>CAOKZL010000295.1:600000-1165937 GCA_948472985.1 Iguana delicatissima
CAAAAAATCTTTAATATACATACACCCCCTCCCCCCAGAAAATATGGGTGTTTGGCTGTGTTTGTAGTGCTGGATTACAGTGGCCAGCTCTTCTTCCTGGTAGATTTCCACTCACATGCCAGACAGGGACAACAAGATTTTCTTTGTATTGGATATAGCTGTATCTGCTGTCACAGAACTGGGGCCCTTCTCCCACTCAGTGCTGACTTCTGCCGTTGATAGAAGAAGGAAACTCCCAGGTTCTGTTAATTAAAAGCTGCCACCAGCCACTGGACTGAATCAGAATCCCTAGATTTGTAGCATAGTGGGATGTCACCAGGTAGCCATCAGTCTCTAAGCTTAGAGATCCCTTTCCTTCCCCCACCTCCTGTAGGAGAGTGGAATCCTATCTATGTGTGTCACCAATGAGCACGAGGGAATGGAGAGAAAGCAGGGAGTTCTTTACAGGAAAGCATTTATTCGAAGAACAGGCAATGTAGATAACAGAAGATATCACTATACATGGTAGGCTACTTCCTCCCAGGTTTGCTTGATCATTACACGTTACAGATGGTATCCCATATCAATCAGAGCTTTCAAAAGAACAGAAATCCTAGTGCAACTAACTAAGTTGCATCCTAAGCTACTCACATTGTTTGTCAGTTTCTGAGATGGAGTGCTGAGGCAGAGCCAGAAGGCAAGGCTTAACTGGGCCCTACCTGCAACCAGTGTTGATGTCTTTGTTCTTCTTCTTTGTTCTGTCTTGCCTCGTTGTCTCTTGAGGGTTTATAAAACTTCTTCACTGAAGCATCTCAAAAAATTCTCATCTTTCTCTCCCTGATTGAGCAACTATCTCTCATGATCTGTGATGTTGACCCCCAATACAATGTAACCTAACCCCAGCATTTCATTAACCCTTCACTTGCCTGGAGGGAGATTTATCTCCCTTCAGCTCTGTTACCTGGATAATGGGAACCCCCATTATCACACCTGCTGAATTTGATCAGTACAGGTGGTTGGCATTTTTTTCACTTTCCCATCAAAAAAATCAGAAATGTAGAAGATGTTGTAAAGCACATGTGGGCATATTCATTGAGTTGAAGTGGGCAATTTCCCTTTCCCAGGACCTTCTGGAATGTTGTCTCATGAATTAAGCTTCTGTATGCAACAAATGAGCACACTCAGAATCAGGTTAGGCAGAACCCTTGGTTTCAAAACCTTTACTGTCCCATAAGCTAAGGTCATAATAGGGTAGAGGCATGCAACTTCTCACCTGAAGTATGAAACACTGCAGCAATAGATTTCCCATGCTTGCAGTAGTGGAAAAAGAAGCATGCTGCAATCTGAAGTTGATGCAATTTGACTTGTCTTAATAGTGACAGACAAGGATGCCAAATATGTTTGCAGACTTTTCTCTTTGGTGCCTCACTCCTTCTTTTCTGTGTTAGAATCTGCACATGTGTTTTCCATGTATGATGATACTTCTCAGAATATCTTACAGATATAGAGAAAGTACTTATGAACAGAATGATTGGTTGCAATTTACCTGGACTTAAAATCTGAGTGATTCCAGATGATATTTCCCCTAATTTTCCAATATGTATATGACTATAAGAGACTAAGTACATGCAGATATGGTTTTCCTCCCTCCAGTCCTATGTCTGATTAAAACCAGCCTTTAGATCTATAAATCAGCCCATTTAAACAATGAGATTTTATACTGCTGAAAACCAAGACAGAGTATACAGGAATGAAAAAGAAAACTGTATTTCATTGGCTTGCTATGAAAACCATAGAAGGAAGCTCTTGGAAGAGTAACCTAAAGATTTATTTTAACAAATTGGATTATGATCTACTTCAAAACATCAGGCTCATAAAGTCCTACCAAACTGAGCACTGGATATCTTTTAGACATTTCATCTGGGTAGGAGAGGTAATTAATTTATAACATTTATGATGACTGTAGGATTTCTTCTGTACTTCTAGCATTCTAATCTTTCCATCTCTCCTCACTCCAATACACTGAACTTTTAGGCACTGGAACAATGGTTGGATCAATGTGGATTTGAGGGTGATTCACTTGACTCAGCATTATTATTATTCCAAGCAAGCCAGAGTGTTCCCTCTGTAAGGAATTCCTCTAATGCCATTGACCAGGATGAACTTTTCTGAATTCCACATGTATTTGTATCTCTAGGCCTTTTCTTCTGCTTGCATGACTCCCAAAGACAATATGCTAGGGCTGAACCTTTTTTTTTTCATAAGAAATATTGCTTAAAGGCCTTGATGTTCATCTGTCCAAACATTACAAAGCAGATTCGTTCACAATGAAAAGAGAGGAAAAGAGATAATGCAGCAGAGGGGCTGAACTAGAATATTTCCATTTTAAACCTTACCTCAGCTGCAAGCTCACAAGTTCTTGTTAGGCAAGCTACTCTCTCTGCATCCCATTGAGTGTGATGAAGAGATGGGGAGAGTAGCTTGTTCCATTTTTTCCCCATTTTCTATTTATATAAAAACATCAGGTTTGAATATAATACTGCAAACTCTGAGTGTGTTTTTTAAAAGTGGTTTGAAATAAAATTCTCTCCCCTTTGCACAAGAAACATAAGTTAATATAGCTACTCTCAGCATGAAGATGGCCATGTTATTCCTGTTTGCCATTGAGTTGTTAAAGACCAGAACTATTACGGAAAACAAAAAAGGGGTAGTAACCCTAATTCAGCACCAGCATGAAAGAATACACAGGTTGAGTCAAATCAGTTATATACTCCATATTCTGAGCTACGTTAGATGTTAATTTTGATTTCCTTTTTAGATTTGATTTTTTTACCCACCCATAAGGAGATCTGCAAATTTTGGTAAATTATTCTGTAATAAAATTCTTACCTATCCCTAATATAATCTCAATCCATTTTATTGAATATTGCTTTTTAGTTGAGTTGTTGTGCAGTTTACTGAAAAATAATGTTTCTGAAAGTTTTCTGCTAAGCAGTTTTACCAATGATATCATAAGGTTTGTATGATTATGTGATTCAATTTTTTGATCATTCAGAATGCTCCAGATGGCTTAAGGCATTTCAGTATTGCAGAACCAAATGAAGACTGACTTCTTAAACTTCAGGTGGGTCAGTAACAGAACTTTTACTAATACTTTCTACAGACAAATAGATCTCCTCCATTTTATTTCTTGATTGTCCTGGAATTTTCCTCTGCACTGCATTTCACTCCTCATTTCCATTTCTTAAGTCCAGCTATCACAATTGGTACAATAGCTGCACCCCTTGAATTCAGCTGATACATTTTGAAAGAATCTTTTTTGATTTATAAGAGCAGGTTGATAACTTGCAAATTTCCTTAAACATGTGGTAAAAAGACTTGTTTTTGTTGTTATTTTTTTAAAACACATGCAAGTTTGAATGTTCTGTTCCAGAACGCATGTACGTTCTGCTCCAGAGAGTTGATTGGCATTATGGCAATGAACTTGGGGATACATGAGTATTTCAGGGAGACTGGGAACTGTCTCTATTCCTATTCTGCTGTTGTGCTGACAGAAGCATTTCTTGATTGGTGGCTACCATTAGACTCTACAAGATACAAAATGGATTTGTATCCATTGAGACCTTTTTGGGCAAAGACGTGCATGGTGCTGTCCTGTCCTGTATTGTTGAACTACAGCTCCCATCATGCTTCTCCATTGGCTGCATAGACATTGAATTTCAGGAACACTTAGAGGGCAATGGACTTCCCACCCCTGCCATAGAATTTATGGGAAATTAGTGAACACCCAATTCTGTTTGCATGTATGATTTTCTGACTGGGTGAGTAACACCAAATATTGCCTAAGTTGACACTTGTATTTATTTTAGGCACTTCTCTGTTCTCATTGTTCTTCAATCAGCTTCTAACAGGCTCTGCGTTAGGGGTCAGCATATTTTCTTATGTAAAAGGCTGAATGATGTAATATTGCTTCCTGTTGCTATACCGACCTTTGCTCTTGTTAGTGTGGCTCTCGCACTTGTCTATAACCCTGTATAATCTTGAAGGAATGTTTCCAGTCATAGACCTTTCACCTTGGCATGATTTCATCCAGATACAATTTCCACCAGCTTTACTGGTTTTGACAGAATAAAGGACGGGACCATCTGAATAAAATAAAATGTCACCATTAAATTGGAGTTTTGTAGCTTAAGGTATAATGTAATGATATCCCCCACCCCCTACCAACAGCTGCTTTCAGTTCGATTTGAAGTTTGGAAAACCCCAGTGTGTCTGATCCAAAGTAATAAAATGCAGGTTGTGTTACTTCCTCCTTCTGTGTTGTATGCAATAAGCAAGGCCCAGACAGTTTACATGGCAACTGATGGTCATTAAGAATTTTTACTGTATGTTAACATTAATCACTACACTCAATAATGGATAAATGAAGCACAGATGACAACAAGGTTTAAAAAAATAAGGCTCTGGTCTTGCAGAAGAGAACAAAATGAACACACAAAAAACACAAGGCAAAGTGAAATTGGCAGAGTTTTCACAGTGTGATTTACGAAGCAGCACAGCAAGGAAAAATTACCTTTATGGAATGCAACTCCAACTGGCCATGCTAGCTGAGGAGTTAGAGTCCAAAGAGTATTTTTTTCTAAATTCGAGTAAGTAGTATTAGATGATGAATGATTGAGGTGCAAATCCTCTGTCTACTACAAATTCAGTGAGTTGCCTTGAGGGCAACTAAGTCAATTTCTTCATCTTAAAAAAAAATGAGAATGAGTGCTGTGTAGATAGATGTTGAAAAACAACCAAATGGCGGTTAGGTAGGGGTTGTGTGTGTGTGAGAGAGAGAGAGAGAGAAAGAGAGAGATACTGAGGTACCTAAGCAGAACTGGAATAAGTGAATTGGGAGAAGATAAATAAAGCCTCAGAAGAGATTGCAGAATCAACTAGCCTGATTTGTTAGGAAAGGAAGGGTCATCTGCATGTTCGCTCACTGCCCATTTGTACAAAATGGAAAATGGTGATCTACTCCTAACAGTGACAATGGAAACAATCATGATTCCGGTATCCTCCCATGTCCTGATTTGACAAGGACAGTCCTAGTTAATCCTCCATCATCCCACTTTTCCATCCACTTTTAAAGTATCCAGATTTTTCTCTTTTCCTCCCACGTTTTCCCTTTGTCCACATGTTACTTCAGTCATTGCAACCTGAGTTCAAATTATAAAAGTAATATGCAATCAATTAACTCAGTAAAGGAAAGAGAAGAGGAGGTGATGGAATTGCTTCCTTCCCAGCAAGCTCAGGCAAATGCTAACTGTTGCAGCATCTCATAGATTGTGTGTTTTTCTTCATTAGTAACTTTGTCATCTTGACCAGACTCTGCTTGGCCACATACATCCCAGTTCTCAGCTGTTGGAAGATATGAGATTGTAAAGGGCATGTCAGATTAGCAGTGATCTCCAAAATATGGTCTTCTGAACAAAAAACAAAGTGTTTTTCTGTACAAAATAATTTTCTGAAACATCTGAGGATGTTAGAATACCTGGTAAAAACTATGCAGAAATATTTGTTTTTGTTGGAACAGGGAAGAGACTGCAAAAACTATTTGTCCTTATCTATGAGGATGAAATGGTAAAATATTTACATCCCTGTGCTGAGCACATGCAAAACAAGGAGACAATACCTGTCAAACTGCTGGAGATCACTTGTCAAACATGCAACTCCTATAAATAAGTTTTTTTTTCTATCTCAAAATATTTTCTTTCTAGCTCAAAATCAGTAAAAACTCTCCTCAAACCAACCTTTCTTGTACTGCTACATCTCCATTCAATCCACCAACTCATTTTCTGAAGACAAACCATAGGACCTACTGTTTATCTCTTCACTCTCATTTTTGGTTATAATGCAAGAATGTGATCCCTCAAATCCACTGTTAACATGGAATCATTGCAGCCCACAAGATATTGTTGCAGGAGCACAGAGTCAAGGAGACCACAGAGTAGGAAAAAGATAAGTTTTATTACACGCGGGCTAATGACCGAGTCTCCCCAAAAGTGCCAAGAGCCCCGAATTCAGTTAACAGAATGATTTTATAGCATTCCTGACACACAAAGACATTTCCTCTTGCCCTTCCTTTGCAGAGGTTTTGCTGTAGCTTTTACTTTCCCTTACCTTCCTAGTTTGTTTACATTCCAGAAAATGGGCTACAGAGTATCAGCAGTTGAGCACACTATGACCCCATTCTTGCATTCGAGGCAGGAAATTCTGCTAACCTTGTAATGGAGACCGGAGCTCTGCTGAGCCTTCACCGTTGTCTTACTAGCAGAGCACAGCATCTCGCAAGAGAAACATACTCTGACTTGCCTGACACACACTTTTGGAGGATTTCTTTTAACACTTCTATAAGCGTGTCCAGGGTCCTGAGGCTATCCAGACTGACCCTCCCCCAGTAGCTACTTCAATATGAGGCGGGTATAAATAAAAGCAAGCTATTCTGCTTTGAACAATAATGATAATATAACAAAAGGAAACTCCTACCATTTGAACACTGCTGTCATTTCTGATGCCCTGAACTCACCACTTCACTCCAGTAATCCTCTCCCTTAGAAACCCACATACTGGATAATGTCAGTCAAAAAATGGAATGGAATTTATACAAATGTGCTTGCCCCTGGGTTCTTATCTATATGCATGTTGTGCAACTTACTGAGCAGCTCCATTTGCAGGGTGGGCCAACTGTTGGGCATGGAAGGAGCAGAGCGGGCTCATCCAGGTTTGCAGTGGTGGCTGCAATCCTCAGATACCCATGAATATGGCAGCCAATGGGATCAGGCCTCCCTGGGACCCATTGGCTGCCTCTCTGGGCATGGACTGGTTTGTGCATGCCCAGCCAGCACCTCCAAGGGGGTACTTATTCCCTTGTTACAGCGGTTCTGCCTCTTTCTGTGGCTGGCAGCTCCCTTCCCAAAATTTTAGATTTCCAGTGCATATTCTCATCACCACTTTTGGGGCAGTTGCATGGATCTTGAATTAAGGCTGGTGGGTATCAAGAGCCTGCTGGCATTGGTACAAGATATCTCAGGTGTGTCAGGGGGTGCTAGGCAGTTCAGGAGTGGCCAGTTCAGGTGGTGACTCACTGCATGGCACCCCCTGATGGCAGGGGCTCTTGGCTGTCAGGCTGGCCCTGCTATTCCTCAGGATTCTGGTAGTGGGCTGAAAGGTTGGCTAATTGACCAACAGGCAGGTTGATCGATGACAGGATACAGACCCATGCAGGTGTCAAACCACTTTGTGCTCTGTAGTCAATAAAGTTGTTGCCTTTTTCGCCCAACTGGTGTGTCTGGCATTACTCCTTTGTGGCTCATTTGCCCCTGCCCATGCAAATGCATAGAGATACTCACATCTTTCTGTCTATCTGCACACAAACACACATACATTGTATATACACACACATTATATGACGAATGTTCTGGATGGACAGCCGCTCCTGAAATCTCCTGCTAATTAGCTATCAGTAGGGTTCTCCAATGGCTAGTACCAAAATCTCCAGCCCCAATATCCACTTTTTTTTAATCCTTTCTTCATTGTAACAAAGCTGCTCTTAATATTGGATAATTTTCCCTCTGCTTCCTGGATCTTGTCTTGTAAGGGTAATGCTCATGTATTTAGATCACAAGAGAACACAGTGAACAACTTTTACTCAACATTTAGGAACTATTTTTTTCATCCCTGGGGAGATTTGTGCTTTCAGACTAAGGGGTGGGGAATGGGATGGGAAATATATGTACAAAAGGATCATTTCATTGTTTGTCCTCAGGGAAAAAGATATTGGAAACTGCCTATCAGGGCCCAGTGATATTACTCAGGAGCTTAAGATATGCCATGAAGAATACCTTATCCAATTGAAATGACAGGGGGAATTTCATGAGGTTCTGTATAATTACAGAGATGAAATTAACACCCTGCTTAGATGATACCCTCAGTGGGACTCAGTTTTACATCTGAAAGATGAGACTTCCTCAAGCAAAAAAACCTTATTTTTCTTTATACTATCCTCATTATTATTAGATAGAAGAGATTATATCTTATTATTGCCACTGCATTATTTTTGCTACAATCATTCTTAGAGAAATGACTTAAATACATTCCTAAGTCTTATTTTCTGTTTTCGACTTTGAACTGCAGGACAAATGTAGATTGAACTTAAACGGATCAGGCTGCTATGAATCCAATGAACACTATGGAAGGCTATACAGCAAAATCATTCTTGGACTGTTCTGTCACATATGCAGACCAAAGAGGTGAATAGTTAAATACCTTCTCAAAGTTCATCAAGTCTAATTGGAAGGCTATCCCTGAAATGTGGCCATGCTTCCAGATTTTAAAACCTATTGACCACCTATTGAGGCAGTCTGTTCTATTGCCATAAATCTCACACTCTTAGGCATTTTTACCTAATGAATTAAATCTCCTTTTAAAATTTGAACACATGGGTTAATGCTAGGTCTGTGTATGTGTGTATCTATACAAGTGAATACCAAAATATTCTGCCTTCTTCAGTTTCTGAACATAAAATGAGCTGCATCCAAGGTCATGATATAGAATACTCTATTGCCAATATTCTTAAGCAAATGAAAGTATTGTTTATTAACCTTTTATGTGACATCATGTGGTTTGCTTTTGTTGTATGCCTTCAAGTCATTTCTGACTTACGGAGGCATCATGGGTTTTCTTGGCAAGATTTGTTCAGAGCGGTTGACCTTTGGCTTCCTCTGAGGTTGAGAGATGTGACTTGCCCAAAATCACAAGGGGATCCATGGTCAATGACCAACCTCAGTGCCAAACACAGACAAAGCAACAAGGCCATAGTAGTCCGAGTTAAAATGTCTAGCCAGTGGTTGCTTAAGCTTCCTATTTATATCCCATCCTTTTCCTATGAATGGGACTTAAGGTGCTTTACAAATTGAAATAATTTCATGTAGTTAAAATACACAAAGTCAATATTAAAATAGAATTAAACTGTAGCTGTTTTAAAACATGCACTTCAAAGGGGTAAAAAACAATTGAAACAGTCAAAGTTAAAACAATACAACATTTTCTTATAAGCTCTTTCCTTAAATGCCTTCATATCTTGAAGCCTATCTGAATAAAACAGTTTTCACTTGATGGAAAGACAGTAAGGAGAGGACCCATTCTACCCGCCTTGGATCCTCTTTGGAAGAAAGAAGGAATATAAATGCAATAAATAAATAATGATAGACAGACAGACAGATTCCTTAGGGATGGAGGTCAAAAGGCTAGGGACAGCCACTGAGAAGGCCTTATCTCGTGTTCTGTCAACTATACCCTGATGGTGATGGGATTGAGAGAAAGGGTTTTCTTGAGGATCTCAGGGTCCAAGTAGGCCGATAATGGGAAATACAATCTGTCAGATTCCCTGTACTGAAGTCATATAGAGCATTAGCTAGAATATTATCATGTTAGACAGGTACATTAAAATTATTAGCTGGGGTTCCTAGCAGATCTGAACAGATTCTGTCCCCTAAGAAAGAAAAAAGGAGGTAGAGAAATATAGTTAAATGGAGGCAAGGAAGACAAAATGTTCAGCTTGAATTTTAAAATTTAGGGTAATTATGAAATATTGGTAGGGGCAGAACTGCAGTAGCTGCAAGAGGCTCAGTGGTGATACAGAGATGTCAAAAGAAGGAGAACATAGGGGAGAATAGTTGAAAATTCATCTAGAGGACTCTGTACATCCACAGAAAGGAAAATATGCGTCTTTTTTTTCTCCATATCCCATATTCTCTGTTCTGATTGCTGATCAGCAGAAGCAATTGATCAACATGGATTTGAATTTCTGTCAGAACAGACTTTTTTAATATCAGCAACTGAGTTAACTATGCATCATGTTACATATTCAGTTATACAGAGAACTGTATAATTTCATAGAAAGAAGATTATTATTGTCATAATTTGTCTTTAGTTCTACTTTTAGAGGTTCACTGTGGGAAGGGGAGTGTCACAAGTAAGATCTATGTTTCTGAGAGCTGCTTTTTGTTTGGGGTTCTAACAATGATATATTAATTTGTGTGACATGTTTGAACTGTTGTTGTTCAACCACTGTGCAGATCTGTTACCTGTTTAAATGTTTAACTGTAACCATGAATGTACAATTTTCACACTGGAAGTAGAAAATCAAGAGAATTTATGGCCTTGAATGGCTTGTGATGTAAAAAAAAAGCAAGTCCACAGTCATTTTCCCCCAAAACAGAAAGAACAAAACTAAGAAGAATGTTGATGTTTCTGCCTGCCAACCTGAGCCTTATTTATAGCAAGTGTGAACCAAACGATCAGAGCACTCTTGTAAAGAACTGGCTCTCACTGAGTTATACAATGATTTCTGTCCTTCATGCTGTTTCTTCCCTCCCCTCTTCTTCACTCCAGAGAACAATGAAGCATTAATGTTTTTGCCGAATGGTTCTCCAGTTTAAATGACTCAATAAAAAGGTTTTCAATGATGCTTTGTCTCAAGCAGCTCCATTACATGCAGTGCCATTACATGGATTAGCAACCATTGTGACTCATCATCTTTCTACCTGTTGTAATAGATGGGAATACAAACTTTTAATGGCTATCTGGGGATCCTGTAAAGGAACAGTCTGCAAAATTTGCTGTAAGAGGGTTCTTAAGTTGCCATTAACCACTGTCAATACATGGGTTTCAGTGTGGCTTAAGTCATACCATTGCAGGAACTAAGAAAGGAAGCCAAAGATTAGGACTAAAACGTCTCAAAATGCTTCTAGAGTCACACAGGAAGTCTAATACAAAGCAAATAGTAGAGGATTAATTACCCAAGTCAGAATCTTGCATCAAAACCTCAAAGTCACCTTTTCCCAGTCATCAGAACAATTTAATTTATTGTTTCCTTTTCTTTTCCATTTTTTGGAAAAAAATCCCAAATTCTGAATATATTGTCATGGTATGAAGCATTGTGAATTTCATGAATGTGAGAGAGGATTGTTATTTTTAGTGTTGGGTCTAAAATTGATTTGATCCAGATTTCTTCCACAGAATACATAACTGGGAGATTAATATTATTACAGACTTCCATTTCCCTCCACAGCAAGAAGCTTTAAGTCAAGGCTGCAACATTTTGACTACTTTGAATAACAGAGTACTGGAGACTGTAATTCTTGTTTTATTAACAAATATATAAGGAGAAGACAAGCTGAAGGAGAAGTGAAAAGGCATTTTCACTAAGCATATAATTCCACACAGAGTACTGGGAACCCTTAATACAGACCTGGCCTTGCCATTAGGCATGATGAGGGGGTTGCCTTGGGCAAAAGGTTTGGAGTGTGAAGAAAAGGCAGCAAATTATCAGTTATTTGTTTTGTTATCATTTCATTTATGCTGCCAAGGTGGGGAAGATATGCTATGATATTTCTGTGCCATGTACCAAAATAACTTGATTGCCTTTGAGTGTTTTGCACCTTGATACAGGTTGGGAGCAACATTTACTATTCTGCCTCAGGCAGCAAAATATCTTGGACTAATCTTAACTTGAGGTTGCAGTTCCAGAGGATGAGCTAACTCCAGCAAGAAATTACTGGCTTTCCTTTTCTGTATCCTCTGAGTCTCAAGTGGCTGTTCATCAAAATACATACTGAAAAATACACATGCAGGCATTGATCCCCTCTCTTCAGCTCTGTCAAATGTCATTTGATACATGCATCCCCCATCTATAAAGAAATTATTTTATACAACTGATGAAACATCAGATGGTTATTTTTGGCCTATTAACTATCCATAACCTACAAAGAGATGTTTAGCTAGCACTTGAACAAGTAATTCTGTATGGATGTTTCTTTGCTGAAGAAACCATGCTTCTCTCATGTGCTTCCTGAAGAATCATAAGATGAGAACAACTTTGGCCATCTGTCTCTTGTGCTGATTGAATCAAGGGGAGAAGTGAGGAGGTTCCATATCTCAAGTGGACTAACCAGTACTTCTTAGGAAGTCCACTTGGGATCAGGTGATGACAAACCATAGGGACTTGATGTCATGGTTCACAGCTATGAGGTCATTCTCTTTGGGAGGACTAGCTTAACCTGACCTCCCAACTGGAAGTGCCTGCATGTCCCATCTTGCTCCTATGTTGCAAATTTCTGTTGTATAATAAAGTTGTGGCCATTATTTACTTCAGTGCTGTTATCTGGCATCATCTTTTTAGGTTGGAGGGCAAAACCAGAGAGAGGTTTAAGTAGTTGTGATGAACATTTTCCCCTCTTACAGGATGACAGTAATAGCCTGAACTAGCAGTGGGAAAGGCAGAACTGGAGCTCTCTAAAGGATTGGTAGATTGGTGTCCCTAGCCAATATTTCCTATTTGTACCATGCACAAAGTGGACTGGAGTCAGTTCAAGCCACAGGGTATCCTGATCAGATAGATTAGGAGATGGACAGAGAAGAAATATTGTTTGTTTCTTCAAGTGGGTTAAAGCAAACTAGGCAAAACAGCAGGGCTTAGTGAGATCACTCAAAGAAATAGGCATCATAGACAGACTTTGTCTAAGGAGAAACTTCAGGCATCTCTCTCTCTCTCAACCCCCACCCACAGGTCACTATTTATTGTACATTATATACTCTGTATTCCAAGTTTGGTTAGGGAAGAGGACTTGGGCAGATGTTTGCTTTGCTGGTTATTGGTTCATTTCCAGGCACAATTCAAAGTATTTGTTGTGACCTTTAAAGACTAATACAACTTCTGTCGACGCCCAGGCCTGACAAGCAGCCAAGGGAGCCGGCTACAGGTCTCTTGCAGATAAGGCTTAATAAATTAAATTAAAGGGCTTTCCTTCAGCAAATAGCAGTAAATACCGGCAGCAGGGAGACTCCCTGGCTGTTACGTCACAGCCAAGCGAGCACACAGTCAAAGTCTGTTTGAACAAACAAAGTTACCAGAGCTGGTCCGGGATCAAGAGGTGGCGACGTTCCAGCAGGTCAGGCAGCGTTTCAGGAGGCCAAGCTGAGATCCACAACAAGCACTTCGCCCAGAATGGTCAGTTGTGAGCCGACAAAAGACCCAAGGCTGAGTGATTGCTTTTATAGGCAGATCACTCCTCCAGGTGTTATCGCAGCTGGGCCCTGATTGCCTGGCGTTTTCTATTTAAACGTTCTGACCTCCTGAGAGCACTCTTTTGCTCCCGATGCTGCTGGTAAGTAGGCACCTCCTCTTGAAACTCACTATCCGACTCCTCTGGCTGGGCTGGGTCTGGGGCAGCCCCTGGCTCTGCTGCTGGGACTACTGGGGCCAAGGGCTCTGTGCCTGGGGCAGCCTCGGGAGTGGGCTGTGCTGGTGCAGCAGGCTCCCGGGACTCTGGCTCAGACTCAGAGCTTGTGTCCTGGAGTTCCTGGGTCCTGACAACTTAGGCCCAGAGTCTATCTCCCTATATGAACCTATACAAGCATTAAAGTCCTCAGAAAAGTGCTTTCTCTTGGTCCTACCACCCACTAGTTAGGACACAAGAGAGGGCCTTCTTGGTGGCTGCTCCAAGGCTGTGGAATTTTCATCCATGGAAGGCTACGCTGGCTGCCTCTCTATGTTTCTTTTGCCAGCTGTTAAATATGTTTTTATTTAAACAGGCATTTTATGACTGAAAAGTTAACCATCAACAACAGCAAGGCAGAGAAACAAGAGAGTCACAGTCCTTCTAAGTTTGATAGGAGGCTTCTTGTCTCTGCCAGGTGCCCAGAGATAGTGACATCTGGTACAAGCCCAGCTTCCCCAAACTCTAGTTCTGTTTCCTCGTTGCTGAAACTAAATAGACATTAATCTTTTCCTCTAGATGTTTAAAATAAAGGTCTGCCATGACATCTAAAAGGAATCAACATAAATTTCTGTTTTTTTCCCCCCTGTGATCAATAAATCTAAGAATGTTTTTCTAAATAGTCACATCTCAAACATTCCTCAGGCAGTCACGTTTTGGAGAGTCTTTTCATAGTCAGACAATACATATCTTTCTTTGGTGACAGAAGTTAATAGAGAAGAAAAAAAAAATCTATTTCCTTCCAAGATTCTGGGAAATTTTCCAGTAAGATACTTCCAAGCATATTTTTCTAGCATTTTAAACTCATCCTGAATTTAATTGTCCTAAATATTTTGCTCCATAAAGATCAGTTTCCAGGATGCTTCTAGGACAATTCACTTTCATAACAGGGGAAAAAAAATCAAGTACTTCAATATTTATACAGCAACACAAACTATGCCAGATTTTCTCACGCATGGCATTAGACTGAGGTAAGATGTTCACTTATCTGCTAAGAGCTTTTCCCTACTACAGTAATACCTAAAAGAATAATGGCATTAATATATTCTCAAAACAAGATATTTTGCCAAAGGACAAGGTGACATTCCACCTGATCCCCTGATTCCATTCCAGAAGTGGAATTGTCTGGTACTGAATCAATCCTTTCAAGAGGGCAGCATCCTCCACTGGTTTGAGGGAAAATATGAGCTTCGGGTTCATAGGGTAGATTATATGGCACACACAATTGTATCCATTCTGCTGCCTCAGACAGCTGCCTCATTTTGCCAAATGGTAGGACTGGCTCTGAGCTCCAATGCCATGTTGCCACTTATCTTTCCTGAAGAATGCTGCTGTCATGAAAATGTTGCATAGAGATGATATTTAGAAGCTTTTTGATAACTATCATCTTTAAATATAGAATCACTATGGCCATTTCCACATGGGGTTTTTAACACGGGGCAGAGCGTCCTCCAGGGAGGAGGTCTGCACCTGGGAGCAGACTGGGATGGACCTACTTAACGTAGATCTGCACCCCAGCCACTCTGGAACGACCCTAAGTGGTTGTCCAGCGTGCTTTTGAAAGACTGCTAAAAACAGGTCTTTCAAAAGCACGGAGCGCGCCGCTGTGAGCCTGCTCCCTTATGCAGATTCGCAGGCTGGCATTGGTGCGAGCCTGCAATTTGCCAGGGGCAGGCTTTAGGCTGGCGAGTTTCAGCAGTTGGTCAAGACCCTCGACCAACCGGAAGCTGCCATTTTCGTCCCTGGAGCAGTGCGGAGCGGCGGCCACGCACTGCTCCAGAGAAGCGTGGACCAGACTGGGGAGCCCAAAAGTCC
This sequence comes from Iguana delicatissima, assembly GCA_948472985.1. Classification (NCBI taxonomy): domain Eukaryota; kingdom Metazoa; phylum Chordata; class Lepidosauria; order Squamata; family Iguanidae; genus Iguana; species Iguana delicatissima. The sequence goes on from CAOKZL010000295.1 coordinate 615,117, forward strand.
GGTGAGTAGTGTCACGGGGCAATTCCCTCGCCCTGTGTGGAAATGGCCTATATGAAAAAGATTTTCAGTAGCACTCATATAAAAGTATAGTGGTTTAACTCTGAAACAATGTTTACACAAGTAGACCAGAGGGAGAAATTTGCTTCTGACCAGATGTGGGGTAACATTCCCATATGGAATGACAGCCAATCTCTCAGGTTTCCCATGGCATGGGACAGAGCTTTCAAGCAATGTTAAGCTCTGCCATTCTTTTACATATCGAGGAATTTCTGTTTCTTTCTTTCTGTAGTTTCCATTCACATTATATTTTATGTGTACTGAAAGCACTGAATAAGTAACTACTTAGGATATTCCTTTCTTGTCCAAATTCTGGTCATTCTGTTTGAAAGATACCATTTGAGGTGTATATGAAGGCTGACGGTGGGGTGAGCAGAGATTAGAGTGCAGATGCATGTTCTGGGGATGTCTGCTCAACCAGGTTCTAGCTTGTGTAAAGGTAGAGATTTTTTATTATATATTTTATCGTTTATATTACAGAACCAATCACTGATAAACATAGTCCAAAAAAAAAATTAACTTAGAAAAGAAGCTATAATACAATTTTATTACAGTCATCCCTAGATTTTCTCTTCTATAAGGAGACCAAATTGATTTAAGACAAAAGGAATTGTTTCTATGTGTCTTCCTCTAATATTAATTTTGCCATTATTTTTAACTAGGTACTAGTCATCTTTCTGTTTGTCGTTCTTATATTCCTTCCATACTTAATACAGATATACTTCCCCATCTTTTCCTCAAGTTATTAATCAAACATTCACAGTCTTTCCTGAAGCAGTCTAATGTTTTATCTTTCCCTTCACTCAGTAAGGTGGTTAGCTTATCCATTTCCAACAAGGCCGTTTCTACACTAGAGGCCATGAGTGTGATATACAGTCATCCCTCCACATTTGGTATTCTGGGCACCAGATCCCCGTGAATGTGGAAAAACCGTGAATAACTCTAGGACCTCCCAAACCATATTTAACACACAAAAACACACCATGGATTTTGTTGAGCCATCAGGGTTCCTTCAAAAGGCAGAAGGGGGTGGCTGGTGGGGCTTACTGTCACCTCCATTGCTACCTCACACCATTTTTAATAGGGACTTACAAGCCTCATTCCCAGTTTCTCAGTCTCATGAGGGTTGCAGACCCTATTAAAAATGGCATAGGGAAGCAGCAGAGGGGACAGAAAATAATCCATGAATAATCAAATCCAAAAAAGTGAAACCTGCAAATGTGGAGGATTGACTGTACTGTCAGAATTGTAGCATTGCCATTGGCATCCTTCTGCCTTCATTGGAGGAGTAGTGGTATTGCCACTGGTGTTCCGTCTGCACTGCAGCGTCTTTGGCCACTCTCTGTCCCTATCTTCACCCACTGCCCTTGATTGGTTGAGGGTTCTGTTTTTTCTTTGGAAGCCATACTAAGCACAATAGTACACTATTGCATTTTCATGCTATAATGCCTAAGGACGTATTTCAAAAATAAAAAGTTTGACTCAAAGGAGAACTTTAAAATAAACGTGAAGAGGTGATAGATTTCAAAGTTACCATGCCATGGGAGTCACTTAGGAAGGGACAAGCTGGGTACACTCACAGCCCACCCACTGCTGGATTCATGATGATTGTGGAAGTGCCATCAAGCGCTGTAATAATACCACACTAAGCCAGCTGATGGGATTGAAATGCTATAGGAGGCATTCTGGAAATAGAACAGGGCATTTTGGTAATGCTTCAGGAAGAGATAGCAGCTGGATAGCAATGATGTGGTGCAGTAGTACAACTCCTGACTTGGAAACAATCTGCTTCTATGGTGGTATAGTGACGTCGTGTGAAAACAGCCCGTCATATAGTTTTAATAGCCATTCTTCTTCTGGTGGGAATGCATTTATTTTCCATTGTCGGGCATAGAGGATTCTGGCAGATGTTATCATATCGAGCAATATTTTACTATGTTCTTTCATAATTTGATTATCTATGACATTTGACAAGTTTAATAAATACATTTCCAGTTTCATTGGAAATTTCACATTTAAAATGTCAGTTATTATCATATGGATTCATCCTCAAAATTTTCTAGCATTGTTGCAAAGGCACCACATGTGATAGAAGGTTCCTTTTTTTTTCTTGCCATTTCCAACATTGTCTTTTCCATTTTTGTGATTTTGCTATTTTTGAAACAATTCTTTCACAAATTATAGCATTTAATGAATTCTACATTTGCATTCCATGTTCTTGTCCAATGTTCTAAATAGATTATGTGTCCGAAATTCTGTGCCCTATCAATCATTTTTTAAAATTATTTCTGATTCTATTTCTATTTTTAACAGAAGAATATAAAATTTAGTGATCACATGACTTTCTTCTGAATATACAATTGCATCAAATTCTGTTTTACTATATTCTAGGCCTTCAGAATCTGGTTTTGAAACTTGCTGACAATTGCCTGTATAATAACAATTAATTCCTTCTGTTAGCAATTCATCACTCGTTTTTAGCTGTAATTTCCCCCCTATTTGTTTGACCATTTATCAAACATTTATCTTGGGAAGTTTTTGTGGTTTTTTTTTTTTCATTTCTGTGAAATTCTTCATGAAGGGATACCCAGTGCGGTATTCTAGTCTATGATTTTTCTTTATATCTCTGCCAGATCTCAAAGAAGGAATTTCTTATTTGTTAAACTCTTTCACTTTAGTTTTCTGATAACATATAAAAGCACGCCATCCCATTTGCAAATTGGAGGCTTCAAGCTGTAATGTTCCTTGGTTTTGGAGTAATATCCAGTCTAATATCCATGAAACAGCACATGGATCATACAAAATCATCTTAATTCAAACACCTTAAATCATCTTTTAAATTTTTAAATGATTTAAATTTTAAAATGATTTAAAGCATCTTAAATCAGGAAGACCTAAACCCTGTGTAGAGGTAGAGAATTTGAGGGTTTTAAATAAAATCCAGGTTGGTGCTGGTCCAGAGTCTAGAACTGCTGCTATTAAATAAAATGGATTCCAACCTCACAGCTTCCACCTTCCTCAAATTTGGATGTCATTTTTCCTTTATTAGCATATTTTTCATTTGTGCTTGAGTTAGCAATCATTTAACTGGAATGCTGGTAATTTCTGATTTTTTCTATCGCTATTCCATTCTGTGGAGGATGGAGTCCTGTGATTCTTGTATGCACCAGTGTTCACATAGTCTAACAGAAAACTATTAACCATGATTTTCTTTGGTCATAATTCTATGCTATCTATACATTTGGGACTTGGAAATATATCAAAGAATCAAACAAGTAATCTACTCTTTTCTTTGCATGGAGCAAAGATACTTGGAAGAAATATAAATTATATCATGGAAGTGCTACATTTTACATATATACAAACTCCATGATGGTTGGCAACTAATCACATCAGAGCAGAAAGTTTAAGTTTATATAACTCCAACTGTTACCATGTCATACACCCCCAATCCAAAATATGATTTGAAAAGGGCATTAATTGGCATAAAATTTAAATTATACACTATTATAACTGCAAAGCCATGCTGGCAAAAAGGACTGGCTGAATACTTGCGAAAGTAGGTCAGATGGACCTCAGGGCATGGCCAGGTCATAATCAAGGGATCAGTTGGGAAGGTTCAGTGTTAATGAGTTTGTGATAATTCTCTCTATGACTCAACCTTCAAAAACAATAGCACCCGAAACTGTCTCAACAGGGCAACTGATAGTCTTTAAATCATTCTCTTTCCCCACAAAAATTCTCCTTTGTTTCCTCACCTTCCCAGCCATTAAGGCACTATCGCAATTCCCATCAGTGTTTTGTCACCTAATGCTAAAGCTATTAACCTGTTCTAGACCACACTGTTTGCCCTGCCAGAGAGCCATTAACACCTTCCCTCTCAGGGCAGAAACCGGGTATACCCTGATTCACAGCCAGATAACTTGTAGTACCATAGTACTCTAGACATAGGCCATCACTCTGCTGCTCCAATTCCTATTTTGGTATTACCCTCAGACCCTTAGTCTAAGCCTCATCACTTCATTTCTTCTTTGCAGGATAAGTAAATATCCCTTACTTCACTCCACTCCTCACTATCCATTTCCCCCTCCTTTCCTTTGGTTAGTCTTGTATAGTTGTGAGACTGCTTGAATCTTGTGTGTGATTGTGGTATTCTCCCAATAAAATATACTTTCAACCTCCAACTGGTGTCCCTGCATTAGTACCAATATACGTAGGTAAAAAGATCCTGTAAGTAGGCCTTCCTTTGAGCTCCTAATTCCCCAGTGTGTCATGGAGGCACTGGCACCTCTGAGTCACCCGGTGTCATGGATCAGAACTCAGCTTCCCCAGGTGAACAGCAGTCTTCGAGGAGGATACGTCAAAGCAAGCACACCAGAAGCTAATCAGGCTGGGATGAAAGCCAGCTGGCTCCAGCTTTCTTAAGGAAGACATTGGGCAGTGCCTTAATACCAGAAACAACTCATGTGTTTCTGGCCCTTGCCTCTGTGTATTACAGACTCTCTGCTCACTGTCTACGTGGTTCTCTGACTTTCAGATTGTCTGACATTGCTGTCTGTCAGCTTCCTGAACTCTTGGACTGACTTTGACTGCATTTCAGCTCCACCATGGACAGGCAAGTGCTTCTGAACTGCTATCTGTCTCTGTTACTTATCAACAACCTCCTGCTGAACTTGCACTCCATTGCCAGACAACGGATAGCAAGTGTCTGCAACACCCACCTTTGGGAATAGCACATCCACAGCTTGGAAAAGTTACCTTGTGGACTACAATGTCCCATAATTACCTAGCTTGCATGTTTAATAGCCATCCTTTGTGGGAGATTCTGGGACTTGTAGGCTAAAATATAACTATTCTGAGCTTCGATCCAAATACTCATTAAATTTATTTCTTCTCATTTATAAAACACCAAAGCCAATATTTAGATGCCGTCATCCAAAATTATGGTGGATGGAACAACAATGCCTGGGAAAAAAAATGTTTACTAAGCAAACAAACCATATTATGTAGCACAGCCAACTGGCATAGGAACTATAGAAAGTTTGGTTTTTCAAATGTCTGACTTGGATTTTAATGCTGTAATTTTCAGCATGTGTTAACAACCTGTTTGTTTTTTTTCCAGTGATCAAAATAGCAGTTTCTATATAAACGTTGTTTTTTATGGTGTGCCTTCAAGTTGTTTCCAACTTATGGATATGCTAAGATGAACCTACCACAGGTCACTTAGTGGATTTCCATGGCTGAATGGGGAACTGAAACTTGGTCTACAGGGTCATACTCCCATGTTCAAATCACTACAACATGCTGCCTCACCTATAAATGTCAACCCCTGTAAATTATCTAGAATTTTCTTTGCAAAAAAGAACACTAAAGCAAATTTCAAGAATTTAAAAGAGTTACATCAATGAGATTTAAAAAAAAATTATTTCTCATTATCTTTGTTTAATTATAAAAACATTTCAGTGAATTATGAGGGCAGATAACATAGTCATTAAGAACTCACATTAAAGTTGCTAAAACAATTTGATAAGTCAAAATAACTGATTTATAAATAAGTTTTATAAATTTATAGTTTGGTTTATAAATCAAAATGAACTGATTTCAGCAGAACCGCCAGGGCACCAAAAATTAATAAAAAGAAGATAAAGCTTCTGTATCTTGGAGAGATCAAAGCCCTCTCACTTGGGTCAGCAAGGACTGACTACCAATTTTATTTTTCCTTAGAATAATCTCCTCAATATCCATTTTGATGGGTGGTGCTGAGGTCTGTCACAGCTGATACTCCAAAAGTTTGCTCCAGCTAGGATGTGCAATACTGGCAGAAGGTAAATTTTTCACCTAGTAAGGTTTTTTTTTTCCAGTTTTACTTTCTTCAGTATCAATATCAGGGAAAGTTAAGTATGCTGCTTGATATAGTTAGTGGACTAGTAAGAATGCCTATTGAGAGAAGAACACGAATAAAGGTTTTAATAGAGCTTGGAATGCTAGGTTTGAAAATGTGAGAATGCTAAATGTTAGCAACTGGAAAATTATTTCACTACCATAAACACAAATAAGTGAAATTGATTAGTTAGGTAAGTTACAGTTAATTAAGTAATGTTTTGAGATTTTAGTATTTGGCCAGTCAATGGGATGTAAGGACAGATCTTATTGTTGGCCTTAGGGTTGTATATTTTATTACTGACATCTTCAAAATGGTTATTTTTATCAATTAAAGTTCCATTTGCACCAGTGGTCTACCTAATATATTTCAGTGAATATTGTCTACAACAAAATTATTTTCAGCCATATTCATGAAATAAAACTAATAATAATAATGGCCTGAAAAGAAATTCAGACAATGAAAATTTTCCTTTACTGAATTATATATAATCATGCCAATATAATTAATTAATTAATTAATTAAATCTGTAACCCTGCTTTCATACTTTCTTCCTTGATTTTTTTCAATAGTCACTCCAAGACTTTGCTATTTTTTTGCCAGTATGGTGTATGTCTTGATGTTCCTTCCTCCAGTTTTCACAGCTCGATCCTCCAAGTCTAATCCAGCTTTCTTTATGATGTGTTTAGTATATAAATTAAACAGCTAAGGTGATAAAATGCAAACTTATCTGATGGCCTTGGCAGTGGCAGACAGTTGTGTTTCACTACATTCTGTCTTAACAGTGGTATCTTTTCCTGACCATGAATTACAAATCAAGACAGTCAAATGTTGTAGTTTAAATATTTTTTAAGAACAATCCATAGGGTTTTTTGTTTGATTTATATCACAAAACGCTTTACTATAGTCTATAAAGCACAGGTTGATTTTCTTCTAAAATTATTTGATGCACCACATTATCCAATGTATGTTTGCAATATGAGCCATAGTCCATTTTCCCTTTCTGAATCCAGCTTGTACACCTGGCCTTTTTCTCTCCACGTATGGTAGAAATCTATATTGATAACCTTTGAACATCAGTTTGCTTATATGGGAGACTAATGCAATGGTCTGGTGATGATTGGTCTGGTGATTAATCCCTGTTGTCCTTTTTCTTGGAGACTGGAATGTACATTGAATATTGTCAGCCTGGGAGCCATTGCTTTCTTTTCCATATTTGGTGGCAGATTTTAGATAAAATCTTAGTAGATGCTGTCTCTGTAGCTTGAAACAGGTCTATCGGTGTGCTGTCTATTCTTGGTGATCTACTTCTCCCTCGTGCTTTGAGTGTTGTTTTTAAAAATTGTAGGTGCATCTACATAGGGTTCTTCCTTGAATGAGTCATCATCCTTTCATCTCCTTTTTATATTTCTTCAGTGTATTGCTTCCATTGTCTTTATTTTATCTTGATCACATAGTCATACAGCCTTCCCATTACTGATTTACATTTTGCTTTGTTTTCTTAGATTTTGTGGATGAAGCATCTTGTTATACTGTCTTTGTCTTCTTCTGTTTCTACTATTGTAGTTGTTGTTCTTGTGCAGAAGTTGATAAACATTTGGAGTCAGGATTCTGATCCTGTTTGTGTCACTCTTTTTTTTTCTTTGCCTACCCTTAACTGTTTGAAGAGTTTCATCTGTCATCCAATGATGCTTTCCTTCCTTTTTGACTGCAGATAATGTCTTTTCTCATTCTTCTCTGATAATATCCTTGGCTTTGGTTTCAAGTTCTGGCTCTTGATCAATTAGGCTTAATACTGCAAATCTATTTTTACATGGCCTTTTTTGAAAAATAAGAAGAAAAGAAAAGAAGAATGCTCTGGCGCCCAGCATGAGCTCTGACAAGCTGAACCCCACACATGTTGGTGTGAATGGTAGTGCTGGCTTGTTTCCCATTGCTTCTATTGCTTAATGTTCACTGGATGGTCATCTGGAGACTGCTTGGTCTTTGAGGGGTTCTTAGACTTTAGTAACCATAGCACTCCTGTGCTGTAGTGTTATAGGAGTATCAGTGATATAAAGAACATATACTCTCAGTCCAGCGCTTGTACTTATGATTCATACATATGCTTGGCCACCCACTTCCAAGAATGACTTCCAGAGCTTCCCTTCTAAGTAAACTTATCTCTGGATCCCTGTAACATGTCCCTCAATGGAAAATCAAAATTCATCCTGGAAACTTATTGTTGTGGTTTTGTGCCTTCAAGTCATTTCTGACTTATGGCAGCCCTAAAGCAAACCTGTCATGGGGTTTTCTTGGCAAGATTTGTTCAGAGGGGTCTGCCTTTGCCTTCACCTGGTTTCCATGGCCAAGCGGGGATTCAAATCCTGATCTCCAGAGTCATAGTCCAGTGCTCAAATCCCATACCATGCTGGCTCTTTCCTGAAAGTTTGCTTTAAAGAAAATTCAGCAGCTACAATAAAATTTTCTTTCCCTAAACCATCCCATCAAAGAATATACATATATAGAACACATGTATTGCTCATTGTGTGAAATGGGTTGTTTAAAGGATAGAAATCCAAAATGCTGTCAAAACAGAAAGTCAGCCAAGAATGAGGCATATTGTGTTAAATGTTAACACTTTGTCCACCAAAGCAGACTTTAAACTGAATGTTAAACAGGAACAATTTCATTGCAGTGCTTTCTATGGCCAAGCCTGCTTTGTCATTAGAGACCAGAGTAGACTCCTTGGACTTGATGCTTGGCACCAGCTCTACTAGACAGTACAATCCACACACTAGTTAACTGTCCAGTTAGAGTACTATACTGCATTATTTCTGGTCATTCTGACACCAAGCCAAAACATGGCTTTTATTAAGGGATTAATCTGAGGGACTAATTCATTTCAAAGTATACATGTACATGGTTTTAAATTGTTTTAGCTTCAAATATCTGATTTTAACTGTTGCTTTGTGTGACGTATCTTGAAACTATTCCTGGATTATTAAAAAAAAAAAATTAGAGAGGGACTAGCTGACTGGGTAGAGGGAGTGGTTAATGCCTCTCTAATACAAGGTAGAGTTCCAGCTTGCCTCAAGGAGGCCATTATAAAACCATTTTTAAAAAGCCATCCCTGGATCCTACCATTATGGATTATTATCAGCCAGTTTCTAAAATTCCATTTTTAGGCAGGGTTCTGGAGCATGTGGTAGCCTAGCAGATCCAGGAGTTTATGGATGAAATGGATTCATCTCAATTTGGTTTCAGGCCTGGCTATGAGACAGAGACTGCTTTGGTCACCTTGGTGGATGTCCTACTCTGGGAACTAGACAGAGGTGGTATGTTCCTGTTGGTTCTGCTGGACCTCTTGGTGGCTTTCAATACCATTGACCATGGCATCCTTCTGGGTCACCTTACAGGGATGAGACCTGGGGGCACTGTTGTACAGTGGCTTTATTTCTTCCTGGAGAAGTGAACTCAAAAGCTGGTGCTGAGAAACTCCTGTTCAACCCTTTGGCCTTTGTCCCTCAGGGCTTGATTCTATCTCCCATGCTATTTAACATCTGCATGAAACTGCTGGGAAAGGTTGTCCAGAGTTTTGTGGTTCAGTGCCATCAGTATGTGGATGATACCAAACTTTATTGTACCTTCCTACCACAAGCCAAGGAAACTGTTTTGGTCCTAAAGCAATGCCTGACATCAGTAATGGACTGGATGAGAGCAAACAAATTGAAACTTAACCTAGATAAGACAGAGGTGCTCCTAGTCAGTCAAAAGGCAGATCAGGGAATAGAGATTCAGCCTGTGTTAGATGGGGTTACACTGCCCCTGAAGACACAGGTTCACAGCCTGAGGGTATGCCTGGATTCAACTGTAAGCCTGGAAACCCAGGTTTCAGCAGTAGACAGGAGTGCATTTGCACAGTTAAGACTTGTGCACCAGCTACACCCATTTCTTGAGAAATCAGATCTGGCCATGGTGATGCATGCCTTGGTTACATACCAGTTGTATTGCTGTAACATACTGTATGTGGGGCTGCCTTTGAAGCATGTTCAGAAACTTCAGTTGGTCCGAAGAGCTGCAGCCAGACTGTTAAGTGGAGCTGGCTATTGGGATCACACAACTGCTCTGTTGCAACAGCTCCACTGGCTGCCAGTCCATTTCCAGGCACAATTCAAAGTGCTGGTGTTGAATTTTAAAGTCCTATATGGTTCAGGGCCATGGTATTTGAAGAACTGTAATTATCTCTTATGAACCAGCCCAGCCTTTGAGATCTGCTTAGGACGCCCTTCTCTCTGTCCCACCACCTTCACAGATGCATCTGATGGAAACATGGCAGAGGACCTTCTCAGTGGCTGTTCCCAGGCTCTGGAACTCCCTTCCCACAGAAGTCAGAATGACATCCTCTCTACTTTCCTTCTGTGGTCAAGTAAAGACATTTCTATACAGATAGGTGTTCAATGTGTGATTACGGCCTATCTGATTAAAGGTGCTGGATATTGGTAATTGTGCTGATGTTGCTGAATTTATGGATATATGAGTTCTTAATTATGCATTTTAACTTTAATCATGCTTTAACTTTTGCATTTTTAACTATGTGTTTTTAATAGTTGTAAGCCACTTTGAGTCCCAACTTGGGAAATAAGTGGGGTATAAATAAAGATAAAAATAATAAATTATTTATGGTTTTAAGGTGATTGAATCTGGAAATGGTGTCCTGATACCCAATTATAAAGGAAAAGACATACATAAATAAATAAACAAACAAATAAATAAGGAAGCAAGCAAGCATTCCCAGACCCTAAGGAAGTTTTTTCTACTGCATTATCTGCATCAGACATCAGAAGTGAAGGTGAGGCTCATCAGCCTAGTGATGGGCAACTCATTGCAACATTCCTGATGAATTCATTAAATAGTTTAGAAAACATTGGATAGCATCAGAGACAAAATGGAAGCCTTCAGGAATCCATAGTTAAAGGAAGAGTAGTTTTCCAGCACCACTTTATGGTGTAGCAGCAGAACAAAATTTATATGTTGAAATCTGTAAACTGTTGAAATTTATAATGCAAGAAGCATGTTCAGAATCTCTTCACAGCTAAGATATGATAAACAGTCTGTTTCAAGGGATTCTGGGTACACATTCTTGCTTATAAGCTTAAGAAGTCCCTTGTTTGGCATATGATCGAAATTACCCAACATTAGTTGCAAAAATTATAGCAACTAGCAGACTCTAGGTCAGAACTAGAAGGTTGTAGTCTAAATTAGGGGTGTGCACCATGTGGTCCTCCCGATGTTGTTGGGCTGTAACTCTTATCATCCTATACCATTTGGGTACACTGGGTAGGGCTTATGGGCTTTATAGTTCAATGCCTGGAGGCTTACCCTTGGTCTAAATCCTGTTTTATAGTCAATGTTAACTCTAGTTAAAGTTGCTTTTAGTTCTAAGATGGGAACTGGTGATGGGGAGAGAAAGGATTGTACAAATCTACAATTGCCTGTTTCTGAAATTGCTCAATACCAATTTTCCAACTCTTTCTTCTAGTTTCAGTTCATTAAGGGTAAATTAAGCCCACCTAATTACTGAACCCCTTTTCATTACAGGACTTGCACCCTGACAGAATAAAAAATGGCTTTTAATCAAAAAAAATTTTTTTAAAAAAAATATTTCCTATTTAGAGCATTCAGGCTGCATTTTAATTCTTGAACACCTGGAAAATACTTCACTGAGGAGGGCAAAATTAACTAGTGGAATCAATGCCTCAGTTTTTCAATAGAATTGAGTAACTTGAGGCTTTTTAATTAAACACTAAGAAACAGTTTATTACATTTGCTGGAGCTGCTTCTTTGTAGCTGTTAAAGTACAGGCCCTTTCAAGCAGTTTTAACATTGCTCTGTACTTTTGCCCATATGGCACAGAGGTGTTGGCTTAGTCTGTTTATATTTAGCTCTCGACAGTTGTTAACGAATTACTTTTGCTCAAATGAAATATGCCTTTATAACCTAGAAAACTTACAATGTACATATAGATATTGCATATAGCGTATAATAAAACTGTTCATGCTACAATAATTATGGTCATGTCAGCGCTTTCATTACAAACTCCATTTTTCAAGACTTTATGGCTCAGCCATAAAATTTTATCCTGGATTCTGGCCACCATATATATGAAAGCAAATGGACACATAAAGCATTTTATAAGTTTTAGGCACTTATTTTGCAGCTGGACAACTTTGAAAACAAATTCTGACATACAAACGGAATTTGACAAGTGGCCATGGGCATTTTGAAAGCAAGTCAAAATCTAAAACACCTGAGATTATCACATTTAAAGTAACAGGGCCTATAACCATGAACCTGTCTTTGCTTAGAAACCAAGGAACATTTTAAGTCTGAATTATTCCTCTGAAAACTTCTGACAATATTGGCAGATGTGGAATGTTGCCAAGTGGTTATGACAGTCTGCTTCACTCTTGAAGGTCTTACATTAGAATCAAAGTTTGTTCTAATAATGGAGGTAAATCAAAATACTGGAATAAAGATAGAGAATCACATAGGAAGAAAGACCGATCTTTATAAGATGATGTCATATAACAATGGTGGAAACAATGACTAAGGTCATTTCCACATGATGTTGAAGTCCTGCAATGGGGAAGTGATGGCAGCAGTCTGCAGGGTCATGATTTCATATAACATTGCTGAGGTCCTGCAGCCATTGCATTCCCATACATTGCAATTGTGGGATATTTACTTAACAGAAAAAATCTGTTAAGTGCCTGTGATCATGCAACATTCTCATCACCCCCAGCCATGCAGAAAGAGTGGAAGCATCATCACGCACTTCCTTCCCCAGCACAGCATGGGAAAGAGGCCAGGTGTTCTGTAGAAGGCAGGAGCACATCGCTCGTGCTCCCTTCTGCAGGGAGCCAACTGGGTGTAGAAGAGAAAGTTCCCTTTGCACTCCCATCCTAACAAAGGAGCTGCCACGATTACAATAGGATATAAGTAGGAACCAGTGTGAGGTGAGGAAATGCCCTAAGTCTGAATTCCATATGTGTTGTGCCTAGCGTATGTAGAGGCCCTTGAGACAATGAGCCAGTTGCAGCATTGATGTGAGCTCCTACTTGAACCTTCTAACTACTCTTTAAGTGCAGCATGTAAACTGTACGACCCTGTACAGGTTCCTCTCATCTTTTACCACAGGAATTGGAATCACACAGTCCTCTAGTTGTTCTCAGACTGCAAATGCCAACATATCTAGCCAGCACAGCTGGTGGGCAGTTGTAGTCCAACAACATCTGGAGGACTGCATAATTCCCAACCCTGCTGTCCTAGGTAGACTCCCTTTGGGAATGACAGAGCTTTCGTGAAGAATCATCTGGCTTGATACCCCGTTGTGGGCACCTTGGCAGACACTGTGGTACATTCATTCCAGCTGGTCCTTTTGGAAGGGTATAGGTATGGGTATGTGTTTGGGAAACTCAATGAGGCTTATCAGCTGTGTTTGGATTACTAAGTGAAAAGCTGCAACCTAGCAATGATTGCAGGTTCCCACATTCAATAGGATCCATAGTTTTAAGTTTAATAACTGTTTTGCAGTTTAATAATTCGTATTCTACAAAACTCTTAAATGGTCTGTTTTAACTCTAATGAAGAAATAACAGGTGCAAAGTTAAGTACCCACAAGTACCTATTGAACTCAGAGTTATCACCCAAATATTAACAAGAAGTTGAAAGCATGCTTCACAGTCAGTCAACACTAGGTTTCCTTGGAACTATGCCTTTCTGTGGCTTAAATTGAAGATCCTTGTACTGCTGTTCTTCTGGGTTGTACCTAAACTTTGCACCAGAAAAATGTAGACATCTGGATGTGTACACAATACAGCCCACCTGAAGGATCAGAAGTAATAATATCACATTGATGCTGTATGTTCTTTCTCCAGATGCTCTGGTCAATTTGCATTCCATCAAAAATCAAGAAAAAGAGAAGGCCCTCCAGTAGAAATCCCATTTGAAAATGGTGCATGTTTCTTTCATTTATTCAAAAGTAAATTTGATGATAATACTAATATTATGATGCATGTCTGGTGATATGTACCATGTGAATGTGCTTTTGCTGATATCTGAAAGACTGTTTTAGATTTATTGAGCTTTTAAAGTCTGGAAATTTTAACATGCACATATTTGACCTCAACCTCGGACTATATCCAGGATTGTTGGCCAATTTGTCCAATTTTACAAGTTTTATTATGCTACTCTGACACAGGACAGACGTCTTAACTTCGTTTTGGTTTCAAAGAAGGGGAAAGGAGAAATAAAAATGCAATGTATGAGCCAGTGATCCACTGGTCTATGAAAGTATGGCCCCTACAACAGTTTAGATACAGGAGTGCACAAGCTGAGGCATGTGCACACACTCAGAGAGAAGGAAAGGCTCAGAATAAGTGGGACAGGGTGGCTTTTTGGCCTGCCTCAAAATTCATTAATCCTCCTGAATATCAATAGAATCAAGAGTCTTCTTCAAGTTTTCTGAGGAAGAAGCAGACTAAAAACTCTCCTTTCATAATGCTGAGTAGGTATTACTGCCCAGTAATACCCAGTAACTATATGGAAGCAGTAACTCTTGCTACTTTGGGTCAGAATCCAAAGCAAAAGAGTTTAACAGAGTGGTGGTCTAGAAGGGGTCTCCATGGGGCCCAACTTAAAGCATGGAAGAATGAGCATGCAACCTGTGTGCTCCAATATTATTCTGTTAATCTTATTTTTGTTACCATGGTTTAAAGAAAGATTAAGGAGCACAAGATTCGGACAATTTCTTCCCTCTCCCTTAGTAACTGGGAAAACAAAAATCAGTCCAAATTATATGAACAGTTTTAGATTTCTGAAAGCTCAGAGAGAGAGAAAGAGAGAGAGACAGTCAGTAGAGAAAGAGAGAGAACAATTCCTTCTACGTTAATCAACACAGCACATGAAGGATAGGATTTATGGTATCCCTCCCCCTCCCCCCTGTGCTAGCTTTCTCCATGCATGGTGTTTCCCAGCTCAGGGGAAAATTAAAAATGTACATTATGGAACAAAAAGGGATCCCCACCTGTAGTTATCAAGTGGCAGACCTGTTCCCTTGAGTTATTTTCTCCCTTTTTGATTCCTCTGCCACCCACATCTCTGTTTCTGCCTTCTCCAGAGATATACAGGCACGTCTTTTCAAAAATCAAAAACATTTTAAACTAACAAATCCTGTTTTTTCTTAAAAGTACTTGAAGATGACTGCATATTTTGTTGGGTTCATTTTGGAGAAACATCTGAATATTTGGCTGACTGTCCCAAAAGCTTTGTTTGATTATCCCAATGTTAACTGGAAATTGTACAGGAAGAAAAGAAAAAAAAAAAGATTGTCTCCTGAAAAGTGTCGTCATTCTGTTATTACAAAACCAATTATAAAAGATTCCAGGAAGAGGAAAGAAAAACAAAATTTGTGCAAGAATAATTATTGCTTAACAAAAGACAGCTCAGATGCAGAACTTGCATAAACTGTATTACAATATGCAAAACTGGGGGGAAAGGAAGTATCTCTGTGCTCCAACCTACCCACTATGTACTGTTAAAAGTTCATCTGCATTGAGAGGGTTTATGGGACGTGGATGTGCCCCAGGGCATTTGTGAATATCTTCTTGTACCCATCTTCCAAATGTTGGAAAGTAGATTTGCCAGGTGAAATAAAGGACAGGGCTCCTGGCCCTTTACTGGTAATGTAGAAAAGGGATTTTCAGCAAGTGTTGACTGTCAATTCTCTCTTCTAGAGAACTGATAAAAGGACAGGAGCCATGTCCCTTATTTTACCTGGCATCCCTATTGGGAAGTCACTGGCTATAAAATTTCTGACTCAGTCTAAACTTAATGGAGTACATCTGGGTAGACAAATCATCCATAGCTCATTGCATTTGATTTTCCAGGCCCTATTTTCTGGAATTCCTGTTTGTATCAGAACACTGATTTCCTCTCCAATGTGAACTCCAGAGCTTGGTAAAGTTAGTTTTTTGGATGACAGTTCCTAAAATTCCCTCAACCTCATAGCTACTGGCCAAGCTAGGTGGAAACTTCTAAGAGCTGTAATTCAAAAAAATAACTTTCCCAAATTATAGTCTACCCATTGGGACTTGATTGCCCATGTGGCCTTAGAATTTGTCATACTCTCTAACAGCAGTGAGGGAACAAAGTACAGCAATCTTGCACCAGAGCAATAGTATTAAAAGATCAGTATATTTATTTATGTAAAAATTTTGGTTACCCTTTGGTAGCCTAAGATGCTCCCAAGAATACTTAAAATAGCAATTAGAATACATGTTCATCATAAAATTGCAATCTGACAATGGAAAAAATCATACCACACAGTATAGATCAGAGAAAATTAATTAAATGAGCTAGTGTACAAAATCTGTTCCAGAACAACACCTGGTAAAATAAATATAAATACATTCACCATTTGACTAGAAGCTAACTAAAAGGGTCCATTTTCACGAGGCATATCCATATAGGTCAGATGTCAAGCATCTTGGCTATTCCGTCCTTATTGAGAAAAAAAAGGGAGGGGAATCACTATTCTGTAGGACAAATCCTTGTCTGTGGGATATCATCATCCAGATTAATTTTCTAAAGAGTATGATTGTTACAATCTTAGATCGTGAGTCTACAGATTGCTGGCCTATATATTTACCAAGATTAACAACACAATCACCTCTGTATAATTTTTAACACAATTGAACACACATTTGTAAAATGAACCTAATTCTACTTCACTCTGAAACCATTCCAGATTTTGTTCAGATTTTAATCAGACCGTGCTATTTAGATACAGCCTCAGATCTCCCTACTTTCATACTTTCTTTCTGTCTGAAACACCAGAAAAGATGGGAGGAACACTAGTGAAATGTACTGTGGTAGTGCTGTTGGAACAGAAAGCTCTGCAGTGACATTAGCGTAATGTATTGCCTGCTGCTGAACATCAGCAGATGCAAACACACTTGCTTCTTAGAAGGACCTTGATGCACTATATTTCCAGCACAGAATGTCTTCAAACTGCTATGTAATTAAATATTTTTGGTATCAGTAGCAAGGATCAATGGCTACTTCTTAAACACAAAAGAACCAATATCACCCAGAGGCCACAATTAACAGAAAGCGACAGCATAATAAGATCAAAGTATCTATGTGTGTTGGGGGTAGTTTCTGACAAAAGAGATCAGCAATTGAAATATTACTGTTCAGATTCTGTTGTTTTCCACATCAGCCACTGAAAGACATAGAAAATTTGCATATCTGCGGTAAACACTTTTAGACTTGTATTTTCTGTACATTTTGGTTGCATCAATGTCATACTCCCCCATCACTTCAAGCCCAGCAATCCCTCAGAATGGGACTGTAAAGAATATTTTAAAATATGTAAGCCCCAAATGAGAAAGAAAGAAAGAAAGAAAGAAAGAAAGAAAGAAAGAAAGAAAGAAAGAAAGAAAGAAAGAAGAGAGTGAGCGAGGGGGAGAGAGAGAGAGATACAAAAAAAAATTCCGAGATATGTCCCTGTAACTCAGAGAAAACTGAGGCAAAACTTGTACAGTTTGCTATTTTCTTTCTCTACATATTGAGACAATGGATATGTTTACTTGTCAGAAGGAACATGCAAAGGTGGAACCCATTTTCATGTGTATGAATAACATCCACTACTATCCTCTTCAGGATGCATGAGGTAGTAGCAACATCTGCCACCCACAACCAATCTTTACCAAAATAAACCTGAACTAGTAAGCTCAAAGAATATTCAAAGCTCAGATCACATCTTCTATTCAGGTTCAAACACAGTTTAACAGTGATCCCACAATTGTAAATGCAAAGTAAATGCAATTTAAAAGCAGCTTTAAACCAAGCATGAAAGACCAAAGAGTCAAAGTTGAGATTCCGTACATCTGGTTTTAATACTCCTCTTTTTTGCTTCTTGGACAAGTGACTTTTTTATTTGTTGTATTTTAAAATTCATGATTGGGGTGCTCTCAGAAAAGCCTTTCATTCATTCAGAATTTCTAAAGTATTCCAATTATATTTATAGGGATGGCTTGTTAGAAACAACCACCTCTTGAACCATGTACATTGTTTAAATGCTAAAATCCCAAACCTGTCAAAATAAGGTTGCTTCCAGTCACCCTTTCAGGAGTTTTCTGAATAATAAAAATAAAAATAAAAAACCCTCATTATAACTCAAGTCTTGCTTCATTAAGTGTGGCTAGTCATAAAACTGATGGAACCGATATATAATTGGCTACAGGAATTCATTGAGCTCTATAACAATCACTGCCACATTTTGGTTCCTGAAGCTCTGTCAGCTGAGGAGCTCAGTCAGGTCAGAGCATTTTCAGCTGCCGGGAGAGTGCCAAGCCACTGTGTAAATGAAACAACAAGAAACCCACAGGGACCAGCAGTGCAGCCTTTATTCTGCTTCATTTCAGCAACGGTCTTCAGAGGGTTCCCTCCAAATGCAAACACTCTTAATTAATTCCCATGTTTTTGAAAAAAATCTACTTACTGTATGTGCTGGGGTTGGGTGCTAAGCAGAAAGGCAATTCTCTGTGTAGTTGTCACCTAGATCCAAGTTGCATTCTAAATTGGTCATACGGATCGACCAGAGACAGCGTATTGACTTTTTTTAAAAACAGGGCAGAGAGAAATCCATGATATTGCTGCCAGACAACCATTCAGGACACAGTGCTGAACTTCTACATTAGAGGACCTCCCCCTCCCAGTGCTCTGCTATTTCACCTACACCTGGGCGGATCTATCAAGCCTCATCTCTATTAGAGGGATTTGACTCTAGAGTTTTAAAAGGAGGTGGGGGGAGAGGGATTGAGAAAGAGAGGGAGGCTTACCGTTGTCACACTTGTTTTCCATTAAAGAGCCTTACGATAGATTGTGTAATTGTGTTCGAAGGTTGTCTGGCTGGCAGATGTGTGCAGCCCCAGTAGAGCATGCTAGATTCAAGGCAGATGGCTTGTAGCAGGGCACAAACAAGATGGCGAAAAAGCTGATGTGATTAAAACAGCAGGCCTCCCAGTTTTATAGTGGAGTCTCACTAAAGTCCCTGGGAATAGCAGTTACCAAAGTGAACTAGGATAATGGGGTGGGGGGAGGCAACAAAAATCAATAAATAACCATTAGATGGCCATGTTGGTCACCTTAGGTAGTCTTTGAATCTTCAGTGTGATAATGATTGGCAATAAACCTTTTCCCCTCCTTGCACATTTCTTGTACTTAAACTCTGCGTACTCCAGTCTAAATATTCTCAAGGTGCATCCACAGCTAAACACTACCATACAATACTAGGTATCTTTCAGAACCATATTTAGAACTACTTTGAAAGGCTCTCTACCCGTAAAACTGGCTTGTTTTGAAAAGAAAAGAAAGGTATGTGAGGAGCATCAAAGCTGTCATCAATCATTGTACTGAGGGTGGCCATAGTGGAGTTCCAGAAAAAAAAATCTAGTGGAACTCTTTTCAGACTGCCACATGCAGCAGTAACACACACACAAAAAAGGGTGTTATTTTTTGAAAGAAAAGGATATTTGTTCCATGTGCATGAAATGCTGCTAATTCTATCTCCAGGTTCATCACCAGTTCTGGCAGTGGTCCCAACCCCAGTGTGTTCAGAGAAGGTCTGAAATGGATACCTACAGCTCTATAGGACTTAGGAAGAACTGTTTGAAGTGGAATGGACTCCTTCAGAGACTGGTTCACTCTCATTTGAGAGCTCTCCTTTGTTCTAAATACTAAGTGTGGACATAGTTTATAAATGTGGTATATACAGAAATCGACAGTATTTGTTTGGAAGGGATCACAAGGAGTTGAC
The DNA here is from genome assembly GCA_948472985.1 of Iguana delicatissima. Lineage (NCBI taxonomy): Eukaryota > Metazoa > Chordata > Lepidosauria > Squamata > Iguanidae > Iguana > Iguana delicatissima. The sequence goes on from CAOKZL010000295.1 coordinate 634,919, forward strand.
AGATTGGGTACAAATAGTATCTGTGGCCATTTCTGCACTAGACTACTATAGTGCTATTATTCCACTTTCAACATCCTATGGCATCCAGGGGTTTGTCCCTTTCTAACTGAAAACTCCAGGATGCCATAGGATGTTGAAAGTGGAATAATAGCAATATAACAGTCTAGTGTGGAAATCATCTTTGTGTCGTCACATTAGATAGTATATTATATTTTGGCAGTCCAGGGTTATAGTTACAAGCAGGGGCAAAATGAGGATATTGTCCCCTAAATTACCATTATGGACCCCTCAAATGAAATTTTTCTACATTCCCCAAATTTCCAGCATGACAGTAACTTAAATCTTCAGTCAAGCATTTAGAAAGAAAATTTGTGTATCCAAAGAAAAGGGTAGACAAAATTACTAAAGGAATGTGAACACAGCAAAGATAAGAGTTCTAGGCATGGACATTTTTCAGTGTCTCACTCTCCATGATGCTGAGAATTTGGGAACTGAAGGAAATTTTGATTTGGGGACAGAATCCTTACTTGAGGAGACAACACTCTCATTTTGCCCCCTTTAGCTATATCCCCAGATGATCGATGTGGGTTTCTAAAGCATGATAGACCCACAGTCAGAGAGAGAGCTAGAGAGACACTTTACATTATAGCACAGATCCTGATGTATGCCATGTTAAGAAGTTTTGTCCACTGTTTTTTTGAAAAGGAGGATTTATTGCTGGCTAAAGAAAATGAATGAAATGTGATGTTATAAGGTGGAGATAAATGGAGTCAGGAGGTTGTTTTTGAGAAATGTTCATACACATTTTGGATCTGATGAAAAATGTAATCTTAGAACTTTGTCACAGAGAGTCAAAGTGGTCTTGCCATGTAGGAAATGACATCCTTTGTCTTTGGTATTGTTTTCTCTGTTTGGTGATACCGCTACACTCATGAAATAGTCACTGATTGTCTGAGATTTTAAAGGAGATAGCCCCTAAAAGCTACTGAGTTAGCCCCAGATAACAAAACAGTAGATATAAACCAGTCACGGTTTGTGACTCCTAGGTCTGTGAGAAGGTTATTAGTCTGAACTTTAAAATCGCTAACCAAGGGAGGTAGGTGATAGTGGCAATGATGTTCCACATTCTTCCTTTTAGTTCATTTTACTACACATTGTATAGATAAGAAATTTGCATGAAAAATGACATGTATAGAAAAATAAAGATATGAAACAGCAAAAGAGAAAAGAAAATATTAACATTAAAGCAACATTTAACAGAAGATGCAGTTAGGGAATCTAGAAAATATTGTCTTACATAATTGCTTAGGTCCTTTATGGATCTGACTATTTTTCTCCTTGCTTTTTCCATATTGTGACATGACTGACCTCAGTATATATCATCAATATTATTTTGTCCATACATCTAATAACGTACTTACATTTTGTAATACCTACCTAATTAATTCAAATTAAAGTTTATTGCATGTTTAGTACCATATGCAATGCATTTGTTGGTTATCTAAAATTATAAATATCTCTCCTTTTGATCTTATTTGCCGTTGATTTGTTAAATCCTTCGTATAGAGAATTTCTTAGGCCTTTCACGCTTTATGGAAACATATCTGGAAAGTGTTACCATTCCAGGTTTATGGATGATCCAATCAATGTTTTTTAAATGGTGTGACTTTTGTGTGTGTTTATTGAAGTTTTAGTATTTCTCATTTCTTCATTAATCTGCTTTCCCTCCATTAATGACAACATAAAATTATATTTAAACATGTAATACATATATTATTTTCAAAAAATGTGCATTTCAAAACTTCTTTCCTTACCAAATAAACATTTCTAAACCTTCTCTTTCTCTAAGCTGGAGATGTAAATCTTTGTTTTCATTATTGTTATAAGCAAGAACAAATATTTTCAAAGGTTTGCTTCCCATTCAGAAAGATTATGATGGTTTTTGCATATTTTTTATTATGGTTTGCTTTTCAAGATTTTTTTTAAAAATAAAATAAAAATGTTCTTTTATAAATTTCCAAAATATTCTTTCCTAGAAAGCAGTACATTTTCTGCACTTTTTTTTCAGAAATGATTTTTCTTCCAAAATGTCAAAAATTCCATGGCAGAGTATTTCTACTCCCCTCCTCCCTATGTGTATGTGTGTATGTGTGTGTTTTATCTCCCTTTTCCAAGTTTGTATTTTAAGATGTATGCTGATCAGATAATTCAGGATGTACAAAATCCAGTGATGAGGTAGGTTCCAATCAGAGCTTCAAAATTTACCTTTGGGGACAAGAACTCTCAGAGCCCCTCAGTCATCATGGCCACATCTCATGCAGAACAAACCAATTTGCACTGAAATTCAGAGCATCCAAATATGCTAGAAGAGCCAGTGTGAGGTACTGGTTTTTGTCATACAGTCATAAAATCATTGAGTTGGAAGGTGCCTCATAGGTCATTGAGTCCAACCCTCTGCTCAGTGTGGGATTTCCAACTAACGCATACCCAGCTGGTAGCTGTCCAGTCTCTTGTTGAAGACACCCAGTGAAGACCAAGGTTTAAATACCCAATTAGTTCTACAAACTCACTGGGTGACCTTGGGCAAGTCTTATACTCTCAATTTAAATACATGCCTCTGATGTATTTAATTTTTTCCCTGTTGTTGATCTTACAGTTTTTAGCCAATTTTTTCCTCCTTTTTATGCTTTATCAATGCACTTTGCTTTGTAAACTCATTTTTCTTAAAGACCAGCACAAACTGTGCAAAAGTCTACTTACAAATAGCAAGTTTTAAGCTTCAAATGGTGCTGCTTTGTTGCTTTGGCATAGGAAGAAGCAACACAAGGCATGTATGTAGATATTCTCTCTTTTCCTATGTTCCACATGACAGTGTTCTGGTATCTCTTTGTTAATATGCTTATTACATATCATCCTTACTTCCCATAGCTCAAGATGACACACATTCTGGCCTCTAAGAGGTCTATATCACCCATCCCAAAGTACCTTTTCCAGGAGTCCCTGTAAGCTACTCTAAGCAGGTCCTTTCTAGAAGATCTCAAATTCTTACTAGGAGCAATTTGCTCTGTCATGTTTGCTGCATGGAGAATGGGAGAGAGGACTGAATCCTGGTTTCCAAATGAACAACTGGGTAGAAAAGGTTCAACTTATGTTTTGGCAGGGAATTCAATGACATCTGTGGCATGGCCAGACACCCTGATGGCATCAAGCTGACAGATGGCCATGGATGGGTTAATCCAGCCTCCTATCCCATTTAGTTTTCCAACCTATTAAATGTCATCCTTCCAACAACTACTTAAGTTAGATTAGGCTTGAAATGGGCCCAAATTCATTTATGGACCACTCATGGAACTCAATGAGAACTTAGAATGTGTATAGACATTCTATACATAGAATGTGTATAGACATGATCAGTCTCCCAGTTCTGTTTGTTTCCATTTTCAATGCCTTATTGAGTCATAACTATATATGAGTGCTGCCCTTTCCTCTCTATAAGGGAAAATAGTTTTGATACCTCCAGCTATTTCTCTACACTTTTCTTCACATTCCTTCCATTACTTCCCCATAATTTATGAGGCAGGTGATCAGAACAAGTCCTGCCTTTCAAGTGAGAGCATGCCATCAAATTACCAAATGACATTATATTTTCAGTAATGTTTCCTAGAATGAGCAAGGTCAGCTTGAGAATTTATTGGGTCTCAGATAAGAAAAATGCCCTTTGTCTTCCTACTGCTTCAGGGAAAACTGACACCCCACCTGGGCTTTCCCTTGCTTGAAATCTGCAGTCCTATGCACACAGATTTGAAAGCAAAGTGGATTGAGATCAGTTGGACTCATCAGCAAATAACTGTACTTGCAGACAATAAAAGTTAAGATTTTAGATCCGGTGTCCTCCATTGTACTTTTGTAGCCTTATCCCACATATCCAAATCATTTCTACCATGAGCTGCCTCTGTATCTCCAAAAATACTTGTCATAGCCAATTTCAGTGAAGACTGTCCTGCATGTGATGTTACACAACATGAATGCATTTAACAAGTTGTGTAATGGTAACTTTTGGAATGCTGGCAATCATCATGACGCATAGACAGCATTTCAAAAGGACAGTCTTAGAATGAATGGTGTCCTTTTAATAGTTGTATGGAAAAGAGAACTTCAGCAGGTGTTGTTTGCATAACAGGGAAACACCTGTTGATTTCCCCCTTTTTAAGATAGCCATGGAAGGAACAAGAGTGTTCTCCTTCATTTCATTTGGCACTCCTAGTGTTGGACCATATCAACAAACTAGTTCTAGCAATTTTCATTTACACTAGGAAGAGATCTTGAAAGAAAGAGAAAAGAAAAAAAAAGCTGATGTGTCTTATTTGTCCATTCAAGATTAAGCCATTTCATAATATACTGTGCTATGCAAGGGAGAACTCACAACCATATATTGTTATTTGGAAGATCCATTTCCCTCAGAGAGAGAGAGACACCATTACTGTGAGGACCATGGCCAGGCTTTACTCCACCGATGCATTACTAGAGTGAGACGTGGTTATGTTAGTCATCTATTAGCTCTCCCTGTGCAAGTGACATTCCCTACAGCCCCAAATGATTTTTTTAAAAACAAATCTAGACTAGGGTCAGTGTGTTTGTGCCTATGTATGGCCCTTTTTGCATGTTACCTTTTCACGCCACTGGGTTGGGGTCCTCGTGTGAGAAGGCTTGGAAGGAACGCTGCTGCTTCCCTGCTGCTTTGGCTCCTCAGCTCCTTCCTTCTCGCACGAGTGCCCCACCTCTTCCATTTGCAGTGCAGGCTGGGACCTCTCAGGGCTGCACTGAGGAGAGGACATGCGACCGGCCTGGCTCCCGAGGCACCGCAAGCCAGGTAAGTGTGTGCGGGGACCGGAGGCATTGCGTGACGGCGCACCATTTTCAGCTTTAAGCCGAAAATGAAAAGATGCATGCCTGCTCTGTGTCCGGACCTTGAGCGTCGAGTAAATTTGAGTGCATCATGCAGATCACTCCTCACATTTACTCAACGGGCCCTCTTGCTTCCAAAACACTGTGCGAAAAGGGCCTCAGTGAGTGTGAGAGAGAGAGAAAGAGAAAAATTGTGAATGAGTATGTTGAGTCTCTCTGTGTGTGGATGTGTTTGATGCTATAAAAGAGTTTGTAGAGGCAGAACCATTCACTTTTCCCCCTATGCAACTCTCAGAGGTAACATATGAGAGCATATAGGTCTATGGCTGAAAATGTTTCCTCACTCATTCTGTAACTTTCATTTATCTAAAACATTTTTGCATCCTTCTCATGAAAAAATACTCCGTTAACAGCTTACAAAAATCAGTGAGACAACCTCTTAGGTTATACACTATGTAATAGACATGGCACAAAAGAACAAGGGACTAGGAGAAAGAGAGAGAAGAATTAATATAGATTCAAATGCACAGATGTAAAAGCATGTAGCAAACAAAGCAGTCCCCACTAATTCTCAGAGGCCCACTAACAAGGTCCATGGAGCAGCCTCTCATATACTCCATTGCTGATTTTGAATTGATGATGGAGAGCCTACATAAGTAAGTCTCCTAGTTAAGATACTTATCCCAAAGCTGATTACCAACTAGCATTACACACACATCAATGCATCACACACACACGTGCCAGTAACATAAAAAGTGGGGATGAGAGAGATCGATTGTAGGAAAATCAGGCCATGTACTTCATCAATCATTTTGACAGATTTTGAGATGGGCACCTTAACTATTCCTTCCATTTCATAGTGACTTCATGGTAAATGGAGGAAAAAATGAAATAGCTCAAAGTCCCTCCACCCCCACTCAGGCTTTAGGGAAGGCGTGAAAGGTCATTCATTTTGACACTCTTCCCATATTTCACTGCAAGGAAAGAGGAGCGTTGTCACTGTTGGCAAGTTTTCCAACCTGTTCTCTCCTACTCCCTTACCCACCCTCCTACCCCAGGTTTTGATAACACATTTTTACAAACAGGTAGACTTGTGCACATATAGGTAACAGTGGTAGTACATGTCCCCTTTTGTAACAGCCTGCTTAACAACTGCTGTTGCCTTATGAAATGACGAATTCATTAGAGATTTGCCAGTGAAAACTAATGTGTTTTACAGCCGTATTGGAAGCAGAACAGAAGAGTTGCGCAGGATGAGAAAACATTTTCATTAGCTTTTACTACTGTCTCTTCATGGAGGTACTTTAGGGAATTACCTCATGGAGTAAAAATTCCAGAGCAACCTTATAGAAAGCTTCCTGAGTAGAATCACCAAGAGTTTTGTGTAGTTTAGTTTTAAAATTTTGCAAGGTTTATTACCATGTGTGTGTGTTTTCACTTCTCTTCTTCAATTACTGTGTCAAATGTAAAGCAACGTTTTCCCTAATTCAGATCAGAAAAGGTCCTAAATTTTTTTTTTCATCATATGGATTCCATAGTACAAATGGTAGGACATTGTCTTGTACCTTTTCATTCCATAACATTTAGGCTAAACCAAAGGCAATGCATCCCTGGTGCTCAAATAGATGCTTTATTGTGAGCCAGGTTGCTGTGTGAAATAACATCCTGAGGAGAAGAAAGCATAAGATTACACACATACATATGCATATATATTAGAGATACACATAAAAGGTGGTAGTAAGAGCTCGTGGAATTAAATAAGTGAGTTTTACTTTTAGGTAATTGTGGGGGGGGCCTTTCTGCAGCTTACCTTTAATGCTGCTGGAGTCTGGGCCTCGCGTGAGAAGCCTGGGAAGGAAGGCTCTTGCAAGCCTCCTACTTCCCTGCTGCTTGGGTTCCGCAGCTCCTTCCTGCTCATGTGAGAGCCCTGCCCATGCCCCGCCCCTTCCTTCCACAGTGCAGCCTGGGAGTTGGAAGCTGCACTGAAGAGAGGATGTGCAACCAGCCCGGCTCCAGAGGCTCCGCACCGCAGATGAGTGTGGCCCAGGCCCATGAGCCTTGCACAAGTGCAGGTTATTTTCAGCTAAAAGCTGAAAATAAAAAAATGTGTATTCACTGCGCGTGCGGGTCTTGAGCATGGCGGAAATGGGAGTGCATCATGCAGACCACTCCTCACATTTCCACGATGCTCAAGGGGCCCTTTTGCTTGCAAACTGCCCTGTGAAAAAGGCCAGAGAGAGAGAGAGAGAGAGAGAGAAGTCTTCTAAGGCCAATTCCTCACTAGAGGCGCCTCCCTAAACTGCAAACCCCAGGATTCCATAGGATGTTGAAAGTGGAATAATAACACTATAGTGCAGAAATGGCATAAATTGCACAGGAGATTTCCCCACATGCAATGGTTTGCAGCAAAGTTCACCCCCACTGTTTGGATGGTTGTTGGGGCTGGGCCACCTAGTATGCAACTGTGGGATCATTGTTGGCAAACGTGACCCCTCTTTTTCACCACCATGCAGTGGGGTGAAAATAGATATAGGCCTCAGGACTAAAAATAGCAACAGCAGAGGTGTAAAATTTGATGGAAAATCAGGAAAAGCAGAAGATCAGTTATTTACAGAGTATGGAATTAGGCAAAGAGAGGCCCTGACAACCACTGTGAAGGACTTATACTTAATAAACGACACTTATGTTAAAATGCATGCCTTCTAACTGTCCTGATTTGGCAGGAAATCCCAATCAGTCCCATGTCATTCTATTTTTCCTGTTAAAATGTCCCAGCTTCTGTTTCCTCTTCCTACTTGTACCCTTTGTCCTTAGCTTACTTCAGTTGCTTCAAAGTGAATTCAAAGTGCAAAAGCAGTTTGCACTCAATTAATTCCACTGGAGGAGAGGAGAAAAGTAGGCGGAATCTTGCCCTTCCCAATAGACTCACTCAAGAGCAAAATGCTGCAACTTTTTCTAGCTTCTGTTTTCTTCCTCATTAATAATTTTTGCCACACTCTGATATTGCTTGCCACACACACCATAGTTTTCTTGTGTGAAATGTTGGAGGCTATGAAAGTGAAGTCTATGCTTCAGTTACACAGTTATTATCACATAGAATTTCCCATACAGGATTACAATGAAGTTTTGGGGTAACATGAACATATGAGTGTACTTGTAAAGAGCCAAGTTTGGCTGCAGCTCTTGAGTTACATGTGCATTTTGTGGTAAATTGGAATTAGCCACAGCAAAATGAACTTGTGTTTAGAAGAGTGAAACCAAAGATACTAAATGACTGGAGAGGTGGGCAAAAAATAAAAAAATGAATTTCAACAAGGATAAATGTACAATATTACACTTAGGCAGGAAAGATGAAATGTACAACTATGGGATGAATGACACATGGTTTGACAACAGTATGTATGAAAAAGATCTAGGGGAATTAGTAGACCACAAGCTAACAACAATGCAATGCAGTTGTCAAAAAAGCCAATGGAATTCTGGGCTGCATCAACAGGAACATAGTGTCCAGATCATGGGATGCAATAGTACCACTTCAATCAGCTTTGGTCAGACATTCCCTGAAATACTGTGTCTACCACAATTCAAAGCAGTTATTGAAAAGCTGGAATGTGTTCAGGGGAGGGTGTCCAAGATGGTAACCATGCCCTTGCCCTGGAACCACACTTCCAGGATACAGATAGGTCCCTTCCCAGGAGCCACATCCCAGAAACAGGAAAAGGCAGTACTTATGGCAGCCAGTGCAGGAGATAAAGGGACAGCCCAGGCCTTGGGCAGTGCTTATATGGGAAGAACACATTAAATCAGGACACAGCTGACCATGATGCTGAGGCTATATAATCACAGGCCTCAACAACAGAAGGTTGCTGAGAACTACTAATGCTATTGGTAGTGACAGCTGTGGTGATTCTTGCATCCTCTACCTGTGTGCATTGGACCTCGGACCTCAACACTTTGCTTGGATTATTGGTTTTGCTTTTGGACTATTCTCTTTCTGGACTGTTGTGTTTTTGCTGAGAGTTTACTTCAGCCCTAAGGCTGCTTTGCAGAACTGCTGTTATCTAGCTAATTAGGCAGCTGAAGAACCTTGGTGGGTTACAAAGCCCAGGACAGTACCTGCAAAATAAGTCCTATGAGGCATGGCTTAGGGAACTGGCAATGTTGAGCTGGGAGGAGAAAAAGCTGAGGGGTGATATGACAGGCATCTTTAAATATTTGAAGGGATGCCATGCTGAAGATGGAGCAAGCTTGTTTCAGCTGCTCCAGAGACAAAGCGTGAACCAATGGATGAAAATTGCAAGAAAGGAGATATTGCCTAACCATCAGGAGGAACTTCATGACAATGAGAGCAGTTCCACAGTGGAATAGACTGCCTCAGATGATGATGAATTCTTCTTCTTTGGAAAGCATTAAATAGAAGTTGGATGGTTATCTCTCAGCAGTACTTTGATGGCATGTCCTGCATGGCAGAGATTGGATTAGATGGCCTTTGTGGTCCCTTCCAACCTGTGATTCTCTTTCCATGGCATCTGTCATTTTAAAAAATTGACAAGATCTGTACCATTTTGGCTCTCTTTTCTCACTGGAGAATGGCTTTCCAAATGCTGATTCTGCATCACTTAACACTGGTCATGGTGGTTGGGGTTGAGGGCAGTTGCCAAAATACCTGGACAACCCAAACATTCCATGACATTGTTCTAAAGTCATATGATTAAAAGCAATATAGTTAAAAGAAATGATCAGATTATTATCTACAATACTCTAGATTACCTCATACAATGAGATGTCTGTGACAACATCTTTGAAATGTATGAATTTCAGCTTAAGGGACATGTCTAACTTCATAGTTCAAACATCTGTTTTCTTCAGTACATACATACCTGATTTCTATTTGCTATTCTTTGAACTTTTAAAAAAATCTGCTGAACTTCGACAAGGACCAACAAACACACCAGAGAACTTTGATTATGACCATTTGGTAAGTTTCACTCAAGAGCCTTAAGCAGGATGGGAAAACTAAAGCAAATGTTGAGCCCCTTTCAAACAGGAAGTTAAATCGGGGCTAGAAGCTGTTTCTCATTGTCCACATTCTCATTCTACAGTAATTCCACATTTCACAGTGGCATATTACATGTGTCATTCCCTTCATGTGATGGAATCTTACAAGGCAAAGTTAACTTATTTAGTGGGTCCAGATTTAACTCAGAACATAATTTAAAGCACAGGAAGTTCTTTAATACAAACATCCACCTCTGTAGCCATCCATATTTATGTCACCTGTTATTACTTGGGTCTCCAAACAGCTGCCTGCATCTGACTCACTTTCATTTTGGTTGTCCTTGGAAAGTACTGCAGCATAAGTGTCCTGCTTGGAAAGCAGTGTTTGTTCTTTCTTTAGTGATCACAGACTTCTCTTATGCCAGTAATCACATTCAGCCTCAGTGATTCTGTGACATGGAAAAAAATAGGCAATCAATTAGTTCCTGTAGATTCCATAATTCCGTACATTTTCCATACATTGGAAAAGTCAGGTATGATTGAGGAAAAGTGAATAACTTTTAAGTCCCACTGTCTTCAAATGGATTCATTAAAAAAAAACAAAAACCTATTCCTTTGAAATCAGCAAAACTGCACACACTAAGTGTCAGTGATAGTTCATATGATATATCACACATGTCTTTAAGATGCTGAAAGTCTGAAAAATATTATGTCTGAAATGGCCCAACAATTCCATTAGAGTTGTTATATACAAGATGATTCAGTCATGTATTGATGTTGAAATCAGTGAAGAACGTTCATGTGTTGAAAAAATCCTTAGATATGATCAGCTTTCTGCATTGTAGTACAGGTTTTTTAGATCCTACACCCTTCATTTATGGTAGAGTTCTGGGAAGAATTGCTGGTCATCTGTGTATCTTTTCAGTAGCCTTTGCTGAACTCACCATGAGCAGAAAGAAAGTTGGATTGGGTGAGATTTTTGAGCCCGTGGACAAGGAGGCAGACCTTTGGGAAGAGGAAAAGCTTGTTTGTTCATCTGTGTGTGCAGTTATATTCCAAAGAGTTTCTACAATTTAAAAGGGGGAGAAAAATTAACTGTGGGCATGCAGACAGAAGGATCTGTCACTATCTGCTGCAATGTGTGTGTAATGTTTGTTTTCTTGCCAGAAAACCTCTCCAATTATACTTGCCGTAAGTGCAAACTGGTGACTCTCTTGGAAGGGAAGGTCAGCTCATTTCAGCATTGTATTCACACTCTTTAGTGCATCAGAGCACATGAAGATATCCTGGACAGAACACAGAGAGAAGTGGTTTTACAGAATCAACAGAGAGAAGCTGCCAAGGAAAATGAAAGGGACAGTTATCATTGAGCAAACACTCTGGAGGACCGTTACTGCTGGAGAGGGCTGTACACAAGAGATTTAGAACCATTCCAACTAAGGAACCACTTCCTACATCTTTCTGATGATAACAGTGATGAAGATGTCCAAACCAGCAGCAAGAGATACTGCAAAGCAAGGCAGGAGTCACCCAGTGCAGCAAGAAGAAAAGAAAGGCGTTGGTGGTAGGGGACTTATTGCTCATGTGTGCCAGCCTGACAAGATTAATTGGGAAGTGTGCTGTATTCTTGAGTGCATTCAGGATGACAACTTGCCAAAGTTCAAAAACACAAATCAGTACCCCTTTGTCCTTATTCATGTGGGCACCAATGATAATGTGAAGAACGTCTTTGACCAGACCATCTTGGACTATGAAGCCCTGGGAAGAAAGATGAAGGGTTTAGAGACACAGGTGGTATTGTCATCAGTTCTACTTGCAAAAGATATAGAACCACATAGGAATGGGAAGATATTGCAAGGGAATGACTGGCTATGCAGATGGTGTTGACAGGAGAGGTTTAGCTTCTGGGTTCATGATCTTCACTTTTTATATGAAGCACTACTGGCTACATATGGGCTGCATTTTATGAAGACCAGGATGATTGCCTTGGCAAAAATATGATCAAGACACTTTAAAATAAATCTCTGGGGGGTTGGAATGATAGCTCAAACATCTGTCCAAAAGTAAGCTCTATAAGTATGTGAATTCCAAAGGAGAAGCTGAAGGAGATGATGGGAGACACAGTAAAACTCAGAGTAGAATAAAAAATGAAAATAAACAATGCTTTTGATCTTTATACACCAATGCACAGAGCTTGGGAAACAAGAAGACTTTGAAGTTGTAGTGCAAAAAGGTAAATGTGACTTTGTAGATTAACAAAGACCAGGTAGGATGACTCCCATGCTTGGAATATAACAACTGAAGAATATAATCAAAAAGCACAATCACAAATGATTCCATGGAAGAAGAAAAATTTGAAAGTCTGAAAAAGCCAATGTAACTGTACAGTAAACTTGAAAGGGAAGTGAAAAATCAAAAAGAACATGTATAAAGAATGGAAGGATGAATCACCAAGGAAGAATACAAATGTGTAACCCAAGCTTGCAGTAATAGCATAAGGAAAGATTAAGACTCAAAAAAGAGCTGAGATTGGCTGGGGAAGCAGGAAGCAATAAGAATTTTTTTTTAAAAAAATCAAAACAAAAGAACAATGAAAGAAATGGTGGGACCACTGTGCAGCCAAAGTGGCAAAATGCTAAAAGATCACAACAAAAAGGCAACGCTGCTCAATACCTATTTTGCTTCATTTTTTCCCCAAAAAGAAGATGCAGAACCACTTGACATCATTTTTGAGAAATCTCGGAGAACAAGTAAGGTTCTAGAAGACTGAAGACAAACAAACATTGCCCCTCTTTTTTAAAAAAAAAGCAAAAAATGAAGATACAGGAAACTACAGACCAATCAATCTGACTTCAATAGCAGGAGAAATATTAGAAAAGAAAAAAATATTAGAAAAAGAAAAAATATTAAAAAAAATGAGTCTGTCTGCAGCTATCTTGATGACAGTGCAGTGATCGCTGGAGTTCAACAAAGCACTTGTAAGATTCCCCATAATATTTTGATTAGCAGACCTGTTAAATATGGAATAGACACCATCGTATGGATCCATAATTGGTTGGAAAACCATGCTCAAAGAGTCATCATCAATGACTGCACATCAAACTGGAAGAAAATCTTGAATGGAATATCTCAGAGTTCTGGCCTAGGGCCATTTCTATGTTTTTATTAATGCTAAAAGATAATGGGATATAGGGAATTCTTGTCAAGTATGAAGACAATGCAAAACTTAGAGGGGTGGCTAACACATTGAAAGAGGGCAACAAAATTCAAAAGGATTTTGATAAACTAGAAAATTGGGTGGAAATTAATAGAATGAAATTCAATAGAGACACAATCAAAACTCTACATTTAGACCAGAAGAAACAAATGCACAGGTGTAGGATGTGGGATACATGGCTTACCAGCATTACATGCAAAAATGACCTTGGAATTATTGTTGATCATAAGTTAAATATGAGCCAGTAGTATGATGCTGTAGCAATGAATGCAAATGGTATTATCGCTTGCATTAATAGAAGCACAATTTCCAATTCAAGGGAAGTAATAGTCGTACTATTCTGTTCTGGTTGGACCTCATCAGGACTACTGCATTCAGTTCTAGGCATCTGATTTTAAGAAAGATACAGACAAGCTGGAATGAGTTCAGAGAAGGGCAACAAGGATAATAAGAGGTACAAAGAACAAAATATTGGAAGAAAAATTAAAGGTGTTGGAAATCCATTTGGGAGAAAGGTGGAATGTAAATTTAATAAAGGAAGAAAATTGCTCAGCTGGGCGAAGAGAAGACTGAGGAATGACATGATTGCCTTCTTTAAATACTATAAAAGTTGTCACAGAGAAGAGGGGGCAGGCCTGTTCTTGGCTGGCCCAGAGGGTAGGTCCAGGTATAATGGTTTGGAATTAGATTTCAATCAAACATTAGAAGGAACGTCTTGAGAGTAAGAGCAGTTCAGCAATGGAACCAATTGCCTGGAGAGGTGAGAGGATGTCCTTCTCTGGACAGTCCCAAAAAGAGACTGGATAGCTACCTGCTGGAGAACCTGAACTGAGCAGGGAGTTGGGTTGGATGGCCCATGAGGCCACTTCCAAGTCTATGATTCTATAATTACTAGGAGTAGTGATGCTTATCGAATTTGACAAAAAAAAGTGAGATTGCAAGTTCAAATACAGAACATAAAATGAAATGGACATATGAATCAATCCCTAAAAATATCATCACCAAGTAAAACGTTATGCAAACATTATAGCCTAAGCCAGCAACATCCCCATAACACTACTGTTCTGGCTTCTAAAATTCTTTATCAAGAAGAAAAAAAGCTTGGCTGAACGAAACATGACAAATCCACAGTCACATCTCCACCTAATGTCTTAGGAGATTTACACACTTCTTTGGTGCAATATCCACTCCCTGCTCAACCCTGCCATCACATTTGAAACTGAATGTATAATTTTGGATCTATATACACTTCCAGTTTGTCATCACTTTTTGACAGAAGGAGAGTAGTGCTCATTGTAGTCCATCCATCCTCAGTCACTTTGGTTTCCTTGCATTTCAGTTCTTATGAAAAATCTACTGTATCACAGAAGCAAGGGTTAGAAGGATCAGTCCAGTTACTTGCTGTCACTCAAGTATGCCTGCTTTTAACCCCCCTTGCTCCTACCGAATTTCATTTATTCAGAATGATGGTTAAATTTATTTATTTACTCTAATTTAATTTCTATCCCTGCTTTTCTGCTAGCAATACAGAAGTTAAAGAACAACAAAATTAACCACCATATTAAAACACTAAAAAGAACACTGTAAAATGAAATGACAATAACAGTGCAACGTATATGTCCTGTTAAAAGCCTTTCCACATAACCCTTTAATTGCCAAATGTTTGTTCAGATCACAGGGTCTTTTTTTCCCCAGAGGATGGGGAAAGAGGAGGTGGCTATCCTAGGCCCTTTCTGCACCGGGCTATTAAAACGGTGCAGAGCGACCTCCGACGGAGGTCTTCTGCACCGTGGAGTGATCTGGGGCAGACTACTTTTCATAGTTCCACACCTCAGTCCATTTCGGAGTGACCAGAACTGGTTGCGCAGCGTACTTTTTAAAAACCTCTTTTAAGAGGTTTTTAAAAAGCATGGAGCGCACAACTCCATGTCGCTCCATCGCTGTGCTCCGGTGCAGGTTTGCAGGTGCGCACTAGTGCATGCCTGTAGATCTGCCGGGGGTGGGCTTTAGGTTGGCAAGCTTCTCCAGTTGATGGAGGCTCTCCACCAACTGGAAGCCGCCACTTTGGATGCTGGAGCAGTGCAGAACAACGAGCTTGCACTGCTCCTCGTCCCGACAGACTCAACTGGATGCCGAAGAAATCCGGTGAGTCCCGTTTTCACGCAGTTCCTTCCCCATGTGTGGAAAGGGCCCCCGTCTCACATGGCCATTAGGAAGCAGCCATCAAGAAATCTCTGTTCCCTGTCCTCACCAACTGTAACTGGGATGATGGTGGGACTGGGAGGAAGCCCTTGTGCGAAGGTCTTAAAACTTGAACAAGCTCATATAGGAATATACAGCAATTAAATCATCATATAAATGGTGGAGAGAGAGAAACAGAATATTTTAAAACATTTACTGGAATTATTTCTTTTTAAATACCTTCTAAGCTCCACATAAAAATGCACCACATTTTTTTTTATGTAGAGCAACAGAAAGATGAATATCTTTAGGGTTAAAAGATGTATGGCAGTGATAAGTTTCTGCTTGACAATTTTCAGTTATGTCAATATCCCTGTTGCTCCTTAAGGCATATGGTCATCCGGGCTAGTACTGGAAATGCTCCCTCTCATGATTCCATGCTCCTTTGCTCCATTGGGAGCTGTTGCTACCACCACTCTTTGTTCCTGCCCTGAGGATCTTGCCCCTGTTGCCTGGCTGCTCATACTTTCATTTAGCTTTTGTTCAGAGCAAGACCACTTGGTTCTGTCTCAAGGTACTACTGCAGACTACAGAGCTGTAATTTTCCTTTGAAATTATTTGCTCCCCACAATGAGGGCAGGTGGTGATCCAAACTGGGACTACCTTCAGATGAGAGCAGATCTCAGGTTACTGTCTGCTTTCATTTCATAGATAACTCAACAACAAAAAAACGGGCAATTGGGATGGGGAAGAAGAATAGATTTTGCTATCTCACTGGAAGAATGGGCTCAAAGCTGGCAGAATGCATTGCCACTGCTAGAAATAATTCTGAATAGTACCATGTTGCAAACAAAGAATTACTTTACACATGTATGTAGTTGAATATATGTCATGTTGTTAATGAAGGTGTTATGACCTGACAGGCATTACTGTCAGTACAACCCCTTGTTTGTTTGTTTACTGCAATACCTATTATATGGAAAGTAAATTACGTGCAAACACTAGCCCGTTCGGAAAGGAGGAAGGTGTGTGAGAATCATAATTTCTTGCAGTCATATTGTTTAAGCTTAACCTGATTTGATTTCATAAATTTAAAAGTCTGCTTTCCAAGTAATACCAATGTGTTGCTATTGTTCTATCTCATGTTTGAAAAGCAACAGTCAAAGATGGAACTTTGCTCGCCGCACTGCAGTTTCCAAGAAGTAAAAGATCAAAAAGCTTCCAGGGTGTCATTTATGTTTATGATTGTGGTTTCCACCACTGGGATTTGTATATTTGCAATTCATCCAACATTCAGCAAAGGTCAAGAAAGAACAACATTTCCAAGAGGTTACCTAATACTATAAAAGGTGCTCTCCAAATCTCATGGGATCTGTTGTAACATTTTACTGTTCTGCAGCTACACCTTGCCATATGTAGATTTATATAAGCTATTTCAACCCCCCAAAGGAACATACAGTATAAAATATATCACTGATATATCAATACTACTAAGAAAATAAACAGATACAGGATAGCATCTAAAGTCATGCTGTTTTTAACCTTGGATTATATTTTTAACGCACATGAAAATGGAAGTTCCTTGCCTAGCAGTGTGTAAATGTCATCTGGAGTTCATAAAAGTTTAGACTTTAGCAGACCCATCTGGGTCATATGGTACCAGAAACAGCATAGAAACCAACCTCCCTCAAATGACATTGGAAATAGCACAGAAGGAGACATCTTTGAACCACTTGAAGTAAACCTGATGCTATAAACTTGTGGCAATGCTGGTTGTGGGACTGTGGAAACCTTAGTGCAAAAGAGTAACTTTTCTGATTTCTGGAGGTATGTCTGGATTAGCCTGTTGCTACAAACAAACATCTTAATTGGTCTTTGAACCAACATCTTAATTGGTCTTTGAATCTAGTATCAACCATACTAGGATGAGCCACGGAAGCTGTTCACCCAGGCTTTTAAGGCCTGGTGATCATGGTTTCACTTGGACTAGTTGGGTTCCAGGTTCTGCACATTGCTTTGTCTTGTTGAATTTTTTGCATCTGTTTCAATGTTTTACGTTATTTTTGTTCATGTTATTTTTATTTTATTTATTTATTTTATTTTATTTATTGAGATATTTAGATGCACGGTGGGAAATTCATTAAGAAATGAATAAATGAAAAACAGGATACCCTGGGCCTAAGTCTCCAGGTCAAACACCAATAGGTTTTATCTAGTGCAAAGTTTGCTACTTTTGTCCAGAAATACAGCTATTTTGTTCAGCAATCCAGCTATTTTGTCCAGCAATAGAGTTGAACAGCCTGCTGCAATTAAAATCATATCCTAGTGTATTAACGATGATATAAACCAGTGGTTCTCAACCTGTGGGTCCCCAGATGTTTGTGGACTTCAGCTCCCAGAAGCCCCAGCCACTATGGTCAATGCTCAGGGCTTCTGGGAGCTGAAGTCCAAAAACATCTGGGGACCCACAGGTTGAGAACCACTGATATAAATAGTAATGAACAGGGAATTCAGGGGAAATCCTGGTTTCTGTGCAGAATGGATCTTTTGCAAAGAAAGAGAATATTTTAGGCAGAATAAGTCCCTACACAGAAAATAATATTTCTGTACTATTATTTTCTGCATGCGCACACACACACACACGCGCAATGTGAATTTTGCACAGAACGAGTCCCAAATTACAAATAGTCTTTTTCAAAGCAGTTTCTCAAAGCAGGAAGAATTATGAACGTTACTCATTGTTTCCTTTGAGAATGAAACTTTTGAAAAATTACATCCCTATGCCACACTTAATCCAAATCCAGAAATCAGTACCTACATGAAATCAAGGAATGAGATATGTTCATAATTAGCTACGAAGGAGAAAGACTTTTTTTCTTTTCTTTTCTTTTCTTTTCTTTTCTTTTCTTTTCTTTTCTTTTCTTTTCTTTTCTTAGAGGAAAGGACTGAAAAAAATCTAATTTCATCAGAAGTATAGACATATTAAGCTTTCAAAGTGATTCTTTGTTATAGAGGTGACTGTGAGAGGGCAAAACTAAAAGGGAGAACAAAGTATCCATAATGAATAGGCTATTTTGTTTCTTTCCCTTTTTTCTCTTCCACCTAATATCCCTGTAATCCATTTTGACATAAAGAAACTGACATGTGGCACGTAAGAATCATGCGCTGGGAATGTCCATTTTTGCACAGCTGTGCAGCACGCCTCTCACCTATTTCACACAGATACCCAAGACTTAAAGAAGATCACCCACAGATGTTGCCGAGACAGTACACTCACCTTTCTCATTTCCTTCCCAGTCTGGTTTATAGGCCAAGGTGTAAATCAGAAAGACAGGTAATGAACTTAAACTTGAGAATAGTTTCCAGATTCTCTTTGAAGAAAAACTCACACTGGCTGAGTGGAATGAGATCTCTCGGAATGCCACCAATCAACTGCAAAGAGCCTTCACCACCTGATTGCATGAAAGGTGCTCATAGATTTAGGTGGAGGCCACTGATTCAAATTTCAGCTTTTTTGCTTGGCTAATTTTAAATGCTTGCAGAGGAAAGAAGATTATGAGAGCTTCAGTAATTGACTCTATGGCTGCAAACCAATGGATACTTACCCAACAACAACAACAGTTATAATAATATAGCAGCAGCAGCAACCACAACAGCACAATGGCTTTAGTGTCGAGTAAATATACACAGCATCACTTGCATGTTTGTGTTCAATCTAGAACTCATAGCTAGGATGAAATCACACAAACAAACAAAAGATAAAATGTATCATTATCCCTCACCCAAAAAAAGAGAGAGAAAGAGAAAAGAAAAAAAATAAAATAAAAGGGAAAGGACAAAGGACAAGGATTTGCATCAAATTTGCAAATTTGCATGTTGCTTATTGCTTCTAGTTGTTAACAAGCGACTTGAAGGCACACTGTTGATTTAGGGTGAGCAAATGAATTTCATAGGGTTTTCTTAGGCAAGGAATACTCAGAGGTGGTTTTCCCAGTTCCTTCCACTAAAAAATAGCCTACAATACTTAGTATTAATTGGCAGTTTCCCATGCAAGTATTAACTGAGGTTGACCCTGCTTAGATTCCAAGATGAGATGCTTTTAGGGTATTTAGCCACCTTCTCAGCCCACTGATATTCCAAACCCATTTAATTTGTTCTTTTTAAAAAAAAAAAAAAAAAGTTTTAACAACCCACATAATTAAATGTTCTCGGTGCCAAACCTGGTTTTAAGGCCCAAAGGCTGCATGAAAGAATGTAGTTTTGGATACTATCAGGCACTTGGATGGTAAAAAGCTAGCCTGAATCATATATAAATTATTAATACATTAACTGAAATGTACGTGGTGATGACTGTATAATACACCCAAAGAGGTCCATAGGGTCCCATTAAATCCTACCTTTAAAAAGAGGATGAGGAATGATACCAGTAGTATTTCAGAAAGCCATTTCACATTTTCTACCCCATTTTAACCTCAAGAATCTTAGCAGCAGTGTCTCTGCATCCTCTTGTTTCCCTGGCTTCTTTTCCTCTTTCAGGAGTCTTTGCGTCAGTGTCACAGAATCCCCTCCCTTGTTTTGTAAATCTTTTAAAAAAATGTGTATCTGAATGAGTTATTGCAGTCCCCTTTTTTTGCTTCTACGAAGTGCCTGTTTAGAATTTTGATGTGAAACTAGCCAATGCAACTTGAGCCATTTCTGCCCTGAGAATTCTAAAGAACTCATCCTAAACTGCAAAGCCCAGGATTCGATAGGATGTTGAAAGTGGAATAATAGCACTATAATAGTGTAGAGCGAAAATGGCTTGAGTCACAGCCCCAAAAAAACCCAAAAAACAATTCAGACATACTTTGAAGAGTGTACTGTTATATTCTGCAATCTCCTTTTTGCTCCTGGGAAGCCTTCACTTTCAATTATCTACTTTTGACCCTAAAAACAGGCATTGGCATCACTCTGCCAAATCTAAAGTATCTATCACCATTTCCTCATGAGTTAAGACCACCTCCTTTTTTGCTTATAGTGACAACCTCCTCCATCATCTTTCCCTCTGCCATCTGGAAGTTCAACTTGAAATTTGGTACTATACCTTGGACAACACTAGTAACATTTAGTCAAATGTTGAGGTGTCTAACATGATTTCCCAAAGAGTTATGGCTGTCACAGATAGACACCCAAAGAGACATTCCCTTTTATTATTATAAATTTTAAATAGAAATTCAAGACATTCCACCATAGCAAGGAAGACTGTTCAGTCTGCAAACTCTTATTTCTTCATTCCATTTATTGTTCGGTCCCATTCTGGGGGAAAGGCAGCCTACAAATATAATAAATAAATAATCTTCATGTATGCATGTGTTTCCCAGAAATGTATATTTATGTGAGATAAACTGAAATTCTTACTGTGGACTCAAATCTTTCCTTACTTTGTTTTTGCTGGCAGCAGCAAATACTTTGAAAACTGTTATCCAAACGCAACAGTTTTACACACTAAGCAGTGCATTTTGTGGGAAATGTACAGGTTTAGCCAATTTTTGCATGAAATGTTGGATTTTTGTGCGCAATATTGTGGTTTTTTTTTCAAAAATACATTGGTCATTGCACGGAACAATTTTTGCACAACATATGCAAAATCTTGCAGGTGTTGACCACTGTTCCAGTGGAGTGTCTCAGTGTGCCGGAATACCCTTTCTTACCAAGAAAAAGAAAAAAATGCGAGTATACTTTACATCCCAGCTAGACACTGTATTTCCACAGTTGTACAATTGTACAACCCACAAACAGATGTATATGACTTAGATTTGCAACTGTGAAAAGCTGAGATTTTGGAGACAAGACTGTGAAGAAACTAAAGTTATGTGAAATGAGAAATCAGAAAGCAAAATGAAATGTGTAAATTTGGACATTTCTGCACAATAGGTTTGTCCCATTATGGAGACAGGAGTCAGCTGGTTGTGCTTCCACATGATGTCATCACCAGCCGGCTGCCATCCCATCCCCATACATCACACTCAGTGCGTATTTGCTAAATGGATGAAATTTATCAATTTAGCACCCGCAATCACTTAATGCTCCTGTACCTATCTGTCCTGCAGAAGGGCAGGAAGCATGATGGCAATGTTCCTTTCCCAGAACAGCTTGGTAAAGTGCCCAGCTGTGTTGCAGAAGGAAGAGGCATGGCCATTGCACTCCCTGCCATAGGGAGCCAGTCCCACATGGAGGGGAGCATTCTTGTTGTGCTCCCTTCCCTGCCAAGATTTGCGATGGGATGACTCACAAGAGCCCCATCATTTGGAAATGGCTTTTGTGATTGCACACTAGGGCAGTGCTTCTCAGGTTTTCTCATGTGGGAAACCAATAATTATTGTTTCTCCCGTTGGTCCAGGGACTGGCACCATATTTATGCCCATTGGATGCAACTGTTTCTTTTTGGGCCAACTTGCCAGGGAACAGCAGACAATGGCTCAGGAACTGGCACCAGTCTTGGGACTATCACTTTGGGTAGCACTACACAAGGATACAGTGACACATATTTGTAATTCCAGAAGACAACAGACCAAAGGTGGAAATCATACAGCCCTCCAGATATTGTTGGGTTGAAACTCCCATTAGCCTTTTCCAGCTTAGCCAATGGTGAGAAATTTTGGAAGTGGGTCCAACTACATCTGGGGGGCTTCTCAACACTTCAATTAAAAATGTAATCTTGGAGAAAGCTGGGCAGAGTCAGGAAGCAGGGAATGAAATGGCATGAAACTAGACCAATCACACACTGCAAAAGAATAAAGGGAGTGGTTACAACTCATGCTACACCTCATGGAGATTAGTTCAAAGTACCTTCTACACAGATATATTGCAGCTTAGGAAGCTTAAGAAGCTGCTAGCCCCATTGACATAAGTGAGATTTGCAAGGGACCAAGTGGCAAAAAATGTTCTTGGGAAGGTGGCAAAGAAAAATCAAAGATCAAATAAATGTATTATGAAAGTACACTTTCTGCTCCTTTGGTTTTCTGAGTTCCAAAATCTCTTCTGCTTGAATTTTTTGAAGCTGTTTGAAACTGATACCAATAAAGATGGGATGAGGAGGGTGTTGCAATCCACATAGTGAGTGTTATTAAATTCAGCAGTGCTGCTGAAGATGACTTCAACAGAACTGTTAATTAAATGTGCAGATGATACTAAGTTAAGAGGTGTTACAGACACCAGTGCAGACAGGAAAATAGTCCCCAGAGACTTTGAAATCTAAGAGATATAGACAGGAAGTAGCCACGGGCCACTTAAGCTTCAGACAATGCAGTCTAATTCCCTGTAGTAATAAGAAAGACATGTTTTTCACCATGAGAGAGGGGGAAGAAACCCTTGAAGATTGTGTAATAGTTCTTGGAAGAATTAGCTAGAAAGAACACTGTCAATGAAATAGGAACCAGCTATGTATCAGAATCTCAGAGGTATCATGAAAGCTTGATAAATAAATACAGAAATCACATCACTCAATGATGGCAATGTATATATTACTGGAGCTGAATGCTATGTCCCAATCCTTACAGCTACAGGTTAAGTTATTAAGGTCTGATGAAGATGCAGCTCTAAATAACCAAATCATAATTTGCTGGTGGGTAACTACCGATTGACCTACACTCACATCTCCTTTTATATGTGAATTCCCATTTCCCTTCCATTGCAGAACTTAGCCATGGCAACAATTACATTGTACTGTTATTTTCAGCATCTTTCTCTATCCCAGAATAACCATTTACAAAGTCAATGGTTTGATGCTAATGAGAACATCATTACAGAAGTTAGCTCAGAAAATGAATAGCATGGGGAAATTCATGCATCCCATTACCAGATCTTGGTTCAGTATTATATATTAATACAAACCCACAAACCAAGGGCAAGATCAGAATGGGCAATTTAAATGGAGGACATTTTTACTTCTTGTCTCTGCAGCAAGCTCCATGGACACTTCTTGAATAATCAAAAGTGGTGTCACATCTATACCATTTCTCCATTTTGGCCACAAATTGGCCGTTTCCTGAAGGATTGTGATGTAATGGAGCCAAATCACCTCAAACTGTAGAATTGTTTCGGCAGTTTAGGTGATTTGGGACAATTTTAATGTACTTTTTCATCCAGTTTTTTTTAAAAAAATAGAGACTGCACTGCAAGGTCTGGTGCACGAAAAGACCTGGGGTCCCACATTTTTCCCACCCCTGCACAAAACCCAGTTGTAGTCATATCAGAATAAACCCACTGAAATTTTACTCACGTTTATAACTTATTTGTACCAAGAATGTGGAACAGTTTTGATTGAACAGCCACACTGCCTTCCTTCCATTCAGCAAGCCTCTGAAAACCACGCTTAAAGGAGCTGTGGGAAGGAGATACAAATTGTTTACAACTGAAAGCCAGGTGCTGAAATTGGTTACAACTGAAAGCCATGCAAGCATGAGACAAACGTCTTGTGTGAATAATTCAAAGGAATGTTTCATATTTGATGTTTAAATGTGAGCCTTTATGGGTAGCTGTATGTTTACATACAATTGTTGTTCCTTCAGAACTGAAACAAGAAAAGAGGCACTTGTAACAAAACTTAACATGCTGGCAATGTTAGGTTTAAATTTATTTTACAGACATGACCGGAACTAGAGTGAACATCTGTCAGTTTTGTTTTTGTTATGTTCTCAGAATCCCATTGACATTTTTCCCTAAAATATGCATTTTTCATTCACTTTCCTAAGAACTAAAGAATATCTTTGTGAATATATTCAGGGTTTTTTTTCTTCTTACTGTACACATGGTTTTGTGTTTATTTTTTCCCCCCACTGAATCATATTGCAAGACTTAGAAATGCATGATGTCCATGGGAAGAATTTTTCTGTTTTGTTGCCTGTCTGGTGAAACATGAAATAGACATTTTCATAGACGAATGCAAATGCAACTAATTTCTTTTCCATCCTTAATCAAATCTGATGTCAAAATGGCCTTCATTTGCACATGTAACAAATTGTTTTTACAACTATGGTCCTGGTACAATAGAAACAGTGTACTTGATATGGTGCCTTCCTCTATTCCATTAGACAACTACTAGTTATATCTCTCTTGTTTAGGAAAACTTAAATGTTATCTGGACAGCTATCTGTTATGGAGAGGAGCTTGCACTTTAATTAGAATCATTGAATCATAGAGTTGGAAGAGACCACAAGGGGCATCAAGTCCAGCTCTTGCCTTGCAGGAATAAACCACCAAAAGATTCCTGACAGATGGCCATTCAACCTTTATCTGAAGACCCTCCGCTGTCTAATGGGCCTTACCATCAGTTCTTCCTAATGTTTAGATGGAATCTCTTTTCTTGAAGTTTGAAGGCATTTCTCTGTGGTTTAGTCTCTGGCCCTTTTCGCATCTTACCCGTTTGCGCGACAGGGGTGGGCAGCTTGAGCAAGAAGCCTCAGTCGAAACACTGCCACTTCCCTGCTCCTCTGTACCACAGGTCACTTCCTGTTAGCGTGACCGTCGCTCTCGTGCCCCGCCCCTTCCTGCTGCAGCGCAATCTGGGAGCTGTAGGCTGCGCTGGGGGAGGAAGTGCGACCCGCTCACCTGGGACGACGCACTGCATGCAGGTAAGTGCACGAGGCCACCGCGAGCATTGCGCGAGCGCACATTATTTTTGGCTTACAGATGAAAATAAAAAAATATGCGCTCGCCCTGCTTGAGCCTCATGAGTGTCGTGCGAGTGGGAGTGCGTCATACGGAGTGACGCTCCCACTCACGCGAGGCTCAAGGGGCTTTCGCGCAAAAAAAAAAAAGGCATGCGAAAAGGGAGTCTGAAGCAGCAAAAACCAGGCTTGTTTCATCCTCCATATGATATTCCTTCAAATATTTAAACATAGCTATCATTTCATCTCTTAACCTTCTCTTCGCAGCTCTCTAAGTTGCTCCTCACAGGACTTGATTTCCAGGACTTCTTCCATTTTGGTCACTGTCCTCTGGACATGTTCCAGTTTATCAATATGCTTCCTGATCTGTGGTGCCCAGAATTAGACACAGTATTCCAGGTGCTATTAACAGTTCCCTTGACCAAGGAGTATACTCCTATTGGTGCAGTCCCTCTTCCCAAACTGAAAATCCCAGGTTCCATAGGATGGAACCTATGTCAAAGTGGAATCATAGCACCTATAACAGTGTAGAGTGAAAGTCTCAGGAATGAGAAGGGATGGAAGAAGGGTCATAAAGGTGTTATTTAGGCAACAAAGGGCAGAACAACAACATATACAATCAAAAACATTAAAAGACAAAGACATTAAAACAAAAAAACACAACAATATATGGCATGAAATCCCCAACACCCTACCGGTCGCTACCCATCTCAGCATCTTAAGTGCATCGCAGCAACTTAAGATGAAGAATCAAAGAGGAAGGTCTTCAACTGTTTATAAACATGGGTGAGATCTTCCTCCAGATGGAGGTCCAAAGGAAGACCATTCCACAAATAACTTGTAAGTAACTCGTAAGTAGCAAGTTATTCCACGCCCTGTCTTCCCGGACTGCATTAATAACTATTATCTGTTGGAGGATCAGCAAACCAATGCATTCCTTTTTAAAAAGTAACATTCCATAATCAGAAATATAGAAGTGGGTCTCCACAGGGGATAAATGATTCTTTGATTTACTAAAGGCAGATACTTCTGGTACAAGAGAGGGTTTGGTCTCCTGCTTTAACTCAGAATGAGAAACCAAGGTTTAGGAACATTAGAAACAAGCTTTGGAAACAAAAAGAATGAGAGACAGCAAGCATTAGAATTATGTTTGGGAAACATTGCATTATTGAAATTGGTGGGGTGGGGAAATTTTTTTACATGGTTCAGTAAAGCTTAGATTGGGGTTAGTATACACAGACATGCTTTTCTGTCCTCACTGCTAAATCACAATCAGGAATGATTTCCTACACATTAAATATGTCAGGAGAAGGAAAGGCAGGGGAAACGAAAGAAAAGGAAAGGGAAGGATAGAGATGGGAAGAGCCAGCAGCAGCAAAAATAAAATAAAATCTGCCACAGACACCATACTGTCAGATGCAAAGCCAGAAAACCCTCAAACTTACAGCAGGAAAAGAACAATTTGCCAAGACTAACTAAAGCAGGAGGTTCCAATTTGTTTGAACAGTATAATATATGCTTAAGAGGATTTAGAAAGAGGAAAACAAAACAGAGAGAGCTTTCAAATCTTTTCTCCTCTCTTTCTTTCTTTCTTTCTTTCTTTCTTTCTTTCTTTCTTTCTTTCTTTCTTTCTTTCTTTCTTTCTTTCAGCAGAAGCTATATTCAAGTGTAACCACTAGAATTAGGTGGTGGTTTGTTTTATTACTCTTATCGTTTGAAGACAGAAGAGATTATACCTGCTGATGTAGCCAGGAGCTTCATGGATAGAGGGGCCAAGATTTTGGATATAGAGCATAAATCTCCATTACAGAGTTTGCTGGAAGTTTGGGAAGTTGATGGCTCTTTTTCTCAGCTGGAAAATTTCACTCAGCTGGTGCCCAGGAACTCCCACTCCCAGTGGCCATTTGTTGGCCATGGTTTTCCCAGTTGGCATCAGCTACAATTATGTAGGAGGAGGCATTGATATAATGGTATATTTTGCCAGTGCCTGTTATTAAGATTCAGGCAACAGTGTCCTACAATCACTACTTTTTGCTTGAAAGTGAAGAAGCACAGCTTCTTGTGTCTTTTGTCTTTAAGATCAAAGTTTGAGCCTTAGGTTTATGAGGTCTATGAGCTCACTCAAGTGAGCTGAATCATAAACAGGCC
Organism: Iguana delicatissima; assembly: GCA_948472985.1. Taxonomy (NCBI): domain Eukaryota; kingdom Metazoa; phylum Chordata; class Lepidosauria; order Squamata; family Iguanidae; genus Iguana; species Iguana delicatissima. Next base: position 662,015 of record CAOKZL010000295.1, read on the forward strand.
TGTTGAACTTGTCATGCTCCACATGCTACTGGAGTCTCCTAGCTTGAATTAGCACACTAGAAAAGGTGGTCCAAAAATATCTAGAGAGCCACGGATTTCTCAGCTTGGATCTAGGAATTGTGAGTTCTTTCTTATGCTAGATTGCCACCTGAAGAGACTCCCTTTACCTTTAAATGTACTGCTGTATTAGAGGCGGCAACTGTATCTTCCTCCAACCTCCTCAAGCCTTTCTGTTTACCTCTTTCTCCTTTCTGTATCAAGCAGGGTTGAAGTATATCACAAAGCAGTCAGAACTCTTGGGGAGCCAAAGGATGCAGGAAGGGAAATGAGCAATCTCACAGTTCATAGCTGGGGGGTTGTAATATGACAAAGGTGGATGTAGCCTGTTCTTTAATTGATATGCATTTTTTAAGAAAAGTCTCCAAGCATTTTCAGTATGAACCTCCTTTGAATACTTTAATAGAATATCCATTACTATCTCTCATATTTTCCAGTATTGACATCTTGGGTAAAGGGCCTTCTTTATGTCCCACCACTATCAGAAACACATTTGACAGTGTCACAGCTAAGGGACAGCTTTCTCAGTACTTTTGTGTCTAGTCTCCATTCTGAGGGAAATGCCTCTAGCTTCCTTATAGATGGCTTTCTACTGGCAGAAAAGAAACCTTCCTGCTTAGACAGAATTATCCTGAAGAGTTTAATTTATTGGCTGACATTTCTGTCTGGGACTTTTCTTTGTATCATTCATATATGTCTTTATGTTTTTATGATATGTATGTTTTGATATTGTGATTTTATAGTTTATTACTGTCAGCTACTGAGTGCAAGATGGGACAAATATTTAAAAAATAAATAATAAAGGGAAGAAGTATGTGAAATCACTGGAGGAACTGAGAATCAGACTGGGGCTTCTACAAGATTTGCAAGGAAGAGCTTATAGATACCTAGTATCTTGTTAAAGGGTTTTTCCTGAAAATCCATGCAGAATTGTCTTTCCTACATAAATTGTTCTGTACTAGTTCCGAGGAATCAGTCTAGAAGTGCTCCTGCAGATGCAAACCTAACATCTGAGCAGCTATGATTTATAGCAGATCTTACAACACATACAAATAAGGTTTTCATTTTGTCTGCTAGTTGAAAAGAACAATTTACCCTCATGGAAAATCAATAAACATTTGAGTGATTTTATTTATTTATTTATTTACCTATCTACTTACTTATTTCAAGGGAGAAAAAGAATTAAAATTTGACTTGTCTTTCCTTCAAGACATACATGCTGATGCTACCTAAAGAATGTGAGTTTGCGACAAATCTTTGCCATCTACCCTTCCAAAGAATGGTCCTCAGTTTATTGACTGGAAAATAAATTTTGTATTAGTATTTTTAAAAGGTAATGGTCCAAATTCTCTTATTAGTCCTGACTAAAGTATACCAACTGAATCATGGAATTCACATGTGTGTTGAGTCAACATTCAAAAATTAATTCAATGAGTCTGTTCCACTTGGGCCTACCAATAACATACTCACTTAGGCCATTTCCACACTACACTGTTATAGCGCTATTATTCCACTTTTAGCATCCTATGGAATCCTGGAGTTTGCAGTTTAGAGAGGGGCATTTAGAATTCTCAGCTAGAGAGCTCTTGGGCCTCAGTAAACTACAAAGCCCAGAATTCCACAGGATATTGAAAGTGGAATAATAGCACTAGAAGAGTGTAGTGCAGAAAAATGAATAGCATTCATCTTGTTTTGCTCAAAGACTTACTTTTCCCCAGTACATTTCCTCTTAGCTTTCTTTAGAGATCTAGAGTTCAAGAGTTTCTTCATTCTCTGTAGAAAGTGAGCTGATCCTTGGAAAAATAAATCAGTGGCATAATGAGGAGCAAGCAATTGGGGTAGATGAAGTTTTGACTAAAATGCTTCTATTCTCGGGACATATTTATGTGTTTATTTCATTATGGCCTTTGGGATCAGAGATTCTCATGTACCTGTTTCCCTCTAAATGCACTCACCACATGGAAAAATGAGTACATGTGGAAGATTAAGCTAGTACTTCTGTGAATGTGGTACAGCTGGACAGATTTTATAAGCAAATGTACATTTCCTTTTCTACATCCTGAACAAAGACTAAATTTCAGCAGCAGACACTGCTGCTTGTTCTTCTGCATCTTGTCTTCTATTATTCAACACTTTGTCATAATATGGGGGTGGCTTATCTATGACCAGTCCAACTGTTGGACTGCCATTGAGGTGACCACAGGTGAGAAAATCAGAAACCTTCAGTATCAGAGACACGCTGCAGCATTTCCCACCAATGGGTAGAATAACAATGAGCCAGACCTATAAGAATTCTCAGTTTGGTTATGTTAGTCATAGGTTTAGAGATTGTCCAGTTTCAGAGATCAATCTCAACAGTTAACTCACGAAGACAAGTTGTTGAGCTATATTGTCCTAAGTTACAATAAAGTGCAGTGGGTAAAAGCAACAACATATTGTTTTGGAATACATTAGGTAGAATAATATCAGAAATCAGCGCTGAAACACTAACACTAAAATCCAAGTAGAAAATCTAGAGATCTAATTTAGTGCTGCATCATTTGTCTACTCCTGACAAATCTTAAAGCGCTTATATAGATTTAGTATCATAGGTATAGGCCCATCCAAAATGAGGCTTGTGCCTGCAGTTGTGTTGAAGCATACAAATAATTGGCTTGTTTCACCAGATGTTTCAGCCACGCAATGGAAAATTATAAAGCTAAAACTGATGTTACAGTATTTTTGAAAAAAGAATGGAAATATTCAATTTGTATATTATCTCAGAGACTCTGCTTTTTTCCTCATTTGGAAAACAAAGGGAAAAAAAAGAGAAGCTTATGAGGATATACCTTAAAATACTAGAATTGGGGGGCATTAAATTACATTATTACAGATAGAAGCAGGACAAGTATAAGTTGAAGACCCTCTTCAAATGCATAACTAACTTATAGAACTAAAAATGTCACGATTTTGCTGAATTTTGAAATAGGAAATCTTACTGGAAAAAAAAAAGAATACAATGGATAAACTTTTTAAAATCCATCAAACAATCACTTTATTGTTATCTCAGCATCACCCCAGAATGATGCTGAAGGCAGTTTACAGAATAAAACAAATACATGTAAAACCATATAGAAATTAAAAAAGACACAAAATCTCAAAAATTATTTGGGTGGGAAAAAAAAACAAGAATTAAGATAAAGACACTTCAGGATACCAAAGAGAGAGGAGAAATGGGTTTACCAACACTGAAACTCTACTAACATGCTTGCTGCCTGGACTAGATAAAAGAATGGATTCAACTAGAGAATTCTGCATTGATGGAATTAGAAAAAGATGATATAAGATTCTGGTGGCATGGCTATCTGTACTATAATAAAATTACAGTAAACTGCGATTTCAACAATCATTGCGTGCAAAGGCCACTATTAAAGGTATGGCAGAAAATAAAACCAAAATTCTATAGAGAACTCCCTAATTAGATGGCTCCACAAGAGGCTTTCAAGATAAGTGGTACCAGAGAAAGCAAATTATTAAGCTATAAATATGTAATTGTTTGAGATAAGGACAAAGCAAGAATCAAGATGGCGGAAGAACTGAAGCACATGGGACATGAATTGAACTGGTTCGCGATGAGACAACTAAAAGAAAGATTTAGTATAGATCTAAAGTTATTAGGATTTGAAAGAAAAGATAACAAATTAGATCAAATCTTGAAAGGGACCCACAAAAAATTTATATCAAAAATCTATAAATAGTTATTAGATAGAGATATGGAGCAGGAAATTGTTAAAGATACAATGGTAAAATGGGCCCAAAACACAGGGCATCAAATAGAACTTGTAAAGTGGTTGAGAGTTTGGAAAGAGGACATAAAGTTTACCCCAAACTTAAATCTCAGAGAAAACTACCTTAAGATGCTACACACATGGTACATGACACCCGAGAAGTTACAAAAATTTACAAAAAAAGGTAAACCAGTTTGTTGGAAATGTAAGGTAACGATCGGTACTCATTACTATATGTGGTGGACATGCAAAATTGCAGAAAAATTCTGGAAAGAAATTCGTGAAGCAATTCAAAAAATAATCAAGTATAATTTTGAAATGAAGCTGGAGCTGTACTTATTAAATATACTGGACCAATATCCAGTAATCAAGAGAAATAAAAAGATAATTCTTTATTTGTTGACAGCAGCCAGAATAATTTATGCTCAGTACTGGAAAGAGAAAAAAATAATAACTTTGGATAATTGGAAACTAAAAATCTTAGATATAATGGAATCAGACAAACTCACTGGAGCATTAAAAAATGATTCCTTACAGAAATTGGAAAGAGAATGGAGAGATGTCCTTATTTGGCTAAAGGGTAAATGAAATAATGATACAGTATATTATATGTATAAGGTATAGGAGGGTATGTGGTAAAAGCGAGAGAATGGTATAAGAATAACATCTTTATAACATAAAGAGAAATAACGTATATTTATAAAACATACTGTGACAAACATGGTAGTAGAAGAGATTAGGATTGAAGGAAATATAAAATGGAAGTGTAGAAAAGGAGTACAAACAACAGTTGCACATAAACATTTGACCATGTTTTATATTTTATTATAATTGAGTTTTGTTTTGTTTTTGTATACTTGAATTGGGTTTGTGTATTGAAATTTCTTGTCTTGTTACTTATTTCTTGTTGTACAGCAATACCTTAATAAACATTATTTAAAAAAAAAGAAATTAAAAAAACATACAAAGTTAAGATTAAAATAACATTAAATTGTCTACAGAATTAAAACCACATAAAATATCAATTAAAAAAGTACAGCACTAAAACAGAAGACCTATTAAAATTTGCAATACAGACGGACAGTCTTAAGTTGTGCTTCATCCCAATTCCCTCTCCACTCTACCAGTGCCCCTTTATGACAGTATGGACTGAGCTTCCTGATTTTGGAATCAATAAAATTCTTTAACTAATGACTTTGGGAATTGAGAGGCTGTATACTTGGAATCCTCACTGACTCCTCTAATCATCCCAGAATCCCCCATTTTCTTCAGCTGACCCTTCCCTTGTCAGATTTGGAGCATTTAAAAATAAGAGTTACAGCAGCACGCTGAAGATCTCTGGACCTCTGGAAGAACTGAAAGTCAACTGCTGTGTCTAAAAACATGCTGAAAAGGAAAAAGATTCAAACCACATATATAATGATTGATTTTATTAGAACTTTTTGTTATAAAGTAATATCCAATAAAAGAATAAAAAAGAAAATTTGTTTCAATGAATAAGACTATATAATTCATTTAATTCAAACAGGCATGCAGTGTGTTTTATTACAAAATTACTATTCCGTCAAGGGGAGTTGTGCTTATATACACTGTATCTTGAAAGTAATGTGTGGCTGTCCTTTATGGTGATAGTGGTGGACCCAGGCTTAGATGAATTCAGACTGGGACAACTTCAAGGATGGCTAAGTCTGCATCCAGTTCATGATCCCTTGCTTCCGCTGCTATAGGAACTATTGAACCCCATCTATGATCTCATAGGTTACACATTACATTTGACAAACTTATTGTCCACAAATTTGTCTGATCAAAGCATTATAAAAAGCAAGCATTAAAATATTTGGCAAGAGTAAATTACTTAATTACAGCTCATATGAAGAACTACCTTGCAGAAAGACTAAATACTTACTTGCCCTCTTCCCATCATCATCACTGGTGTTACCCATCATTATTCCCATCTTACTCCCAGAATGACACAGAAACTTGAGGAGCAAACCAGTTGGCCTTGCTCCCAAAAGAATTATCCCATTTGGAATGCCTGATTCCAAGGAAGGCATTGAGCCAGGCATGGGGTGTCCAGGGAGAGTTTGCCTATGCAAGGCAACTTGCCCACAATAACTGGTCCTGAGGATCTCTATCCCACCTTCATTTTTTAGGTGACCCTCTTTGGAATAACCAATGGAGATTTTGCTCCTGCTTCTCTAGCAAATATATAATTTTTTTACTTGCTATGTCTTGTTTCCATGTTTTTGAAGGATCTGTTTTTGCTAATGTATACATGGACGTGATTGTTGGAGGAATGAAGATGTTAAGAAGAGGGGAAAAACCTGCTATCAAACATACACATTGTTCTAAGCTCATAGCACTTGGTTTCTAGACTATTTGCTATCCTCATCAACTCTCTCTACAAACATTCCAGGCTGTCAATGGTTCCTTAAAATATTTATAGATGGCTAGAGAATTACTGCCCCTTCTTTCTGGAAGGTGATGTCCATCAGCTAGCAGGAAGAGCAGAGGAACAGTCTGGAGACAAACTGGCAATTGAAATTAATTAATGAAAGAGAATCAGGTACAGACAAAAGGCTGGGAGCTCATAGTTGGATGAAAGAGAATAAGTTTGGAGGTGCATGAACTTCTACAGATCAATATACATTCATTTAAGTGGAATCTATATCCCAGTGTTCCATTTTTGAATGCCTTTTGGTCAGAAGTTTCTGTGAGACACTTAAGATTTGTGGCAGGCAGAGGGAGGTGTTTAATATATTTCATTGGATATTAAGAAGTGAAAATGTAGCAGCTATGGGACATGTTTGCATTTTTATCATTTAAACAGATGTTGTCTTTCTAAACACAATACAGAAAGTGGTTGACAATTTTCATTAAAAACAAAAACAAATACATAACATTATTTGTTTATTTAGCACAGTTCTCAGTGGGTTTCTGGGAAATCAGACAAAAATGAAATAAGTCAGATGATGGTGGAAATCAATTGACCAACTCATGAGAGAAAAATGGCATACAGCCTTCATTGTCTGCTAACATTTTAAGGATCAAAATAGAGAAAATGTCTGGCAATCTGCACATGCTATGTTTTTTCCCTTGCCTTTCCAGTATGAACATTCATACAACAATATCATTATCATAGTTTTTCTTTAGTTCTCATTTAATTTCCCTTCAGTCATTACATGACCTCTTCCCATTCCCTCCCTTGTCTCAGTCCTCTTTATTCCATCTTTATTTGATTTTAAGACTGGGAGCAGGATTGGTTGTAAATTTTATCTACTCTGTAGTGCCTAGTATACATTTTAAGTGCTCAAAAATAATAAATGATTATGAGATATTATACTATTTGGGTGATATAGTTTTATCTTGGCTCTAGCATGGAATTCATAAAGAAACATACCTTTTACCCAACATCTTTCATACTGACAGATCTGGATGTTATCTCAAATGACTTTGTGAATGAGGTTTTTCTTAATTTGTGGGGGAGAAAGAAAGTGAGATTATTATATATAGTCTATGTAAATACATACATACAAATATATATGGATTGCAAATCAGGAAGACCTCCTGCCTATGGAGATTAATATTTAAGAATAAAACAGTTCTATATTTTTTAAACTGATTTGTGTGATTTACGGGTGTGGGATGGCTGTGTTTTCTTTAATTTACCAGCTTACCAAGACTGATATAAAATATTACTCTTGCTCAATGCATTGCCAACTTGAGTTGACTTGAAACAATAAATGTCATCAGTGATTTTTAAATTATTGTTATTTTTTGGCAGGTATCCTGCACATAACGAGAAGGGAGTAAAGCACTGAATATTTATCTCCTGGCATCCTCAATAATTCTCATTTGAGCAAATTTGCAGAAAAGAATAATGAAATCCAGAGCTCTGAGCAGGCTCTGAAATCGGCTTGCTACCTTTTCCAGTAGTGACTATACTGTACAAAACTTTCAAACTTTATACCAAACCTTCTTGCATCTTGAAAGGTTCTGTCCTTGAGGTGTCAGATTAACACTCTGCTCAGAAGACAAATTGTTTGTGGGTACACTGGACACGTGAGAGCCATTAGACAGTGTGAGATACACTTTTGAAAAATGAAAAATTCTGAGCAACATTATATTTTATAAATGCAAGATGTTTATTATTACTGCACCAGCAATAAATGTTTAGAAACTGGAGATGGTTCACAATAGTTCTGACTAGGAACATATGACTACAGAGTCATTGAATTTTGGCATGGAATGAAAGGGTCTGGAAGCTATTATGCATTTAGCCTTCAATGAGTATTTAATTATATCAATAGAAGAACAGAGTTTCTGTTACGTGCTTTGTGATGAATGTCTTCATTTATTCATGTTACAATGAATGATAGATGAGTTCAAACCAGATGGGAGAACTCATTTGCAATTTACTTACATTAATTTTGGGGATGTTGTGCTGAAAGTTCATAGGACACAGTTGACCATCATGGGAGTTAAACATGCTCAGAAGATTTTGTCTCTCTTACCTTGCAATATTTGCCTTCATATGGCTATGTAATGATGGATGGTGGTGAAGACTGAAAACAATGTAGGTATTAGCTTTTTAGCTATTTTATTAAAGCTGCTCTTTAATGAGGAAACCAAACCTTCCTTGTGTTTCCCAGATGGACATTTAGAGACAGGAAATAATATCTTGTTAAGAGAAGCCTAGCTTAATCTTCATATCATCTTCAGGCTCCTCTGTATGACTGGATAAATATCGGCAGCTCCAAAATGTCTCCTTATCCCTTGTTACTCTTACACCATAGCTCTGCAGTTTCCTCTCTTTTGTCTGCCAGCCAAGTATTCACCTTTTCCTTCTTCTCCCTCATTTTGGTCAGAAAAAAGGTTCTAAGATGGTGTTTACATAGTAGTAAGGGTGGGGCAGGTATCACATTTGTAAATTCATACATTTTGAGGTTGGAGGGAAAGAATACTGGCCATTCTAGGACCAACATGGGGGGAAAAGGACATAAGAAATTATACTGAATAATTATGTATAAATAAAGGATTTTTCTGTGCCATTATTTGTACTAACTCTATTTAAAACATGTCCTACTAAAATTATCAGATCCAGGTAAGCTCAAAATCCTTGGGAAGGAAAGGGTTTGGAATGGTAAAGTTTGGAGACCTTGTCAGCACCCCAACTACTTCACCTGTTGCTTTCTTCTAGGCCACTTCTACTCAAAGTAGTGGACCATACGCTAATGTTTGTTCATGTTAGCCAACAGCTGCCAGAGTTTGTGGAAAATTTTCTGGAAAGAAAGAAACACTTGTAGCCGACAGACGAAAATGTGGTAACATTCCCTGGCCCACTGGGGAAAAAATGCACAAAAATGGGTCCCAGTAATTGAAAATGAGTAAAATCACTTTAGAAGATCTCAAGGGTTGAAATGGAGACAGGAGTTCAAGAATAATGTAACAAGAACATTCTTAGACTGCCTTGGGGTCCAACCCAAAGCATACTTATTCAGAGGTAAGTTTCAATGTTTTTTCTTTAACAGGTTTAGAACAGTTCAACGCAGCCATTTCAGCATGGCCACCTTAGCAATGACATTGACCAGCTGAACCCAAAGGGTGCTCACCAATGGCTGCTTTTCATCCTGGAGAGAAGTGACTAGTGGGGTGCCACAGGGTTGTGTCCTGGGCCTAGTACTATTCAACATCTTCATCAATTGCTTGGATGAAGAAGTAGAGGGCATGCTGATCAGATTTGCAGATGACACCAAATTGAGAGGGGCTGAATTCCCCAGAGGACAGGATCAAATTTCAAAATGACCTGGACAGATTGGAGAGCTGGGCCAAAGCTAACAAAATGAATTTCAACAAATGTAAGGTCCTACACTTAGGCAGAAAAAATGGAATGCACAAATATAGGATGAGGGACGCGTGGCTGGATAGCAGTATGTGTGAAAGGGATCTTGGTAGATCACAAGCTGAACATGAGTCAGCAGTGTGATGCGGCAGCCAAGAAAGCCAATGCGATTCTTGGTTGCATCAATAGGAATATGGTGTCTAGATCGGGGGAGGTAATGGTACTCTTCCATTCTGCTTTGGTTAGACCTCATCTGGAATACTGTGTCCAATTCTGGGCACCTCAATTCAAGAAGGATATCAACAAGCTAGACCATGTCCAGAGGAGGGCGACCAAAATGGTGAAGGGTCTGGAAGCCATGTCCTATGAGAAACAGCTTAGGGAGCTGAGTATGTTTAGTCTGTGGCAGAGAAGGTTAAGAGGGGACATGATAGCCATGTTTAAATATTTGAAGGGATGTCATGTCAAGAAGGGAGGCTTCTTTTCCGCTGCTCCAGAGACTAGGACAAGGAGCAATGGATTCAAACTGCAAGAAAGGAGATTCCACCTGAACCTCAAGAAAAACTTCCTGATGGTCAGAGCTGTCTGGCAGTGGAATATGCTGCCTCGAAGTGTGGTAGTCTCCTTCTTTGGAGGTTTTTAAGCAGAGGCTGGATGGCCATCTGTTGGGAATGCTTTGAGGTGTTTTCCTGCATGGCAGATGTTTGGACTGCATGGTCCCTGTGGTCTCTTCCAACTCTATAATTCTATGATTCTATGACATTTTAGAGCAGCTGTCTCAGTGTTTCTCTGGCCAGAATGCTCCACTTCATCTTCCCTCCCATGTGTTGCTTCCACTACTTTTCCTTTCTCATTCCCAAAAACATCTCAGGAAGTCGAAGAAGCCATTCAAAAGGTCTTCTTTGAATTCTCCCTTCCTAGAGAAGCAGCACCTCATTGGCTTCCTCTCCCAATTTATCTCCCTCTATTGCTTTCTCTAAATCCACACCGTTGTAGATATAGGGCAAAGTGGGCTTCAGTTTATCCCAATGAGTGGTTCACTGGTGGTAGCATGTATAACTGTTCCAGATTCAAGAGACACTCTATAGAGACTGTTCTTTACCAAAATTATAACAAAATCCTTATTGAATGAACTGACAAGGGAAAAAGTAATTAGTGAATTAAAGGTTATCAAGCATCAACACACTTTTAGCTTTAAACCCAGAAAACACCCTTCAACTTTTTAACTTTCTTTCACACTCCCCCTCCACTCTCATCAAAACACAGATGAATCTCTCTAAAACTCTCTCTTCAAAGCCCTGTTTCAGTTATTTTTCAGTTAGACTCACTCCCCCATCTAGACCCTCCCTCTGACTAGCCTGGTTTCCATATTCAGTAACAAATCAATTTAAATTCTCTTGGTTGCAAGTTGCTGGAAGTGAATTTTGAGATGAACTCGGAGATATATTTATTAAATATGATTGAAAAGAAGAGTCAAATGAAGAAGAAAAAGAAAGTATTGTTAAATTTAATAACAGCAGCGAGGTTGAACTATGCGAAATATTGGAAAGAAGAAAAAGAGCCCCCTCAAGAAGAATGGAAATTAAAAGTGATAGACATCAAGGAAATGGAAAAACTATCCAACAGTTTAAAAGGTAATTCAACTCAACAATTCTAAAGGCAGTGGCAACGTATTATTAGATGGGTGAAAGAGAAATGAGAAGAGAGGTAAAGAATACAATAAAGGAATTGTAGGGTAACAGCTAAGGCAAGGTGGGAATTCAGGGAGAGGGAGGAAAATATTATTAATTGAAGGAAAGACAACAACAAAAAAAGATTTCACATGAAGGAGGTTTAGTTTAAGAAAGAGAATAAAGAGTTTGGAATGGAGAAAACGTGGAAGAAGGAGTGGAAAGGGTAGGGAGAGGGAAGGGGGAGGATTGGGAGAGGAAAGATGGTTTTTAGTAAGATAAGGGAGGAGGGTGGGAAAGGGAGGGAAGGGAAGGCAGGGAGGGAGAGGAAAGAGGGATTGCAACATATAAATTAATATGTACATTTGATAACAAAGCGGGAAAGGAATTAATAGAGAATTAATGTAAGATTGTTGTATAATATGGAAATAAGGTTAAGCACTTGTATTGTGTATCAACTCCCTCAATTTATAAAAATAAAAATTAAAAAAAATTCTCTTGGTTGCTAGGGCAGCTCTGTTGCTACGTTCCCCCTGGTTTTGTCACAGCTGGGAGTTAACTTCTTAGTCAGTTCCTCTTGGGGAGAAAACTCTCCTTGATGCAAAATGCCCCAGAAGACCTAAAGCATGACAAAACTGACCCCACTTGCACCGTATTTTTAGGAGAGTGTGGTAGACAGAGTAGATATATCTGGGAGAGGTTAATCCTCTTCCTTCATTCATCCAAGTCTTGGTAAGGCAAGCCCTCAATGACTGTCAGCTAAGTGAGGTGTTTTTTTTTGGAGGGGAGGTTATAGGTTTGTATGCTTTGTCCAAGGAGAAACTCCAAATTTGCTCCATATTTCAGTTTTTGGAAAGCATAGGTGGCAGCTTAAGCATTAGTGGAATAATAGCACTATAACAGTATAATGTGGAAATCGCCATAGTGAAGAATCACAGTCTAATCAGGGCAAGTAGTGAGTAGAAGGTATCTGCAAATCATAATTCTGCATTTCTGGTACTTTTGGAATACAATCTCGTGCCTCTTATCTAGTGGTTCAGGATAAAATGTACCAGACTGCTATTTTTATTTTTTATATATATATATATATATATATATATATATATATATTTTCTTCTGTTGAATGAATGACAAATATTGTTTCAAATGTACTACATTTGTCTTTAACAATGGGCCTTTCTGCACTATACTGTTACACTGCTATTATTCCATTTTCGACATTCTATGAAATCCTACAGACCCCAGAATTCCGCAGGAGGTTGATACTGGAATAATAGCACTACAACAGTGTAGTGCAGAAAGGTCCATTGTTTCTACTAACCAATAAATACAGTAGTATCTCAATAAGAACTGGCTTTTATCTTTCAGTTCAGAAATTGATTAGAGATCATTTTAAGTGATATCGTCTACCATTTAATTATTTCCTGGTAATTGTGTCATTGTCTATTCATTGCCAAGAAATAAAAAGATAGCGAACCTTAATTTTAATGTCTAATATAGTTCCCGAAGGACAATTAAGAGAAAAAAAAACATTATCTTTTTGAAGTTGGCAAGTAGAAACAATTGCTAGAAAAACTGGAAAGGTTATATGTATGATGTGATCATCTTAATTTTATATTGTTTGAAATTAACACTGACAACTTTAGAAAACTCACTGCAGATGTTCAAACTACATGCTTTTTTACTTTGAGCAGAATGCTAAAACTTGTTGGTATGACTTTAGCTACACCATTTTCACTCAGGTGATAGTCATATGACTTAGGGACAGTTCGTTACAACCCCAAACATGGTAATGTTATATGTACTAAGACCCAGGCTCCATAAGCAGACTGTGTCTCAGTTAAGCAAATGTCTCATTTATGTTATCTTGGGCAAGATATAAATATATCTCAGGCAAGATAGATACACACACACACACACACACACGAACAGAGCCTTGCCTGGCTTCAGTTTGATCCAGAGTTCATTCTCTGGCCTCCGCAGCTCAGTGGTGAGAGTGCGATGTGCAGTGTACCAGCGGCGCACAGTGTCATATGGAACTGTATTAATGACAGCTCTATCATAGTTGTTGTATCTGATCAAATAGAGTTCATTATTCCATAGTAGGTATTCAGTACAGGTTCGACCCCAATCATGTGATTGTGGCAGCCCCCCACATTCTCAATGTATTCGTATTTCAGCAGCACCTTGGTGAGGAGCTCAAAGTCTTCTGGAGCTTGCTGGAGCATCTGTTCTGCTGCATAGAAGCCGTCCACCAGCAGCGTCCGCCCACCTGTCCCTTCATGCCGGAAGCAGTGGAAAACCTGGATGCCACAGGGCTCCTAGAAGTAGGTGGTGTCTGTATGATGATCCAAAGCCAGTTTGGTGTAGGCAGTGTCTCCACGGGAGAAGTTGGCGGTAAAATGCCACATCCTGTCATAGATTGTTTCTCTTATCAAGCTAATCCTCTCTGCTAAGATCTCAGTGTCTTCCTTCGTTGGGGGAACATTTTCCACAAAAGCAATCCCGTAGAGCAAGAAGTTCTGCAGGAACTCCTTCAGGCCTTCATTAGTCTCTAGGCAGCTCTGACAGTCCACCGAAGGCACCTAGGCCTCCTGGTAAATTTGAGCATTCCAGAGGATGCGTAGATGCATAACCTGTTGCTTCTGCCCCTCGTAGCTGTTCTTCAGGAGCCATTCCAGGCCATACGTGGTGACATGGCCATCGGGCCAGGTGAGAAAGAGGGTGGTCTCGTCCACTCGGACTGTCTTAGGCCTGATGCCCAGATCCACGCTGGCTGTGTCCAGGCTGCGCTGGTTGGTCTTACTGTTGTAGCAGGATGCTGAGTGACAGTGATCACGTAACCAGACATAGTCAAAGCGCATGAGCGTATCCCCATATTTCAGCTCCAAGTGGTCCTCATTTAACTGCCAGGTGCAGTTTTGTGACTCTGGGGCTGTGTGATGCCAGCGGGCCGCAACTGGGCGGTCTTTCCTGAAGATGACTTGCTGTGGAATCCAGCCATTCAAGTCTTTTTTCAGCAGGCATTGGGAACTGGAGAAGAGGTGCAGCAGCGGGCGGCCCCACATCCTAGGAGAAGGAGCCTGGACCAGCCCTCCTGAGTCGCTTACATACACTATACACACACATACACTACTATTTTAAAAATAAACCAATCTGGTTTATGAAGAAATTTGTGACCTTCGGTAAGTTTTTACCAGAAAATGAAGTGGACAAAGTTCAGAACCCAATGCAAGAACTACAAGTTGCTTCCAGCAGTAAGTGGACCATGTTGTACCTGTTTTGTGTATAACTGTTAAAGATGACTAGCCTGTCAGCAAAAATTGAATAAAGATTAGGTAGCAACCATAATTTAGTGCTGCAAACATAGTGGAATATACTGCAAGTCAAGGTCACACTTTAAATAACTAAGTATTAAAAGCCTGAATGGATCAATTTGTTGGTTTCACATTTCTATAGATATATGAATTTTTAAAGTTCACTATGTTTCCATTGCATTTATGAAGAAATCTGCAAGTAAAATATGGGTCATGTGAAATTATACCCACCCCAAACTTTGATTTGCTGGAACTGAAATACAAGATCTAGAGGAGGAATTTCCATCCCAGCATCCATTATGGTCAGAAAACAAAACATATCCGCTTGCATTTTAGCAGAGCAGGCAGAAGTCAAGATATGCTGAGATATTTTTGCTTCTTTCTCCTTTATGCTCCTTCCCAGTGGAATCCACAAGTTTTCCACATGATGTGAAGACATTGGCTGACATCTTGCTCCTGTAACTGTGAGACTTATGAACCTATACACATGTTGTCCTCTGCTGATAAATAGCCCATTATTCTATTTTATGGACCTGTTATTTTTAAAGGCTGAGAGGTTTACCAAAAATGATTTAGGGAAGGGCATCTATTACAATGGTGATTGTTGAAAATGACATAAAGGACCATTCTGGCAAGACTCCATTCAGTTCACAAAGGCCCCTTTCTGCCCATAAAACAGATTGATAGCTTCTGTTGATATGCAGTGAAAATTTTGACATAAGATGTATGACTGACAAATGACAGCAGATCACAAATGTAGTGTAAAGACATTTTAGAGCTTCTCCTATGAATTTATTCTGTGTTCCACTCCTCCCCAGCTGAATGTTCCATACTGTGACATAAGGACGAAGGAAGATTGAATAATGGCCTGGCGTTGAAGATTTAGAAGTTCAAGGTACAATCCTTCCCTTTCTTCCTGGCTCTCCAATTGCCTCCCTGCTATGTGAAACTAACTCTTAGTACTTCTGTTTTCCCAATTTGAAGATAAATGTAATAATAGTATTTCTTTCTTAGGCAAAAGAAATGGAAGGGGTGTGTGGAAGTGACGTGCCATTTATTAAGCTGTAAGATTGACAGATCGAAATCAGACTTTTCATTGCAATAGCACACATTTGCAAAGGACAATTGCTTCCCTCCTGCATGGGTCATAGCAGAGTTTTCTTAGCAAAAAAACAAAACAAAACAGAAATTTTAGATGGGCTGCAAATTTCCTTCAGAAGGTCCCTCTGAACACCTTGCACTGTCTATCATTTGTTTAATACCCAAAACAGATCTTAAAAGCATTCAGATTCAGGTATAAAGGATTCTTTCTCCTTGGACAAAGTCTGACTCTTCTTTCCCTTACCAAGGTTTTCTGCATCTCTTTCTCTTTTTTTGCCCTTTGACTTATTGTTCTAAATATGTGTGTCCCTGTCCCTAATTTCTATCAGTTTTGTTACTTTCTGTCTTCTTAAATTTCCTTATTGAAGATCATGATGCTTCTCTTAGTGACACTCTCACTTTAACCTATGTCATCATAGAATATTGTGTCATCAGTGTCCACCCCATTTTAAAGAATCGCAATAAAAGAAAGCAACAAGATGGTCTCTTCCCGAGAAGTTTACAACCTATAAATCCTGCTATGTGTTTGTCCAAGATACAAGTCTATCTGGTGTCTGAGAAATCTTTACTAGATTCATTTATCTGCTGTTTCCCAGTGAGTAGGCCTGATGTGTAGATCCTTGCACCTGTAATTTGATAGCCTCAATTCTTTCCCTGGTTCCTTTCACTATATACAAAGACTTTCTGTTCATTGACAAATGGCACTTGCTGCTACCACAAGGATGTGTTCAGCAATCCACCATTCCTTTGGAAGGCTGGGTCTTTCTCTACATTCCTCTGCTGTTGATTCAGACTGCTCTGTCACATTTTTTTAATTGTATGGAAAGAACAGCTCCTCCAAGTAGATCCACCCCCACTTTACTCCAGGAATTTACTTCCTGCCTTGCCCTTACTAAAAGAAGAAGCACTACACCAGACAGAACAAATATTCAAAAATATTTGAAGAGATTGAAATATATGAGGTTTTTTTCCTGAGTGCTGAGAAACTCTGATAAAGATAATTCTGGACTGATGAGAATCTTACAGTTCAGGATGTATTATGCACAAAAGTTGCACATAATTTCCTGCAAATTCTGCACAGGAAATAGCATTTTCTGCACAGGAATCAATATTTTCTGCACAAAAAGTAATATTCTGTTCTAAAATGCTATTCTCTGCAAAATTGTACAGATTTTGCACAAAATATATCTCCAACTACAGCACTTTCTGCACAGAAAATAATAATATGGCCTGCACATAACTATTTAGAATCAAAGTTCAGAAATTTCTGAACTAGGAACCCTCAAACCATTTACTGGACAAGTTAAAACATGTGAGCAAAGGCTGGTGGTTTCTTCATATTTTTAAGTAGATGGTAGGAAAAAAGACACATACAGAGGAACACTTTTGTAATATGCAGAACAATGAAACAGGTGCTTCCCTCATGAGTAATTCTATGGGACATCATTATGCAATGTACCTCTTATTTTGGATAATAGGGAAAGTAAATTCTATTGATGCAAAGATTCTGTTGAAGAAAAGGAGGTGGTGTAGATTTTAAAATTAGCATCTTTGGTCCACAGGGGCTTGAATGAGGATCTTGACCTCCTCCCTGTCTTGTAAAAACTGGCAGACTTTTCTGATAGTCCCTTTACATTCAGTCCAGATACATCTAAGTACACTTAAATGCTACGTACCTTTTTTTCCTACTATTTCTTCTACCTTTCCGTGCTGTTGTTATATACTGGTCAGATCTGTCAAGATTGTTTCTCCTGACTTACTACTTTTACACTTCCAAAGTCTATTCTAAGAGGATTTTTTAAAACACAAAAGCAACAGAAAAAATACAACCATATGTATCTTTGGGCAGATTCTTCAAATGAATGCACTGATGTTCAAATGCATCATAAACTGCACATGAGTGCATTCTGTTTGATAAACTTCTCTTGATTCCGCAAAATGTGTTTCAAGCTCAGAAGTGAATGTATTTAAGACTGCAAATTATGCCTCATTTTTATGTGATCTGGTTTGTGCAGGCTGGATAATTCTATTTAAAAAGTGCCATCAGAAAAAGAATTCCCATATATCCCTAATTATACAAAAAAGTGAAGTAAAGTAAAAGAAAGTTACATAAGAAAAGAAGAATTTAAACTGAAAAGCAAAAGGTAGGAGAACCTTCACTTTACGAACTCACCTTGAATTAATTGGAACTGTCTGAAAGCAAAAACCTGAGAGATGCACCTGAATATTGCATGATATATATATATATATATATTATGTGTGTATACACACACACACACACATATATAAATAAACATATACATACACATACATATTTGCATATATATTCTTGACATCTCTACCTATATAGATATATTCTCATCCTTGCTGAGAAAGGATATTTTAACACATCAAGAGACTTGGTCAAAAAGCTATAAATGGCTAGAAATTTTTCATCCTTCATCAGGTCCTTTCCACTGCAATTTTGGTGGATTTCAAACAAAAATATTGGGACTTTGAGCAAATATCAAGGCTGTTCTGCGAATAAGGTATTTTACACAAAACACTCTGTCAATGTTCTGTATCAGCTACTTAGTTACATCTTTGTAACTGCATGTCTCCTGGTCTGACCCTTCCGGCCTATCTTGAGAGCCTGAGCTGGATGGCTGAAGGAGCTGTGTTTAACTTCTGACCACTGCACAAGATGGATGATGTTTCCATGCCCCTCCCACAATAAATGAGTCTTCAACAAAAACACTGAATGGGGTCCAATTCTGATTCTCACGCTCTTCATTGCCAGTGAGAAGGGGTGGAAACACCATCTCCTCAGCACCCCAGTCTGAAGCAAAATGGACCTCTTTATCTGTTTCAGCTGCTGGTTCTTAAGTTGGGCTGGGGTAGCACTTGCATAGTTTGACAATAAGACTAAATGATATTAGTGTATACAGAGCAGTTACGGATCTGTAACTGCAATACTAGATGCCAAACCTTTTCCATAGAAACACATGTCTGCACAAAAATAGTACATTTTTCGCACGTGGAATAGGTACCAAACTTGGGGGGAGGGGGAAAAAGGGCAAAGAAAGGAAAGAAAAAAAGGAAGGGAGGGAGGAAGGGAGGGACAGAGGGAGGGAGGAAGATAAAGGAAAAAAATATGATGATTTTTCAAAAGCTGTTATAATTTTGCCCCCTGGGGTGAAAACTTTTGGAGTGTTTCATTCCTGCATGCAAAACAAAATAAGAAAAGATCTGAATTCTGGTGTAGAGCTATCCTTGATCTTTGACCTCCACAACCTCTGTCTTTCCTTTCCTTGTGTTCTCTGAGGAAATTCAGCTATCCAGTGGTTCCAACTGTGTAATCAGAAGCATGCAGTTTTGATCAGCAGAATTTGCTGAAGAAGGAAATTCCTCAGATTAAAAAGGTCAAGATCACCAAAGGAGCCTAATGCTGTATTCATCAGAGCTGTGACTAAAGAGCTGATGAGGTGTGAGAGCACATGGATTTAGGATTAATGAGTCCAAACTTTGGCACTCACACATACAATTAGGAATAAATGGTTGTGGGCTCTCTGCCCAAGTTGCCTCTTATATCCTATATTTGGGAATGGTCCTTTAAAAAAAAAAAAAAACACAGAGCTGGTTATTAGCATGAGGCAAATGATATACTGACACTAAGCTCCAACCACCTGTGAGGTCCTATATAGTTGCTTTATTCTTCATGAATATCATCTGGGACTTAGAAGAACTCAGAAACTGATAGTGTCATCTCTTTCGATGCAGTACTGATTCAGCTCTGATTCAGTGAGGAATGCACAAAATAACCAATACATTCATGGATACAGTGAGCACAGTCTGCTTCAGCTTCCTTGCATTGTGTCTTACTATGATCGCTAAAGGTAAACACATGCACACACACACATATCCAGAGTTCTGTCTTGCTCAATTAGTGTTCATATCTAAATTAATGAAGGAGTGCAAGGTTCTGTACATTTGTGCCTCTCAAACAATGTGTATTTATAATTTAAGACAATAAAGGCAACTTCATAAATATTGCGTATTAAAACATGCTTTTCTAATGAAAAGTGCTATTTATAGTGTTTAAATGACGTTCAGTTTCTACTGTACTGTCGGGGTCTCCGGCCCCGCCGGCCCCGCCGGAGCCTCGGAGGCTGCCGCGGAGATGGTGCCCGAGGCCGAGGGCACGCCGGCCTCCTCGCGAGTCGCGGCAGAGGCCTCCCGCGCTGAGAACGGCCAGCCGGCCGCCGACGGGGGCTCCACCGCCGCAGAGGGGGCCGCGGAACAACCCACTGCCGGGGATGGTCGCCCGGCCGTCCCCGCAGGTCCCACCACTGGGGGGGAGGTCGCGGAACCTACCGCTGCAGCAGACGGCCGCCCGGATGTCAGCACGAGTCCCACCGCCGAGGAGGAGGTCACAGAGCCGCCCACCGCAGAGGACGGCCGCCTGGGGACCGCAGCAGATCTCGCCGCCACGGAAGGGGCTGCAGGACCTTCCGTCGCCGAGGGGAAATGCCCGGACGCCGCCGAGGGCCTTACCTCTGGGGAGGAGGCCATCGGGCCCCCTCCCACGTGGCGACAGCGACGGCAGGCCAAGGAGGCCGCCCGACGCACCCGTCGGCTACTGGAGCGTCGGGCGGCGAGCTCACAGCTGGCTGATCACGCGCAGCTGTGAGGCAGGCAGAGGACCTGCAGCTGCGTGAGGGCTGCAGGATTGGTCGGCGCCGATCCAGGGGCCCATTTAAGGCCGGAAGGAGGACAAGTCCGGCACGGGGCAACAACCGTCGGGATTCCTGCGCCGTCGGTCTGTCCCGGGACCTGTGCCTGCCGAAGCTCCGTCCAAAGGAACTGCCAGCCAGCTGCCTCTTCGTTGACAGGGTGAGGAAACCCCTTCCTTTTGTTACTTCGTTTGCCTGCTGCAAGGTCTGCTTTTGTTTGCTGCACTGCTGGCTGGAATTCCGAAGCTAGCCTCGGCCTGTGACCACCCTAGCCTGCCCGGCCCCGCCCTGCCACCTACATGTACTAGCCCCAAAAATTTTAGATTGTCAGAAGATCTGACCTAACTGAATAGCATATTTGGAAAGTGATGAAATTACAGTTAAGGCCAGATTTTCATCTTGACAATGAAGTAAGTACTGTTTATGTAGATATAGTACTTTTCTCTCCTTTAAAGAGTCTTAAATTGTCCATTAACCTCTCTTCACTTTATATGTTTCTTTTCACATTTGTTAATGCATTACACCATCTATCATGTACTTAAAACCATATGTTGTTTGGTTATATTAGCTGTCAATACATTGTGTTACCACTGTGAACTAGCCTGGCCTTTGGTAACCTTAGATATCATTTTGATATCATAATTCAGCCCTGCTCTGCCACCAGCCAAGTGTTTGTGAGGCCACCGAACAAGCGCGAAGCTAGGCATGGCTATTATCTGCTGAGTCACATTTGTTTACACCGAGGCAAGCCAGAAACTGCCAGATCTGCTTTAGGGGACCTCCCGAAACAAACACCTTCATTATAGATGCATATTGAAACAAAGAGACCTCTGCCCCGAGAGGGGACCCTGGCGAGCTGAGTGCTTAAACTGCCAAGCTAGCCGCATCTACATACCGGCCATACTATTGTCAATTCGGACCATAACTCAATCATGTAAATTCTGACCTTTCGGAGACTTTGTCTCCAGCCCAAAACTCATTGTTTTAGCCCAAGACCAGGTTAGCCTACGATCATTCTTTCCCTGATAAAAACCCCCAGTTCTGAGAGCTCCTCGGATCTCTCACTGGACTTTGCTGGACTTTGATCCCGCCTTGCTGCCACGTTTGCGAGCTCCCCTCGGCCACCACGCCGAGTTTCCTTCTCTCCAATTGGCTTCTACAGGACTGCGAGAAAGGAGACGTGTCACCCATTTCCCCAAAGCTCTTATTTCCTATTTCTTATTTAGTAGTGAGGTTGTGTTTTCTTATTAACTTGCCTGCTTGCTAATAAATATTCTTGTTGCTATTTTAACTGGTTGTCCGCTCACTGACCTGACGCTGTATACATTAGGTAAAAGGTCCCCGCTAAGTTACCCTGCTTCTCGTTAGCTAAAAGAGTGCTCAAGTTAATTTCCCCATCTTGTTTGTGTTTGTTTTGGTTATTTGGGGCCCCTCACGGGACCCCCAAGTCACAGGGTAACAATTGTATCTTTTATGTTTTATTCCCTACAGCACATATGTACAATGGAAGATTTGGTATGGTCATGAAATGAGGATTCAGTGACCGGATCATTAAAAATTGCGTGTAGTTAATATTTTAAAAATGTGTGTGTGTGTGTGTAATGTTTGCATTATGTCCTAGGTCATAGCTGTCTGTTCTTGACTGGTCTACAGCAGCTTTCCTCAATCTGGTGTCCTCCAAATGTTTGGAGGACTATTACTGGCATCATCTGTGGCCACTAAATATGATGACTGGCCCTTTTTGAAATTGTAGTACAAAATCTCTGAAGAGCATTGATTTGTGAAAGGCTGCAATGACAACAACAAATGGTCTTATAAAAACACCGAAGGAATTAGGTTTAGTTCAGACTTCAATTAATTGAACTTGAGTCAGATTAATTTGTTTCATGAATTTCAATGTATCAATGATTCAACTGCTTTAGTCTGTATCCCATCCAACAAATCTCCACCTTTGTTCCACTTACTTCATAGTAGCCTTCAATACAGCTCTGGAAAAGGATCTAGGAGGTAAGCCAAACAATTTCCGTTACCTTCTATAGATTTCCTGTCATTGACAAGTGTAACAATGATCCTATAGACTCATAGAACAGACTGTTTCATAATTTTGTTGTTCATATAGGCAGATATCAAGGACCTCTCAATGCGAGTGGAAGATTGGCAGTGATGATGACATCATCTAGAACACAAATTTCAAAAGAGGTCAGACTTTTTCCAGAGCCCCTTATTTCATAATTGCCTAAGTTGGGGAGGGGGATTTTAAAAATTTATAATTTTTAAACCCTGCCTTTCATCCGAAAAGTCTCTTTGTAAGAGTGGCTTACAAATTCAATTTGACAGTTCCCTGCCTTCAGGCTTACAATCTAAATGAGACACCATATCACTAGTTGCTACCCAAATGTTGCTAAAACAAAAGAAAACAAAACAAAAACACCAAAAATGTTAATTTTAGTAGGATGGACTCTCTATAGGTAAAGATTGGAAAATTTCAAAGGAAAGCAAAACATCTCTGAAAAGACTATTAAAATTCCCAGCAGGATTCCAGGTATCGTGGTAGAAATGTAAGACCTTTGAGAATTTGACTATTGTGTTAATAGAAACTCCACCACAAGTTCTTCTCTCAACTTTGATCATCATATAAGCAACACAGAAACTCAAGAATCACTTTATGATGACTTAACAAGCAGGTGAACAGGAAAAAGCAACCAATGAAATATAAACAGAGTGTCTTCATGTCTCCTGAAAGCATGAATGCACCATCTGTAGCCACAAGTGGAAAAACCATTGGATGGCTAAGAGACATAAAAGCTCCTCAAAGACAAACATAATTAGCAGTAGATGAGAAAAGCAGTGTGAACCTAAGTGGTCCATTTGATCCTCATTCTAAAGTGTGTCGCTGAGATTATACAATGTTATACTGGGAGTGCAAATACTTTAAAAATCACACACCCAGTAACTTCTTACATTCCATGTTACGGATTTTAGATCAGACATGTTTTTTGTTTGTTATAGCTCCTAATGAATATAACAGTCTTTACGCCTAGCAGGAAATCTGGACTGAACATTTGTGGTCTGCTTTCATTATATCTTGTGGCTCACAGCTTTGGTTTTAGACACCTCATAAATCAAAGGCTAACATCTTAGAGACTTTGGATTCTGGTACTTTTGCCACACAGTTAAATCAAAGATGGCAAAATGAAGAAGAAGACTGTAATGTATTTCATCTTTGACAAGAAGCCCCAATGCCTCTAGCAATGGATTACAGCTTTCACATTTCCACAATTAACTCTTGAATATGATTTCAAGTACAGAATTTTATAAGTTGGGGTTTTTTGTGTTTTTTTTGGAAGTTGGAAACTTTTCCATTATGTGGTTGTCAAAGAAGTGCTGTCTCTCGACCCACTGCCCATAACCATTTTTAATATGGAAAACTCACCATAAAGTGAGCTTCTCTCTGTTTCCATGTCTGGTGGTCCAAATTTAACAGTCCATATAGGTAACAATTATGAGGGTCTCATAAGGGGCTTCACATTCTTATAGTGTAGGAACATTTTAAAGATAAATTTAGCAAAGGAATAACTGGGCTAACACTGAAAATTGCTACATGAACCAGCATGTTGAATGTATTTGAATACTGTATGAATAAATGTAGTTGAATAAATGTTTTGAAACTGCATCAGCTCTAACTATGAAAATATGGTCTTTTTCTTTCTTGAATAGAATTCAGAGGGCGAGACCCAAATTAAAGCCTTCTGCCTTGTGGTCGATATTGCTGTGCAAATATTTTTACATTAGCTTATTACATCTACACAAAACATATGAAGATCTAACATATCATCAGTTCATGGCCATAAGACACCGGCTTGCACTCTTGGTTTCTCCACATTCTTGAATTTTCAGACATTAGTAATTTTAGTATTACCTAATTTTAATAAAAATCTACTCAATAGGAAGTTACACACCTGCAATACAAAAGATCAGCCATTCTGAATATTGTGGTGTTGGGTGAAGGTTGTAACAAAATCATAGGCATTGACTGGACAGAGTTAATGACATCACCAGGAGGTGCCATTCCAAGTCTCATAATATGTATTTACATCAATTTTGGATGCCAATTTTTTAAGAAAGAAAATAATTATTCTTGCATTGGGGAAGGTTTCCCCCTTTTATCCTTTGATTATCTGAACATAACTTATTGATGAGCAACCATGGGATAACAAGACCAGACTCAGAAAACTGGATTAAATAAGGGCCACTTTATTTGACCTAACCTATTCAATTGTGTTGGCCTGGAAATGGATCAGGAAGGGGATCAAATTAATGTTGGCCCAGATGAGGTCAGGTGTCACTCCACGGCAGCCTTCCTTTGAGTGACATATCTGGGACCCAACGGCAAACCAGGAATTGGATTGTTCCCCAGCAATCCATAATTGAAAAGTAATCCAGGGAATCCACCCAAGGCACAGCACTCTACAAGTGTCATGCCCTGCTTCAAGAACATAAACTCTGATTCAGAGTCTGAAGCAGAAGGCACATCAGAGACTGAAAAAGGGGGCATGCCAGGACCTGCTGTACAGAGAGAGGTTACAGTGCCAGAAACACAACAGAGGGTGGTGCCAGCTCACTCCCTTGCCATGAAACCCTGTGGGACTTGGACACTCCCTTGCCATGAAACCCTGTGGGACTTTGTTTATGTTGGATTTTGTTTATGACTCTGTGCTTACTGCCTGTAAGTACGTAATAGCTGGGAGTTATTCAGTTTGTTTTGTTTGTTTTATCAGCTGTGCCGGGACTGAGACAGGACAACAAGTAAATGCCAGGATCCCAGATTAGCTTCAAGGATAGCTTCCTTCTCCACCTCCTGGGCTTTGGAACCCAAAAGAGGAAGCTCCAGAGCACTATCCTATACCAAAAAGGTGCAAAAGGTGTCCACCAAAGTCTCATATTTTCCTCTCACTATCCGCCTATTAAAAGATACCATGCTAAGCCAATTGCCCAAATCCTGCAGATACAATATGAGGAAGGCAGAAAAACAAACAGAGAGGTAAAAGAGGGGAAGAATCTCACCTGGTCCCAAAGCTACTAGATGAATACCCAAAGAGAGCATATGAAGAGGCCAAAAACCCACCCTATCACATGCCATGATCTGGCACAAAGCAACAGTCACAAAGCACCTTGGTCTCTCTCATGGAAGCTATCAAATAGTTAACCCTTCTCCACAGCGCTGATTGCTGCATGGTCCAGGTAATAATTTATCCTAGTAGTGTGGTATCATCTGCATATCTTAAGTGGTTGATCTTCCTTGCTCTAGTTTTCATGTTTCTTCCTCCACATCTAATCCTGCTTTCCATATGATATGTTCAGCATACAAGTTAAACAGATTGAGTGATAAAATGCAGTCTTGCCCAGCTCTCCTGTTAACTGGAACCATTCTATTTCTTCGTATTCTGTTTCATGCTAACCTCTTGTCCTGAGTACAGGTTATGCACCAGGACACTCAAGTGTTGTGGCACATACTTTAAGAGTGATCCATAGTTTTTTATGACCTACACACTATTCTCCTCATTTTGGTTTCTTGTATTTTTCCCATTTACCTCCATATCAATGGTCATTCAGCTTTTCTTTCTGCTGTGTCTCTTGTATCTTACTAGGCAATAGGACCTCCCTCATCCTCTCTCAAACACACACACGCACGCGCACATACACACAACTGTCTGAAGATTTTGAGTATCTTACATAAAAATCACCACATTAAGCTGCTTATAGGGCTTCTAGATAAATGAAAACCTGTTCTTATCTGAAGCTTTGCCCTTGCTAGTTAAGGGAGGTTAAGGAAGTCTACAACCTCTTGACTGAAGATGGTACTGGATCTATAGTCAGGCTTTATTTAACTAAAATTAATGAAGGTATTCATAAAACAAAGTGATCTTAGAGGGTCCCCTTAGTATCCTTTATAAGTTTCACAGGTGTGTCTCATGGTTTTGGAACTATTGAGAGACACATATAGAGATATACACATTCTCTTTTATCATTGTAACCAATAGTCAAGGCCTACAAGGCCACACAAAAATGGGTGAACACATGGATCGAGTTTCAGTCTTTTCCTAGGATAGGAAAGTCTGCTGCATTGAGCTAAGGAACAAAATAAAAAAATCAATAAACACAAACCTGCAAATGATGGTAATTACCGGGAAATACATTGAGAGAAGAACACCATCATTTGGATCTTGAAAATAAAAGCTGTAAAGACAGCAATCAAAAATGCCCATATCTGCCCAATCTCGATAAGCTCCTAGTCAAAAATATGTATGGTATTTGTGTCCTGTGCTATATGGTTGTTGCAAAGAAAATGGAAGATATGAAATGCTTTGGATATTGTGGAAAAATGTTCTATGCTATGTAGAATTATATAGCAATGCAGATTTTATATGCGTACTGCTCACATAAATAAATATAGCCTATTTATTAGATTATTAATAAATACAATAAACAACTATGATGAGCATAGCAGTGATGTCTCCTGGGCAACAGGATAAAATTCCCCACTGAATACTTTAGTTGCAAGCAGTTCTCTTTGTTTTCAGATGATTTAAAAGAAAACTGGAGAGAACATCTAAGTTGCAGTCAGGTTTTCAAGGGGTATATTTGTACATCATAATTCAAATCGTCCTAGCTTTAGAGATGTCCCATTTTGCAATGTTCAGGATAAACAGAATAGGAGACGAGACAAAAGATTTCACTGTTTAGATGCGAAAAGTGAAAATCCTCCATGAAGCCCACAGTTAATTTAACATAGCTCTTATCTCACGTTCATTCCTTGACTACAGGGAATTGGCTCACAAACTCAGCTGGAGGAGAAGCATAATGTGATGGTGATAGATTCCTCCAAAACTACAAGACACCTCATACATCTGCCACCTTTAACTAGCAACAATTTAGCCTGGTTAAGTGTTTCCCTTCTGAAAAGGGAGCAGAGGCTAAGGTAAACATGGCAAAGGAATTACCCTTCTCTCACTGAAGAGGTCATGTTTAAGGTTCACTGCTGATGCAAGATGGTGAAGTACACACTGGTGCCCACCTGCTAAGGATTAAACAGAAAGCAATAGTCTTCGTTTCAGTAATGCCACTTTGGTAAGGGACCTTGCATTTTTCATGGAAAAGTCAGACAAACCTTAATCTATTCATTCGTGTCTACATTTAATGCGTGCCCTGTGAAACAGCTTTAACTCAGGGGGAAAAAGCCCAGGAGGCTTCTTGGTTCTTTGGAACTACATCGACTTGGAATGGGTATAGAAAGAAATCAGTACAAAGAGGGATTAATACTGAACTTAACCCAACCAGGGAGCAATCTCAGTGAAATTAATGGTAAAAGTTCCATTACCTTTAATAGAGTTTGACTGGACCGCTGGGGATTGAAAAAGGAATTCAGCCACATGGAAACCATTCCTCCCAAGCAAAGCTGCCCAAATATTATTTTGGCTTAATTCAGATGGACGTGCAGTCATTTCACTCCCACGTGCCACACAACTTTGCTTTATGAGTTCGTAAAGAAGGCATAAAGCAGAATATCCCATTTTGGAGTCTGGCAACAATGGCCACCCTTGCTTGCTCTCCTGCCCAGATCTCACACAAACAGGCCACCAGAGCTCGCCTCTTAATACCCAGTATACTCAAAAGATTACTCCTTGTGGCAGGATTATCACAGGTCAGATAGTTCTTCTGTAACAGACTGTTCCAACCATTAGGTGGTAGATGCTGAAGAGTGCGGAACAGTGGCAAGGTAGGGAAGAGCAGACCTCTGTTTGCCTATAGCTTCTTGTGTATCTCAAAAACTATCTTGTTGTCTGCAGAGGTGGTGTAAGAGAACTGTGTTCCAATTCCAGTGGTAAAGACTGTTCATCCAACAGAGTTCTGTGTGTCAAATGGGGAAAAGACATATGGCTTTGTCTTCATTTTAACAAGTTCTGTACAGACCACCCCTCTCTGAGCTATCCATGTTTTATCACATGACTTTTATTTAATAAAGTATAATCATGGAAATTCTGTGAAGACTGAAATGTTGATGCTAGTGATCTATGATGCCTATTTTTCATGTGTAAAGGCATTGAATTTTAGAACACCGTTTGGGGTAGAAAAACACTTGCCATCTACAGACAGTTTCTTTCATCAGAGGTGTTCAAATTCAAGAGTCCCATTTCTTACCAGGTATCTATCTCTATTTAAATAAACATCAGCCAAAGAGTTTCACTGTGTTGTCTATGGGCCTTTCTGCATGAGGCAAGTGAATCGCTCCGTGCCATTACTTACTGGTTCTTCTTGGCTTGAAGCAACGTGGACTTCCCCTTAAGCCCTTCCTCAGGGCTCCTCTCTTTGTTTCAGGACGATGTAGAGCAGTGCGAGGTCTTTAGATCCACACTGGTGAGGCTTACAAAATGGCAGCTTCCGGTCGTTTGTGGGTCCAGACCAACTGCTGAAACTGGCCAGGTCCACAGCCTGCCCTTCGCTAATCGCAGGCTCCATTGGTGAGGATCTGCACATCTGCATAACTGAGCAGGAACTAAATGCGGAAAATGAAAGGCCTGTTTTTTTTCCCGGTCTTCACTTAGCACGCTGGAGGACCACTTGGGGGCGTTTTGGATTAGATTTAGGTGCTGAACTAAGGTAAATAGTCCAAACCTAGTCCGATCCAAGGTGCGGATGACCTCTGTGACAGGCTGCCTTGGCCCATCTTAACATTCTTGTGCAGAAAGGGCCTATATCAAAAGAACAAGGCCATCCCTGCACCTCACCTTTTTTCTGTTCCTGTCCCAGCATCATCCTGGTAGTGCCTTTACTGGAATGCAAGCATGTCCCCAGTACTTCCCTCTGCACCCAACCAGCTGCCAGTGGATGGGCATGTGAGCAACATTCTCCTTCCTTCCACAGTGCAGACAATCTCCTTCTTGTGCCGCACTGGGGAAGGAAGTGTGTAAGTCATGCTTCCTTCCATTCTGCATGGCTGCTGGCAACAGGAGCATCACGTAATCTCAGGACATTAATGGATTTTTTCCCTTAACTCTTAATTTCCAATAATTTCCATTAATAATTAATTTCCATTAATTGTATATTCTGCAATCATGATGGGTGGCAATGTGTTGGCTGCAGGACCACTATGACATCATGTTGTAGCATGATTTGTGGACCACTGCCAATGTGTCCCCATTGCAGGACAGTGATGCCATGCAGAAACGGCCCAAGAAACTTTGACTTCTTTCTCCATATGCATATCAACTGTGGATTCACTTTTGACAATGTGTTGGATAGCACAAGAACCTAGGTGACTTAGTGGGAAAGTGCATAAGAAATGAGGAAATCTCTCTGCTTAAACTTCAATTGCTCTTTGCACAGCCTAAACCTCAATTGTTCTTCAGACCAAATAGCACTGCAATACTTTTGCTTAGGTCTCACTTTGGGATAGATGTGAATCAACCAGTCAGTCCAATGTTGTTGGCCCTGTGGTCTTTGCCAGGGATGGAAAAATCGGGTACTTCTACTTTCTCCCATGTTTATATTTTTAAAGCCCGCTTCTGCTCTGAATAGTTCAACAATTAGGAATTTGAACTCACCAAATTAAGTAGGTATGGCTATTCCCTGTACCTGCCAACCATATAGATGTCAAGTTGTTCATTTGCTTGTTGTGTGCTTTCAAGTAATTTCCAAATTGTGTTGACCCTAACATAAACCTATGAAAGAGCTTTCTTGACAAGATTTGTTGGGGGGAATTTGCATTTTTCTTCCTCTGAGGCTGAGAGAGTTTCTCTTACCCAAGTGGTTTTCCATGTCTGAGCAGGGATTCAAATCCTGGTCTCTAGAATCATAGTCCAACACGCAAACCAGTTTAGATAAATTTGTATATAGTGCAAATCTGCAAAATATGCAAGTTATGGACGTCAACTGTGGCATTATTTGTCTGTCTAGTAGACTCTACCACTTTATCTCAGCCTTGGAAGTATTTATATAAGTTATTTATATAATAAGCACTGATGTGAGAAAGATGGCATACTTCAATGGTTACAGGGCTGCACTTGGAAGAGGGACATTCCAGTTCAGATCCATCCAGTCATAAAGCTTACCTGGTGACCTTTATGCAGTACCTTTAAGGGTTATTGTGAGAATTAATGGAAAGAGGAAAACCATATAAAGTGGCCATCAAGCAATGCATGATTAGCTTAGTTTTGAATACATCACTTCAGCTTATGCCTGAACTGGTGCTCTTACCATTTTCTCCAAAGTTACTAAAAAGTGTTTCTTATATTCCCCTCTTCCAAACTGCAGCAGAGTGGAGGTAGCCAAAGGACAGAAAGATTCCAGTCAGGTCAATATCTACTGATATTTGATACAAAGGATGAGGAGAGGGGAGAGAACAGTATAGAATCTGATACAGAGATTACTCAAAACAATATGAAACAATTTCAGTCAGTCTGGTTTACCTTTACTGTGTTCTCTGGGGTAAATAGAGAACTATCAAAAGGAGTGGACATAAGTGTGTGTAACCTTTTGGTTAGTACTGCACACCTTAAGCTGACAAACTGGAAACAGAATAGTATTCCATTTCTGGTTTCAGATACTTGCAGCATGCTTTCAAAGCAGATCTGCAGGCACGCACTTGCGTGCACCTGCAAATCTACACAGGGGCACTGCGACGGGGTGGAATGGGACTGCATGCTCGTGTTTTATAAAAACCACTTTGAAAGTGGTTTTTAAAAAACATGCGGTGCCACCACTTGCAGTCGCTTCAGGGCGGTTTGAGGTGTAGAACCTCAAAATTATAAACACCCCAGCGCACTCCACGGTGTAGACGACCTCTGTTAGAGGTCGCTCTACACCGTTTTAATTACCCCGTGTGAAAAAGGCCATAAAGAAATAGAAACAAGGAGACTGGAGCATTTGGAATAAGACATCTGTCAGATATGTTATCTTTGATACTAGCACTCAACAAGCAAGTTAGTTAAGTTTAAAGCTTATAAATAGCAGCATTTAGTGGGAGACACGGGCATAAATTGGAAACCTGTAGCTCAGTCTCAACTTTGTCATGAACTCAACTAATGGAGATAGATCATCCATTAGGCAGGATGAAGCAACTGGGATTAGAAAATTGTTCCATTTCCTCATTCTTGGGGGTCTCTCTCTCTCTTCTCTGTTTCAGATCTCCGTAACAGACCTCTAAACCCTACATGAACGATCAGCTCCCAGCACTTGTGCTGCCTCATGTATATTCTTGCTTTTCCTGTGGACACCTTGCCAGCTCCATTTTGCTTTCATGTGTGCTCCATCTCTTTGTCCTTTGAATTTCCTGCTTTGGTGCTTCTGGAATGTACTCTTTCTCTTTTGAAAGCATTTGGAGTAAGGGATGGGAAGGTCAGAACTGGTGCAATTGTAATTAACTGCATCAACAACTGAAATTTAATCAAAATAGCTACTTGTTTTACTCTATGGCCAGTTCCACCCTACATTATTACAGTGCTATTATTCTGCTTACAGCATCCTGTGGAATTCTGGAGTTTGTAGTTTACTGAGACCAAAGAGCTCTCTGGCTGAGAATTCTAAATGTCCCTCCCTGGACTGCAAACCCCGGGATTCCACAGGATGTTGAAAGTGGAATAATGGCACTATAATAGCGTTATGTGGAAATGGCCATCTATCTCAGCTACTATAAGAGTTGGAAACTTGCTTTTTTCTGTAAAAAAGAAAACATAAATGCTTGTAATTCAGGCCAGATAATAGAACAAATCAGCACTGTGCACCATGGAAAGATTCTGGATAAAGTTCAGTTGATTAAGTAATATGGCAATTTGAAAGATAAGAAGACTATCAGAAGAAAGCCATGGCAACTCTAATTTGCCACTAACATGATTAAATACACAAAGCCACACTTTTAAGGGTTAAGCATTCAGTTTTGCATGGATGAATCTGTTACTTTCTTTTATTATTATTATTATTCTTTTTATTCATTAAAATCACAAAAATAAAACATTTTATATTTATAATATTTGCACGATTATACATCAATCATTAATCTATAAAATTATTTCTATTTATCTCCTTAAATATCATATCTTTCTTAAATTGTAGATATCAAATCATATACAACATAATACATATATATATATAAAACATATAATCTATACCGTACTTATGCATTCATCATCTATCAATCAAAAGTTATACATAAAAAGAGAAAAAAAAACAAGTTTCAATACCTACCTAATAGCCTTCCCTTATCACATCTTCATAATTTATGGACGGTTATAACTTATCTATTCTTGACCAACAATTTCATATATTCAGTACTTCAACATTGGTACCACTATCTCAAATCCTTATTTCACAACTCTCACACTGATATCTTACTTCTTGAAGTTTTTTTTTTTATCCAAACATTTTTCTTTATCTTAACTTACAATACATGAGTGGTTTTCCCACTTAGCATACTTCACTCCATTATATTTAACCCATTTACCACTGTTTTTCCCCATTTGGATTCCCAAAGGAGGGTGATTAAATTCCAATCTTCATTAATTTGTTTTTTGTTGTTGTTGTTTATCTGTCAATAGTGATGTCAATTTGTCCATTTCCGATAGTTCATATAGTTTCCACAACCAGTCTTCAATATCCGGGACTTCTTTTAATTTCTATTTTTGCGCAAATACTAATCTTGCCGCTGTCACCATATAAATTACCATTTTCCTCAATGAATTCTTTTTAAAATATTTAGTATCTAACATATTCAATAAATATATTTCTTGATTCATTGGGAAATTGATTTGAAGGGTGTTCACAATACAATCGTGAATACCCTTCCAGAATCTCTTTGATTTAGCGCAAGTCCACCATATGTGGTAAAAAGTTCCTCTCTCAGTACATTTCCAACATGTATTTTTCGTATTTTTACTTATTTTAGCAATTTGAACTGGTGTATAATACCATCAAAAATATATCTTATAGTAGCTCTCTTTTAAATTTGTACTTGTACAAAAGTTTTTTATATCTTTCCATGAGTTTTCCCAACTCTGCAGTGGAATTGCACGTTCTACATTTTGTGCCCATCTTATCATGTTGTCCTTAACCTTCCATACATAAACTTAACAATATTTTGTATATTTTATCTATTAAATGGCCTGTTCCTGGTTTTAATATTCTATCAAATTCTTTCTCCCTTATTTTGATTCCTTGCATTCTTGAATCCATCTTAAATGTTTCTTTCAGTTGCCTCTGTAAAAGCCAATGTGAGATAGTACCACATTCTATCATATCCTCCTTACTTTTCCAAACTGTATTTTCTCCCTGAACTTTTATTAAATCTTTATATGTTAACCATGTATTTAATTGGGGCTTTTCTCTTCTGTAGAAAGCTTCATGTGCTGACACCCATTGTGGTATTTTTATATATAATTTTTTCCTATATTGTAACCAGATTTTTAAAAGTGGTTTTCTTATAAAATGATTATTAAAATCTTTGTTCACTTTTGCCTTATCATACCACATATATGCAGGCCAGCCAAAAAAAGATCCGCCCCTTCTAAAGTTAATAATCCCATATTTTCTAATTTAATCCAGTCTAACTGAGGCAACTGACATGGAAATATAATTTTAAATCAGGTACTTTCATTCTCTATACTGTGTTGGATTTTATGAAAGTCTTGCATTGTTTCCATTTCAGATATGAAGTTTTTTTTTTTTTTTCAAAATGTTGGTACTTTCTGGAAACAGATATGAGTACTGTCAATCATTATTGTAAATTTTATTTCAAAAGAAGGAGAGGCCTTTATTCATCAAAGCACTCCTTTGATAATCTTCTATCAGCAGGAGCAGGGAGAACTTTGAAGGTACGTATACGGGTAGTAGTCAGTTGTACTGGGGAAAAAAAATCTGAGTCAACCTTGTTCTTATTTTAAGTTATGAACATATCAATCCCAGATTGACTAAATGGCAATTACAAAATACAAAAAGCAAGGAAATTAAGAAAATAATTTTACATCCCAAGCAGAAAAGGAAACAAACAAACTACTCTTCCAGTGGACATCATTCTGCAGAAAATTCAGTATGCTTCCTTCTTTCCTCTTTCTTTTTACAAGTTTTATATGGAACATTTCCATAGTTACTATAAAGTCAAGTTTTAACATATGCATCTCTTAGAACACCCCTGCTGAAAAGTCTGATGAGGAGACATCATTTATGTGATCTGACACCTTCCTCCTTTGACTGGCCTTTTTGTGCCCAACTGGCCTCACAGGTTTCCTTCAATGTGTTTCTAAAGGAATGGAATAATTTTAGAGGGGAAAAAAGAAGGGAAGAAGAGGGGTATCTTTGATTCTTGAGTTTCTCATGTCCTTTCATTTTACATGTCATCTTCTGACACTAGTATTCTTTTGTGCTGGGCTCAATTTGAACAAGCTTCCCACATCATCTTCACATATTTTCAGACCTGATTAAATCAGGACACCCTGCCATTTGCCTCTTTATCCCTCTTTCAAGCTTAGGAGTTGAGAACAGAGAAAAATAGTTCTACTTGGCTCTTGTTCTTCTAATTTTAACGTCTTATGCAACCACAATGCTGATTTCTCAGATCTGAATGTTTTATATTTCCCCTTAAAGATTTTCCAACTAATTTCCAGATTTCTGTTTAAATCTTGTCATAAAAAACTTGATACCACAAACCTATTTTTTTGGTCTTTTGTTACATGCAAACCTGTCAAAGCTGGCCACAGCTTGGCTGTCTTTGCTCTGAATACAAACATTCTGAATGTTTATTTTCATAGTCCAACATGTTATGTTCTAGTAAAAAATAAATACTAGCATCATATTACTAAAAATGAAGCATTCTGGTCACCAACATTCAACTTTTTTGTTAATCCACAGTGGGCTGAACACTCTAATGTAAGCATCTCAATAGGGTTTAAGTGATTAGGAATGCAGAAAACTGCCTTACATTGAGGTGACCATTCCAGAGTTTCTCATGGGAGTCCTTTCTAGCTCCGACAGAAAACACCAGAGATTAATCCTGGGAAAGCAATGTCCTTTGTCACTGAGATATGAGCCTCCAGAACTGAGATTAGACATCGTAACTATTGTACACTTTACACTAAGGAAGAAAAGCTTTCAACCATTCATAACTAGTTAGACTTCAGTTCTTATAAACTTTATACACCATGGATGATGATCAAGAATAATTAAAGCCTTATTTAAACAATACTTGAAGGGTCACAGTTTCTTCCCTAAGACTTTCCAGAGATTTCCTCTCTCATTCAGGTTCCTGATTCTAACCTGCTTCCTCCTTGCTGTTTGTTCAATACTCCTCTCCTAAACCTAAACCCACCTGTTCTGTCTTCATATAACCTGCCTTGGCCTCCATGGTAAACTTGATTTGTCTGGCTGTTGTCACCTTTCTTCAGTCTTGCCTTCCATTGCACAATAAACAAATTACTTCCCCACTCAGGACTGTTTCGGACATTCTGCAGAAATGGCAAAGGAGGAAGTCTGGGTGACTCATGTTTCTGGGTCTCATCTGAAGTGGTGTATATGTGTGTGTGTTTGTGTGTATACATCTTATACAGAGAAATGCACACTCCTCATATCTTGAGAAAGAATGTGCCTCTCCCCTCAAGGAGAAATATGTATTTCCCCTGCTGGATTTCACCTGGAAGCACTGGAGAACAAAGATGATGAGTCATGCACGCTTCCTCTTTTGCAATTTCTGCAGAATGTCTGACACGGGTCCCAGGTGCTTTCCAAGTTTGGGGCCTTCTTTCTGACTCAATCAGCCCTGCTGAATCAGACCAAAGGTTTATCTAACATATAAGAAAGCATGTGAAAAAGCCAAAAGCCGCAATAGGAACACAATAGACTTTTCCCACATTTGTTCTTCACCAGCCGGTGTTCATTGGTATCATCAACATGACTGTCAGTTGTAGTTCCATAAAGTAATTTTTTGGACTACAAATTCCAGATTTCCTAGTCAACATAATTTTATTACACTCTGCCAATACTGTCATTTTATTCTTTATGAATTTGTCTATCCACCATTTAAAATAATCTAAATTGGTCTAACCGTTACTGTTCTTAAAACATTAGGAAGGCTCCATTCATATTTTGGGGCTCTTTGCACACAGAAATGAGACCATGCAGTCTGCATTCTTGTAAGTGCAGTTTGAAGCATTTTGGGGGGAAAGCCATTGGGCTGCTATGAGAGTACATGGGGTTTTGTTTTGTTTTTGTGTTTTTTTAAAAAAATCTATTAAAGAAAGAACTATTTGGCCATGGAAATAAAAATATGCAGCTAGTAATAGAGTTGCCAGCTCTGATTATTATGATATTACTATCTAACGTGTATGTGTGTATACTTTCAAAATATATTCTGAATATATATTCAAAAAGATATCACATTTCTCCACATTGTTTTACTTGTTTAAATTCATGGACTGAATTTTACCTTCATAATTCACCTTTATGGTTTAAATGCAATCTTTGGAATATCAAACTTTTATAGATGAAGAGCACACCTCCCTTTACCAATATTGCTTTTGTTCTTTTTTGTGTTTTCTTGCCTCGTTCTATTCTATTTTCTTTCTGCATATCACTTTGTTGCCATTCTGTAAAAAATGTGAAAACTCTTTAGAATAAACTTTTTTAAAAATAAAATAAAATAAAAATCAATATACCCCAGAGAGAGTCTCAGAAGACAATCACTTTGTTGTTTGCTATCAAGTCATTCCTGAGTTATAGCAATCCTAAGGTGACTCTATCAAGTGGTTTGCTTGGCAAGATTCAATCAGAGGAGGCTTACTTTGCTGAAAGAATGTGAATTGCCCAAAGTCACCCAGTTGATTTCCATGCCTAAGTGAGAATTTAGACTCTGATCTCCAGAGTCATATTTCCACCCTCAAACCACTATACCACACTGGCTCTGTATCAGTTACTAATGGTGGTCATTGCTTGAGCTTATCTTGTCCCTCCACTCCCCTGCAGCTGTGTGGCAAGATGATGTCTTCATTTTAAAACAATTGAAATATAATATATTTTAACCTTCAAGCTAGGTTGACCTTTCCTCATCCTCCTACTTTAGATTTTTATATATGAGCAGTCCTCTTGCTCTTTTTATCAAATATGAGTTTTGATATGTTTTGTTGTGATTTTTGAAAAATCTAGAAAATATGCCCAGGTCATGCTAATGTTTAGCTTCACCTGGTTTTCACAGCACTATTACTCAGCCTGTTTTTGTTTTTGGTATACAGTTGTGTCATTAAAGTGAACACTGTGTCACCGTAAGCATTAGACATGGAAATGGAAAGTACCAAAGGAACCAGTTTCTTCACCACCATTCCCCTTAGCTGTTTTGCTTGTTTTTATCTTTTCTGTATTAATGGGCTTGTTTTAAATAATTTTAATTTTTGGATTGTTTAAATGCATTTAACAGTAACTTGTTATATGTTTTATTTATGCATTGTTAGCCCTTTTAACTACATTTGTTTGAATCTTTTAAAGAGTATCAGACAATATTCTTGGAAGAATTCTATTGGTTCTAGAGACCAGCAGCCTTCTGTCCAGCAAATTGTTTGTTGTAATCTGAAAGAGCTGACAGTGTTACTATCTGGCTTGAGCAAATTTTACCAAATCTGGAGAAGAATTTAGCCTTGTTTTCCCCTGATAATGATAATATTGCAGCTAACACTAGGCAGTACTAAATTGTACATTTACCCCCAGTGCCTACACCTTGCCTGATTGAACAAAGAATGGAGGCTGTCTTTTCCATGCTGATACAATACTTTCTAGCTCAATGGATTCAGTAGGACTGATTCTAAACCATTGGGGGGGGGAGGGATCATGAACTCTTCTGAGAATCTGATGAAAGCTATGAGTCCTGATCCACAGATTAATCCACTTAAACATGATTCTTGAAGTAACAGAGATGACACTGAAGAAGGAAAAAATGTGAAAGGTTTATAGATCCTTTGAAGTCACAGGCTAAGAACCTATGTGCACCACGCATGCTCATGTACACACACAATTTAAGGAGAGGTGGCTGCTCTCTTTTGCAAAGGAATAACTTACAAAGAAGCATCTTAAGCAGTGGTGGTCACTTTCTCTTGCAAATGGGCCATAGATCAAGTTCAAATAATACATGTGTGTGTGTGCGTGTGCGTGCACGTGCACGTGTCCTTTGAACTTGACCTATGCCCCATTTTCTAGCAGGAGTGGCCATCTTTGCTTACATTGCTCTAAGCAGTAAACAGGACATTTTTGGGAAATATAAATAACCTGAAGACAAAATATTTAAGCATATATCTGAAATGCTCTTTGCAATGATTTACACGATCCCAGCTTCTGATGTGCAATTAGACTGCACAGAGAAACCAATTTCCACCTTAAATTATATGTTACTCAGCCACACAGTGTTAGCCATCAAGTTTTTTCTTTGATTCCTTTCCTACCAATGCCTTTTTCTTAGCGATGCCACATTTCTGTTATTATAATTCAGTGTGGTATCATCATTCACAATGCACAGTTATGAAATGTTACCTCTTAAAACCAAGTTAATAAAAGTAACAAAGAGCATTTGAATGAAAAACATAAAAAATCCCTGAATTTGGCTATGGGCAATGGAGCACAGTGCTGTATTCATTAATTCCAAGTCCCGCACACTTCACCATGAGTCCTACAGATGTGAATCTCTCTTAAGTCTGAAGACTACAAGAGGTCATAACAGATACAGTTACCTCAGTGGGATTATTATGGATATAATGCAAGCTTTCTTGGCTACATGCTTGCTTGAGGTTTTGTTTCATACTGCTCAGAGCACAAAAACAAAAGAGAACAATTTCACAAAGTCTGGCATTTAATTATAGGCTTAACCAATAAGCCGTTATTGAAGTTCTGTGATGGGTTGGAACTGTCTGGTGGATTATTCCTAACTGAGCAATTTCTCCATAGCTTTAGTTTTAAAAGACAGGGCAAAGATAGAAGATGAATGCTGGCTAGCGATACTGTTGACATTTTACTTCACTGTTGGCAGGAAAGCATCAATCTGTAGCAAGATTAAGAAGTTCAGTCAATAGGTTTTACTGATTATGCTTGGGGGCATAACCCTTTTTTTGGAGGATACAATCTCTTTATCATTCACATCTAAAGGGCTCCAGCAAGGTCAGAGACACTTATGTCTTGCCTTGTATGGCCAGTTATGTTGCTACAGTTAAAAGAGGGAGGGCAGAGAACACAGGTTTAGTAATTTCTGGCAATATACTTGACTTCTGCATATATTTTAAATTTTAAGCACTTACACTAAACTGAGAAGTTCACCTTTACTTTATAATATATGCATTGTGATAGCTGAAAAATGGCATGAAAGAGGGTTCATATTATAATAAGGAGAGAACTAAGTGTCTCTTTCTGGCATCATGATACAAAAATATATGGCAAAACTCATTAAAATGGAACAGATGTCTGTGGCTGCAATGTATATATTGATCACCCATCCAGACTGAGTATTTTTAATTACTCATGAGTTTAATTTGATTAGAAAGAACATAACCAAATACCTTCCACTATCTATAGATGGACAAACAGCAGTGAATTAGAATAAATTTGGGAGGAATATTCAGATTGTGCTTAGAAATTGCTGAAGCTTGGCTATAACTTCCTGTAGCTTTCTTGTCACAATTCATCCTGAAATCTTGTTTTGTTTCCTTGTTTATGTTTCATCACAACTACAAATTTCAACAACAACAAAAAAGTCCTGTTATGTAATCTGTGGTACATCTTAATTCATGGGAACAGACAGACTTATTGAACAGATGTAGCTGAGCTACAGCAATACCTACATTTCACAACTGCTCCATGCATCCCCAAGGCTATTTTTGCAGTCTTCGGCTCCTCTAAATTCATCAGACCACATTTTTTTTGGAGGAAAAAGGCAGATTAGTTGTCTTTCCTGAATGTCTCCAGGAACACCAATGAATTTTGATTAAACTTCATATTTATACTTCCATTGACACCCCAAACATTTTCTGCAAGCTTGGAAACTTTGGCTTTTGCAGGAAGGAAAAAAAAAATCTGGTTTTGATTCATTTTCCACAGAACTTGGTGCAAAACAAATTTGAGGACTGTAGTTGCTGCTTGTCAAACTTCTATTGGATTCAAGTCATACTTGAAATCATCAACATCAAGCTAGGCAATCCTGTATCCTGTGGAAATTTCTAGTTACAGATTACTTATGATGTTTATATAATTTATTGCTGATACACTATAGGTATAAGGAGACTAGACACCAGGCTCTGAGCTAAATAGGGCCACTGGTAGTGGGGGAGGGGGTCACACAAAGTGAGATTCATCTGGGACAGAGGTCCTTCCTAGCCTGTACAGCAGTGCAAGTGAACTTGGTTGCCACCCAGCCAGCCTTCTTTCTAGGATACCTCCTGATGAACCCCCTCCCTCAAGGTGTGTGACTTCAAGTGAGGACATGCTCCAGGAAGACCTCAAGTATAAACTTCTTCCCCGCCTTCTAGGTCCTACAACCCAAAGGGATGATTCAAAAGACCTGGTGATGCTCCTCATCCTTTTTTCTTTCTTCCCATCTCTACTTGTCAACCTCCTAGTTAGCAAC
Organism: Iguana delicatissima; assembly: GCA_948472985.1. Taxonomy (NCBI): domain Eukaryota; kingdom Metazoa; phylum Chordata; class Lepidosauria; order Squamata; family Iguanidae; genus Iguana; species Iguana delicatissima. The sequence goes on from CAOKZL010000295.1 coordinate 703,113, forward strand.
TACTTATAATGCCAATGGCTCAATAGTTGACCATGCTTCATTGCAGCAGAGCAGGAACAAAGCTTACACTGAATACAAGGTGGTAAGGTGAGCCAAGTTTGTGTTCCGAAGAGGAGACAGTTAGGGCAAAGCTGCGTTGTTAGGGCTTTCGTGATCCATCATCTGCTCATCAGTGTCTTGCTTCTTTGGAAGTTATTACTGGCCTCCATTCTTTCCGGGGCTAGTAAAGACATACAAACACACCCAGAAGCTATACAGGAACTTGAAGATCTGAGGTTGAATTATCCTTCATATCACCAATGAATACCAGGTGCTGTTGGCTATATTTCAGAGGAAGGAACTGACAAAATCACCACTGAGTATTCCTTGCGTAAGAAAACCCTATGAAATTCATGGGAGCACCATAAATCAACATCCAACAAATCAACAAATCAACAGGCTACTTTGAGGCATATTTGCATGTAGTTAACCTAAATTATTTTTGCATGGATGTAAATTTTAATCTATATCTTGACAAAGCTTAGGTAACTTATTCTTTAAACTGCACTTCCTATATTCCTTTAGCCAGCGTAGTCCTTTCCAAGCACTGTGAATTTTTTCCAAATAGTATGAAACTTTTCCTAGCACTGTGTAACCATTTGATTCTGACACATTTATTAAGTCTAGAATATTAAAGTATTGCTTCCTTGTTCTTCAGAATATTGAAAAGCAGCAACTAACAAACTGGCATGCTTCATCCTTTTTCTTTCAAGATCTCACAGGAATTGTCATGACCACATTTTTCATATGCAAACAGTATGTGATGGCCTGTTAAGTTTCAGAAGTTAGTAATTCGTTCTATCAAGCTGATCTATCGAGAAGTAGCAGGTGCCCGTGGGGAGAGAAGCTCCCATATATCACATGTTTGTAAGTTGATAATAGTAAGCATCAATGTCTGGCTGTAATGGCAGGAGAAAATTAATGTAGAAAACTAAACAGTTTTGCTGACATTACAGAAAATGAAACAAAAGATTGATGCAAAAATGAATTGTAAGTAGTAATGGAAAAGAAATACCTTTGGCATTGAGCACTGAGATGTGGGGAAATATCAAGCAAATGGAGTCTTAAGGATTTGGGGAAGTGATCGTTTTAGCAAAATAAATGCTCAGTGCATCTTAGTTGTTGCAAGGCACCCAGGGGGTAGCATGCATGTTTTCCAATTGCTCAAATGGGAATGCCTTAATAAAAAAGGATCCATCAATATGCAACATGCATCTGGTCCAACATTACATTTCAAAATAAGTCCTACAAGGCAGAAAGGGTGTCGAAATGCTGCTTTTTGGATTATAATTCCCAGAAGTCACTAGCCAAGCTGAAAAGAGAAAATAAAAAAGAAAGAAAATCAAAGACTGTGGTTGGGAAGGCACCATTGGACATCAAGAACTATGAAAGATGAAGGATTGTCCATTAAATATGATGTACTGGTGCAAATTCAATAACCCATTTGAAGATGGATTCTCAAGTATTCAAGACTGAAGCCTTGTATGGCTTTAAAGTAGTGTGGGAACTGCATCAGTCTTTTTATTTTCACCCCCAAGTTGATTGAATCACACCAAAACCAGACGTTTTACACAAATAAATGGCTCAAATGGGGAACATGGCAATGCCTAGTCATACGGAAAATGTGACACTTGCTCCATTCCTAATAGTGTATCAATTGATAACATTTTCAGGGGAAAGACACTTTGCATTTGCTTAGGATGTCTTTTGGATAACATTTGGATATCCAAAACTAATGATATTTCCCCAAACATACCATCCTTCCTACAGTATTTCATAACTGCTTTAAATATTTGATGCTTTAACATAAGAAACAGAATATTGATTTTTTTTTTTTTTTTTTTGCAGAAGCATCTCTCATCTTAATATTTAAACAATATTAAAAAAAATTGTTTTTCTCTGGCACAATATATTCCCTTGTTTGACTTTTCAATCAGACAAAAATAATATATTTCCATTACTATAAGGCAATCTCTGCATGCTTCATTGCATTAGACAAGACAGCACACTATTGCCTTGGGATTAAGGGCTGCAGGGATAGCCTACAGGAATAGCCTACAAAGATTAGTAGGTGTACAGGACAGCCTTGTGGGTAAGCTCTGTAAGAAGCATGAAGAGCTAAGTAGCATAGGAACAGTGGTCTTAAGGATTTATTTTTTTTTCAGTCATGGAAATATTCTGAGGCAGGTTTAGGACAACCTGGAAGGTGCAAAGGAAAGAATAATGTTTGGAAATCCCATCATTCTAGCATTCAGGCACTTGACATGACTTGGATTTAGGTCAACATTTTAGGGGGCCTTCTTAGACCCATCTGGCTAAAGATTTTTAACAGAGGTCAGGTAACATCAAGGAAATACCTTTCTATCCTCACCACCTTTGGAGCATACAATCACTTCCTTCATTATGGTCATACTAGCCAATTACACTGTTATCTAGTCTTAGAAACTAAGCAGATGTTATTTGGAAAAGAGACAGACCACAGTATCTTGGATACTTTCAAATGTTTGTTATTGGTTATTATTTTCCAAAAGGGGAGCTTCATGTTAACCTTTGTTGGGGAAAACACAACTGCTGACAGTTGGGAGGGATGGGAACAGAGATGTACCCTGCCCTTAGGTTGCATGGGAAATCTGTGTGGAAGAAGAGTCGGTACACTACAGAGGTTTCAAATTAACAGTGTTTCACTGTATTCTACATACTTCCTCCTTTTCCCTTCAATCCTTCTTTCCTTCCCTTTCCCATTTTTTTCCATATTTGCAATTTAAAACGTTTTTTAAAAACCAAAAAGTACCAACATAATGTTCAATCTCCTCACTGAAAAAATTCACCCTGGGAACTTTTACAAGATGGATAAGATTGAGCCTAGGCTGGGTTGAGGCTGAGAAATTGTTGACTGATTGCTTGTATAAAAGGATTGTGAGTCTGTAACAAATAATGAGGGATGAAATGAGGAAATAAATGTGACCAGTAATGGAAACATCAACAGGATGGTGACAAGAAATTAGAGCAAATTTTTTCCAGTCAGCTGAAAGTGAAATAGTCCCTACAGAGAGAACCAGCATGGTGTAGTGGTTTGAGCATTGCACGATGATTCTGGAGACCAAGCTTCAAATCTCTGCTCAGCCATGGAAGCTCACTGGACGACCTTGGGCAAGTCACACTCCGTCAGCCTCAGGAGAAAGCAAAAGGAAATTCCCTATGAATAAATATTTCCAAGAAACTCCTGTGAGAGCTTCACTTTAGTATCTCCATAGCTTGAAAATGAATTGAAAGGTGCACCAAAAAAAAAAAAAAAACCCACAGAGAAAATCCCTTGATGCTGACCATGTGTCTCATTCTGTACTAATAAGCTACCATTATGGTGACATACCAGAGTAAAGTTATGTTTTGATCAGAGGATGCTGCCTCCTTTTTTCCCCACAACAGTTAAAAGACTAGTTCTTGTGGTGCTGTTTCAGCAGAGTTATACAGGTTACAGAGACTTGAGTGTGCCAATTCTAGAAGCATGCTGATCTACCCCAACCAAAAGGAATGGATGTTTTTCTTTCCTTTGAATGGAGAAATCCTTTGAATACCTGTATGTGTGTGTGTGTGTGTGTGTGAGAGAGAGAGAGAGAGAGAGAGAGAGATCCAATAGTCAGAAGCAATGGATTATCTTCCGGTGGTCATAATATGATACATCATCAACAGGGTGGGAAATAAAGAACAATGGGAAGCACTATTTACAAACAAGAGGTATAATACCTTGGGACTGCAATTCATTCTTGTGGTCAGACTGACTCTCTGTTTCCTGTATCTATCATTCTGGTGTAGTCTTGGGAAAGGAAAGTTCCCTGGCAGGCTTTACCTTTTGAGTGGCAGGGACTGTGTGCACACCCCGAAAAGGAAACCCAGACAGTGGCCATTTCCGCACTACATTGTTATAGTGCTCTTATTCCACTTTTAACATCCTGGGGAATTCTGGAGTTTGTAGTTTAATGAGGCCAAAGAGCTCTCTGGCTGAGCATTCTAAATGCTCCTCCCTAAACTGCAAATCCCAGGATTCCATAGGAGGTTGAAAGTGGAATAAGAGCACTATAACAGTGTAGCGTGGAAGTGGCCATGGTAAAAAGCAGAGCTTGGGGGGGGGGGAATGGATGACAACTCCAAGTGCCTATGCTGCTTGAGAATTTGGGGGATTCTATTTCAAAAAGTTTTTTCTTCCCAAGCTCTGACCAGTGGTAGAAATTCAGATGTCCAACAAAGCAAGAAAGGGAAGTCTGAAAGCTCTCAAGAACATCTTTGTGTTTTCTGTGAAAAGCCATTGAAGGAAATCTTTCTAAATGGACATAAAGGCCATAAAATGAAACAAAAGGAGAAAAAACAACATTCAGAAGGTGTGTCAGATGATTCACAGGTTATCAACACAAAGCACTTCCTTCTCTTTCATTGCCAGTTACCGTACATCCTCTCTAACAGGTAATTCTTCATCAGGGAATGCTGACTATGTAATGTCTTTTTTTTTTTTTCAGAGCAGCTGCCAGTAGATGTCATTAAAATGAAGGAGACATTCATTATTATAGCCACTGCATCAGTGAAAAACTGTGGCTGAGCTTAAAGGCCTTGTAAACACAAGCATTGCTGTGCTGTCATTCATTTCCTTACTTTTTGCATAGACTGTGCAAAAACCCTTATCTCTGAAGTTCAGCGTATTGTGAGTTGTCACAGAGGGATTATTTGATACTTTATTACCATGAAAAATCTACTCAACTGTGACTTATATTACATTTGTAAATGGACTGACTATAATCACAAAATATAAGGGTTTGCAAGGATAAAAGACCTCTTTGTATTTAATGTATTTGTGATTTCTGCATTCGCAGCAAACTATGGGGGAGGAATGGGGACTGTGAGGCTCTCCAGATATTGTTGGATTGGTACTGCCATCCCTCACCCATTGACTATGATTGCTAGGGGTTGTGGGGGTTATAGTTCAAGAGTATCTGCAAGAGTACATGTTCTTGTTACATGGAAATCTGTGCACTCACAGTGTTCAGCATCATCAAGGACATTAAGAGTCAAAGTATACACTATCTTTAATAAATTACATATTGGTACATTTGGCCTGCTTTATCCTTTATTTTTACTCGCAATCTCAACTGGAATTTGATCATATGAGTCAGGGATGAGTTCTACTTCGTACCTCTTTACCATAGTTGTGGGCTCGAACAATACTGGGCACCTATGCCTGCAAGTCTTCATATTAAGAAAAAAATTCCCATTGATAGCAAATGTATCCCAGTTATGTTCCTCATTCTTGTCACCACCACCACCAGCACCACCATCATCATCCATTTATTGGGATCCACAGATCCAACAAAAAAGAACACAAACATAAAACAGAGAAGAGGTGAAACATCCAAAGGAAAAATCAAAACAGTAAAACAATTATAATCAATGTTTATCTAATACACAATGAGCAATAACACTGTCTGCCTCTGTGAGAAATTTAGCAACAGCCAGAATCATGTTTGGGGATTTATCTTCCAATAGGAACTTGATGTAAAATTGATCTGAAATTGGTCTGAACATAGCCAGGATATGTAGTGACAAGGTCAGAAAATCTAAAGTGCAGAATGAACTCAGGCTTGCCAGAGACATTAAAAACAATTAAAAGAGCTTTTTTAGATATGTCCACAGCAAAAGGAAAAACAAGGAAATAATAGGGTCACTATGCAGAGAAGATGGCCAATTACTAACAGGGGGAAGAGAGAAGGCAGAACTACTCATCACCTTCTTTGCCTCAGTTTTCTCCCAAAAGGATAGAAGTACTCAACCCGGGGGGTGGGGAGCAGGTGAGGGAGAGGGGAGGGAAATGCAGCACAGAATAGGTAGAGAAGTAAATATAGGAATATCTGGCTAATCTAGATGAATTCAAGTCTCCAGGGCCAGAGGAATTACATCCAAGGATATTAAAAGAACTGGCAGAAGTCATTTCAGAACCATTCGCAATAATCTTTGAGAACTCTTGGAGAACAGAAGAAGTCCTAGCAGACTGGAGGGAGGCAAATGTCACCCCATTTTCGAAAAGGGGAAAAAAGAGGACCCAAATAGTTACCACCCAGTCAGCCTGACATCAATACCGGGAAAGATCCTAGAGAAGATCATTAAACAGTCATTTTGTAATTACTTAGAAAGCAATGCCATCATCACTGAAAGTCAACATGGAATTCTCAGAAATAAGTCATGCCAGACTACTCTTATCTCTTTTTATGGTAGACTTACAAGCTTGATAGCCATTTTTAAATATTTGAAGGGATGTCGTGTTGAGGAGTGTGATGTTTCTTGCTTCCCAGCCTGACACGTCTTGTGCACAGGTCTGCATGGCCTGGGAGATTCCAGGGCACACACACAGGTCTGCTTCTATCCTCCTCTCCCCACTGGGAATTGCAGCAGCCTCCTCACTCTTGTCTCCTTCTTGGCTTCTCTTTCCAGGGTTATCTTCCTCCACTTGCTTCCCTTAAATCTGTCCCTTTTCAGATATAAGGACAGGTAGTGATTTATCTCTTCAATGAATGTGGTACTACTGTTCCAAATAGTAATAACAGTACTAATGATAATAATGGTAGCATGTATAATCCAGTATGTAGAATGACACTCTGTGAGACTGCTTTTATAAAACAGAAAATCACATTTTATTAAAACACTGTTACTGTAACTTGTTTGTAACTAAATTTTTCTAATACATCACACCCCTTTTTTCTCTCTCTCTCTTACCATGATCAGCTCATTTACTGTCAATTATTCACTCTCTTTCTCAGCTCTCTAACACAGCTCTTTTCTCATGGTCTCTCACTGGACTCTAATTCCCACTAACTCCCTCCTGTGTCAGTTAAATTTCCGTTTCTCCTCCTCACTTGGTTCGCCCCTCCCTTGAGCTCTCCAGGGTTCCATTTTACTGATCAATCATTTTAAATCACTTCTGGTCACTATGAAGGCTTGGTCACCATGTCCCTCCATTCAGGTTTCATCACAAGGAGGGAGTGGGCTTGTTTTCTGCTGCTCCAAAGACTAGGACAAGGAGCAGTGGATTCAAGCTGTAGAAAAGGAAATTCCACCTGAACCTCAGGAAGAACTTCCTAACAGTCAGAGCTCTCCAGCAATGGAATATGCTGCCTTGGAGTGTGGTGGAGTCTCCTTTTTTGGAGGGTTTTAAGCAGAAGCTGGATGGCTATCTGTTGGGAATGCTTTGATATGTGTTCCTGCGTGGCAGGGGATTGGACTGGATGACCCCTGTGGTCGCTTCCGATTCTATGATTCTAGGAAATTTACTCATTAATGGAGTAATTATATACTGATGGGTCTGATTATAATAGCTACAGGACAAAAGAACATGCTTCATTGACTCAGTTTCTGTGTTATTGCAAAGGAACCATCTTTCTAGATATGGGACACCAGCAAATTTGTCTTGAAGTAATTCAGTAGAAAAAAATGTTACATCTGGCCTGAGAAAAAAAAATCTGTGGTACTTAGCCACTGATAGGTTCTTTATATAGTCAGCTAATTGAAAAGGCCCAGCGTAATAAAAATACATTGCACTAGGAGAACAAGATATGTATGCATCTGTCCTTGAGAGATTTAAGGACAATATTCAGACTCATATTGGAGAGAAGAGAGGAAGAGAGATTGATTGAAGATGCTTTTTTTAGGAAGAAACTTGGACTAGCTATTTTCATAATCATCCTAAGACAGGTATATACCTTATCCTTGTCTGTATCGAACTGAATGCTGTCCCATCTTTGCTTTACCAAATTTCATTTGAACACTGTGTTTCCCTTGAGTTAAATTAGGAATACCAGCAGTACTTATAATTAATGACATTTTAGGGTTACTTCATTAGATTTCCAAATTAAGATATTCAACTGACCCCCACAGTGATATAAAGGGTATTTGCTGGAATAAACCCTTTAATTGTTTCTGAGAGAAATGTGGAGCTGATAGAAAAGGCTTTATTGTAGAGAATGGGATGCTTCAGGAATCAGAGGGCCATTCTGTGCTCTTCTGAGACCCTGGGGAACTAGTCCATGCCATGTGCAGCTGAAATTTTGAGTAACCAGAAGGAGCATTCCACCACTTAAGGTCACTTCAGGGGGCATTTGGCTTTTTTTCTTGATGTTTTGGAGTACTACACAAAACTCATTATGATGAAGGCTATTTCCACACTACATTGTTATAGTGCTATTATTCTACTTTCAACATCCTGTGGAGTCCTGAAGTTTGCAGTTTAGGCAGGGCCATTTAGAATTTTCAGCCAGAGAGCTCTCTGGCCTCAGTAAACTACAAACCTCAGAATTCCATAGGATGCTCAGAGATCGTAGGATCATAGCACTATAACCATGTAGTGCAGAAATGGCCATAAAATCTTCTCCAAGAAGTTGTATTTCTTTTCGGACTAAAAACTTTATTAGCTGAGAAAAATTGCAATCATAATTCCCAAAAGACTGCATGACTCCCAGACTGCACAATTCCCATTTGTGTCATATCTTCTCTCTACTTGGAGAGCAGGAAGTAATAACCACACCATTATGTAAAGTTACAGACCACTATGTATTAGGGAATAGTAGGGACAAAAAAAGAATCCAATAATAGTTGAAAAATAGTTGAAAATACATTTCTCTAATTATGGGAAACTCTGGCAAGAAAATCCTTGAATAGTAACCATTTGTATGTGGATGAGGCAGTACACAGAAAAGAGCATTTTCTGCTCAGGAAACATTTCCAGCGCAAAATTTAATATTTATGTTATTCTTGTGCAAACAGTGTGTAAATTTTGCACAGAATAAGTGCACAACCACAGCATTTTCTGCCCAAAAATCAGCATTTTCTGTACAGATGATATTTCTGTTAATATAATATTTACTAATAAAATGCTGTTTTATGCAGAAAAATTCACAAATTTTTGTACACAATTACCCCCAGACTGTGAATAGTCTTTGAAAATTGTGCAGTTTTCAAAGATTTCTGACAGCGTGAAGAAAATTTTTAAAACTGTTCATTTGTTTCCTTTGATCAAATAAAATCAATGAAAAATTGTTTCCTTTGATCAAATAAAATCAGTGAAAAATTCCCTAGGGGAAGACTGTGGGGAAGAATCTCTTTTGAAGAAACTTGATGAAGAGTCATTTCTGGAAAAGATGCAGGGTGGATAGATGGGGAAAGTCTCTGCTTATGAGGAAAGAGGAGGCAACAAGGAAATCTTTGGCCAGGAATGCAGTCAGAAAATATCCAGATATCACATATACGAGAAAAGCATAGATTTATAGACAGAGTATGTTGCAATTCAGTTTCCAGTCATAAAAATTAATTAAGAAGTAATTGCCTCTAACATTTTGGTTAAAATTGTTGCAAATATATTCAACAGGTGAGAAGCCCTAAGACTCTAAAGTCAAATGATAATTGTTACTGTGCCTGTATTTCTTGAATATGTTTGTTATATTCAGTAACAATACAATTTGTGGGAAGGATACATGTTTCTCCCAAATCATGGACTCCTTCCTTTATGTGCTGGCATTTCTATTGAATGCAGAGTTGTCAATTATGATGTAGAGTTGTTATGTTTGACAGACTGGATGTCAGTGTCAAAGTATGGAACTTGACCTGTGCTTGCAATGGGAGGCTCACTACCAGCAGACTAAGCTAACCTTTCACTACTTGGTATCAATTGGCACCATTCAGAGTTGAAATCAGAGTAAGAAAACATGCTTATTATCCCTCTATGAATTCTTTCACAGGGCTGAAGTGTTACACTACACAATTTGGACAACTATGTTTTGGATTGCTCTGTATTTGTTTAACCTGCCCTGCCAAAAACACTATAAATCCATCTTATCCAATTTAATATGTCTGTTTTAATTTGGTAAGTCTTTTAAAAGGTCACTCCGGACAAAGTACTACTCCCCCACTCCAAGCTGCTTGTTCTTACTTCATGTATCCAGGATGGGAATGGCAGAAAGTGTCAGCAAATTTGGCTTAGAAGGAAAGCCAAGAGTAACACAACTAACAAGGCTTGGTTTCCTGTTATTTTTCAGTAGCACATACTTACTATGCAAAAGAATTGGTTATTGTAGTGACTTAGTTAGTTCATATGTATACATCATTTCTGTTCTACATTTTATGAGAGCATAGTAGGCCTAGTGTTTAATCAAAGAAACCGAAGAGACAAAACTATCTATGGTCTGTCTCAGTATAAGGCAGATTCCTATATAGCTGAAGTACATCAGTAAATTACTAACATGCTTGATTGGCAGGCCCCCGTTGTCTTGACACTGTGGTATCTGGTGCCTCCTTGGTTAACAGGCCAGTAAATTTGACTTGAATTTTAAAACTATCTAAGATTCTAAACCTATTTTGGGGACAGCACCTTGGACAGATCATTTAAATTTCAAACTAAAGTCTAGAATGGATTCACTGGCTCATTGACATAGAAGCCACCGGTCACCACTGCCTTGGTATCAAATAGAGACCCATGCCAAGTAGGGGCCAATTAAATAGCTTCCATCTGTCCCTTTCGTAACCTAAACCATAGGCTTCAGGACATTACAGTCGTCAGTTCTAAGACTTTTTCTACCATGGGCTGAGCTGAATATTACATCTAAATCAATTGCCACAAAAATACAAACATACCTGAATATTTTTTTGTTCCAAAAAGATTTCACTAAACTTCTGTGCTTTTTGAGGAAAGATATGGAGAAGGAAAACAGTATCTTACAATAGAAACTTAGTTTACAAAATCGTGGCTCAGAATCATTTTTAAACGGCTTAAAAATTAATAAGTTACATGTGCTGAGTATAACTACCATTGACACTGAAGAAGAGAATTTAGAGATGTCTGATTAGGTTTTTAGTAGTATGTACAGAGCTTTAACTTGTATTTTATTTTACTAATGGGGACAGTGTATTACTTTTCTGATGAAATTATATAGGGCATGACAGTCCAGTCATAAATCATGGTATATCAATCAGTTTACCTCAGTAGTACCACTATGAATTTTGGTCAGTGCTCCTAGGAAAAACCAAGTCAGTTGCGTCAAGAAGGCCTAAGCAATAAATTCCTTTTTGAAGCAATTCTTCTATCGCTAATCAACATCGTAGACATTTTAGTTTGGCTTGAAATGAACTTGGGGAAGAATATTTTTCCTTTAAAAAGCCCAAATATTCACATGAATTCCCATTCCCCTCCTGTAACATTTCTAAATCATACCTGCTGTTGGAACTGAGGCATTTAGGAGGAAGAACCAAGTCATAATAAATAACATTTTTTTACTTAATATTTTCTGTAAAAATGTGGGATTAAATGCCAATATTCAAAACAAAGATTTGAAATTTCTTAAAAGTTTGCATCTTTTAATTCTGAAATGTTTCTATACTTGATAGTTGTCTAACATATATCTCTAATTCTGGGAATGATGATGACAGCAACAGTGAGCGCTTTACCGATATTAAAAATTATATCTTTTAAAGCCTGTTGTAGTCGTGTGAATCTAAATTTTACAAAAGTGGGTTCTAGGAAAATGCCAAGTTTGCATTTTTTACTGTTTTCTACACTGAGGAAGAAAAGAGGTCTTTTGGCTAAGATCAAGTGTAGAACCACATTGAGGAAGTTTCCTATTTTCCTCCCTGGCAATATTCATGATCTCAATGAACAGAAAGGAAAGAGATGGCACTTTGTTCTACCAATGAATCAATTGGTGAAATTGGTTCTGGAGACACTTTTAACTTTTCAGACGTCTGGGAGTTCATTGATTAATACTGTTCATGTGTACTGACCATCCCTATGAGTGAAGAAATCACATGAAAGTTTGATGTGAAATTGCCTCCTGAACATAGTATATAAGTTCATACATTGGATATATCTGTATCATAAATATACAACAGAAACTTCAGTGTCTTAAGTTCATTGTGCATCTCTTTCCACAGAAGTTGAGTTATCTTTATATAGTGTCTTTATTCCAATTTTTTGAATTTCAAATTCATGAACCATCATCACTGTACTAAGCCAGGCAGATTTGGATAAAATTTATTGAAGAAAAAAAATTAAAAATACCTGCCCTCACTAATCTGAAGGAAAAGTACTATATAAATGTAATAAAGTGGTGAGAACAACAGTGATAACAAATAACATTCTCAAATGGTATTTTGTTTTTGAGTTAATTTTGCATAGAGAGGTAAAACTTATTTTAAAAATTAATCTGAATATATATTTGCCCTCTTTTGTTCTGATACCCATTCCTGCAAATAATTCCATGCCTGTAAAGTTGAAGGCTTTCACGGCTGGAATCCATAGGTTGTTGTGGGTTTTCCAGATTTTGAGGCTGTGTTCTTTTAGTATTTTCTTCTGATGTTTCTGGTAGACTGTGCAAAAAGAATCTGTGAACCCCACCTCCTGCAAAATGAACTGAACCATCTAAACTGGGCTCTACAGGCCAATGGTTACTCTGTTTCAGACATCAGAAGAGCCTCAAGACCCAGAAAAACCCACAGCAGTGAAGATAAGCAGCCAACCAAAGGAAATGTGTTTTTACCATACATTAAAGGGGTCACTGACCATATAGGGAAATTGATAAAGAAACATGACCTCCAAACAATCTAAAGACTGACCAAGAAAATTCAACAACTGCTATGTTCAACAAAGGATGAGAGGGATCCTCTAACTTCTGCTGGAGTTTACTGCATACCTTGCAGCTGTGGGCAGGTCTACATAGGGACTACAAAACGCTGTGTCCAAAAACAAGCCAAAGAACACAAAAGACACTGCAGACTGATCCAGCCAGAAAAATCAGCAGTAGTAGAACATGTTATAAACCAACCTGGACACACAGAATGCTTTTTGAAAGCACAGAAGTTCTGGATCATTCTGACAACTACTATGTCAGACTGCACAGAGAGGCCATCAAAATCCATAAACACATGGAAAATTTCAACAGAAAAGAAGAAACTCGGAAAATAAACAAAATTTTGCTACCAGTACTGAAGAACACTAAAATCAAAATTCAAAAACATGTCAATGAACACAACCCAGATTCTGGAGGTCCCTCTACAGGGAACAACACAATGGGTTGCTAATGTACCTAATGGAATTTTATACATATCCCCTGACTAACAGTATAACCCTGGGGGATATCCCATTTAACAATAGGCCAACTGTAACACACAGAAATTGTTCCCTCCCACCCAGGGGACTACACAAGCGTATATGTTCTGTTTCACTTCCATGCCACCATATCCTCTGAAGAGGCTAGCCACAGATGCAGGCGAAACGTCAGGAGAAACTACCAACAGAACACAGCCTCAAAACCCAGAAAACCCACAATAAACTATGAATTCCATGCCTCTTTAGACTTCAGTATCCATTTATATTCCATTAATGACTTACTATTACCAAACAATATTTCTCATCAAGTTCAACTGAATGTGTGTGTGTGTGTTTAATTGCTTTTTAAAAAGAATGACAAAATGGAAAGCTTTCAGTTACTGTGCTGAAAGTACATGGAGCTTATACTGCTATCAGTATACTGCTATCAGTATGAGAAGACATGAATTTCTAAATATTTCTAAAATTTACTAGAGGAAAAGCCAAAATAATGATGATACCCTTTGTAAGGGGAAAAAAAAAACAATGATGGCAGCAGCATCTTTCAATCTCCCCTAGATACAATAATAGTAACAACGAAAATAGAGAAATTTAACACGTATATAGTTGCTTTCATATAAAAATGCTTCTGATATGAAGAGTTAAGCATCATATTTGATATTCATTCCCCAACAGCTCATTTACATTTGTCGTTTGGTAAGTACAGCAAGTGGTGAATTTCATAGAAGCAAAACTTAGCACAGTCTTGCCTACAGTCTAGCAAAATAGTATGGTTGCTGAAGGTCATCTGTGCTCATTGATTTTTAACTGTGAGGAGGAGAAGTTAACCATCATGTCTGGAGAACAAGTGTAGTTACTGGGGATAGGACAGTAAGTCTATTTGAAGTAAAACAAACCTCTCCAAGTGTATGTATGGGAACTAGGGATAGGATTATCACTTTTTTTTTTCTTTTTTTTTATCAATTTCACATGTGTTCCACCACAGGGCCAGTCTGTCCAGATTTGCATGAGACTGTAGTTTTTTAATAATTTTTACTGAGTATTAAAACATATAACAGAATCAAAATACACAGCTCTGCTTAAAACATAACACTTAACTAAACTATGCATAACTAAAAGACATAAAACAATGCAAAATACAGACATTAAGCTATTAATCACTAAACATTAAACGTTTAACATACACTTCCCTATATGGTGGAGTTGGTGGTATAGATCATTCTTAGACCATCCTACCATCTTATCCGTGACTTCCATAAATCCATAATTCTTGTCCATAATTAGTTATTGTCCACAATTATCCACAATTATTATATTACTGCTTTGTTGGTACTTACTTTGTAGTTTATTATACGCATTATAAAAATTAATTGTGCAAAATACTTGTGGTAGTGCTTTCCTGTATGTACATAAATACACTCTGTTTATGAACAATGCAGTTTTGTGTATGTAATAAATGTAATAAATATGAAACCTGTATTTATATATCTTATCTACTAAGAGTTTCTATATTTTGTGTTATCTAATTATATATAGTGCCTCCACCACCTCCCTCTTAGCCCTCTCTCCCCCTCCCGCCCATCTGCCGAAACTCATGAAACAGATGCTTTCTTGTCTGTAGCATTCCTTCTAATAAACTGATATATTAATAAACTGATATATATATATATATATATATATATATAAATCATCTATCAAAATCCATAAATTCCATAATTTTAAAAATTTCATTACTTTCCATAGCTTTAACTATAGTAATTTTAACGATTTCCAAATGTTACACCTTCCTATTCCATTTTTATATTCTTTATAACTGTATTAAATTTTTATACCTCCCATACCATTTTCTCATCTTCTAGACACAACTTCCAGAGACATAAAGAGGAAATTCCTTCCATATTATCTTCTTATTTAGATGTTAAAAAAATACAATATCACTGAATTAATGCAATGGTGGCATGTGTACCCCAATATGATTCCCAAAGAGGAAATATCATCTTCCATTCGTCAGTAGTTTTCTTTTTTTATATTATCTTCCAAAGACTCTATTACTATGTCTGCTTCTGCCATATCAAATAATTTTAATAATCAATCTTCTAATCTAGGGGATCTTTTCTGTTTCCACACCTGTGCATAACACAATCTAGCAGCTGTTACCATAAATAACACTATTTTCTTTTGTGAGTTATTTATATGTAGCTCCTCTATCATATTAAGAAGGTATATTTTGGGAGATAAAGAAAATTTTATTTTTACTGCATCTTGTATTTTATTGTGTATACCTACCCAGAAACTTTTCGCTTCATCACATTGCCACCATATATGGTAAAATGTACCTCTCTGTTCACATTTCCAACAGGTGTCATTTGGGTTTTTCTGTATCTTTGCAATTTCGACTGGAGTAATGTACCACCTGTGTAGCATCTTGTAATAATTTTCTCTTAAACTGGCTGGCTTTATAAGCTTCCATGTGGTTCTCCATGAGCTTTCCCATTGATCCATAGTTATTATATGGTTAAAATTTTGAGTCATTTTAACTGTTTCTGACTCATTTTGTAGGGACAATAGAATTTTATATATTTGACTTAATCTATGCTTTTCTCCTGATTTTAATGTCCTATCAAACTCTCTTTCTTTAACTTCAAAACCCTCAGCCTCTTTGTCCTTTTTATATGTCTCCAATAATTGTGTTAATAATAGCCGATGTGTCTGTAGTCTGTCAGCAGCGGCCAGGGTCAAGCAGGAGCTGGACCGGAGTCGGGAAAAAGCAACGTTTATTGCAGTCCATAACCAAAGGTTCTGCAGTACACAAACTGTCCATAACTGAAAGTATGCCTTGGCAGCAGGCTTCAACAGAAAATAATGAAGGGTCACCTCACCCAGAACACAAAGAGGTTGTTTCACCCAAAACGCAGGGGGTTGATCTTGGAAGGGCCTAGTGGCGGGACGCGGACACAGCCTGGGCTGGAACAGGGCATGGGCGACAGGCGCACGGTAGGCCGACGGTTGTTGCTCTGTGCCCCTCCCAGCCCAGCACCTGCCCTAAAAAAGACCCCTTGAGGTGCCAGTGGCCAATCCGGCTCGAGCATGCGGCTGAGGGCTCTCAGCTGTGTAACAGCTGGGAGCTCTCAGCCCGCAGGTGTTTCTCATGCAGCTGCCGGGACCGGCGGCTTGCTTCCTTGAGCCGCCGCCGCCGCTGGAACGTGGGCGGCGGAGCGGAGGCTTCAGCATCCTCAGGGCCGGAACTGCGAGTAGGTGGCGCCCCGGGATCAGGCCCAAGACCCGCCTCACCCGGTGAGTCACCGCCCGTCATGCCCACCAGCATGGAAGCCGGGCCGGTGGTCTCGCAACGCCGGGGCGATCCCCTTCAGCGGCGGCGGCCTCTGTAACGCTGGGGTGATCCCCATCGGTGACAGCAGCCTCCGCAGCATCTGGGCGATCCCCAGTGGCGGCGGTGCCCTCCATGGCAACCGGGCGATCCCCGCCAACGACAGCGGCCTCCGGAGTGCCTGGGCCCCCCTCCTCCTCGTCAGAGGTGGCCGCTGCGTTGGCCTCGGGAACGCCCGCGGGCACAGCCACGCCCGAGCCCCTGACATCATCCCTGGATCATTAATTTCTCTCTGGATTTAAATGTTATGTTATCTCCTTGTATATTCAAGATATCTCTGTATGTAATCAAAATATTTGTCTTTGGAATTTCTCTTTTGTAGAAGGCCTCATGCACTGAGACCCACATTGGAATTTTTAGGTATAGTTGTCTTTTATATTTTAACGGTGCAGTTAATAGTGCTTTTCTTAAAAAACAGGTTTTAAATTCTTTATCTATTGTTGATTTACCGTACCACACATACGCATGCCAGCCGAAATATAACTCCTTGCCCTCTAGATTTAACATTCTGATATTTCTCAAAGTTATCCATTCCATCATCCATTCCAGACAATTTGTGTAGTAATACAATTTCAAATTTGGTAGACCCAATCCCCCTCTTTCCTTTATATCTTCTAGGACTTTAAGTTTAATTCTCAGTCTTTTCCCTTTCCTTATAAATTTCATCAACTCCTGATTTCATACTTTAAAAGGCTTTTCATTCATAATTATTGGGAGATTTTGGAACAAGAAATTTATTTTTGGGAGTATCATCATCTTAATTGCAGATATCCTACCCAATAAAGATAATTCTAATTTTTGCCATTTTCTAAGTTCCTCCCCTAATTCCAACCATAATTTCTTATAGTTGCTATCAAATAAATCCACATTATTTTTTTATAATATTTATACCCAGATATTTTACCTTCTTCACTGTCATAAAACCTGTTATCTTTATTAGTTCTTGTTCTTCTAATTTTGCTATATTTTTTATAATTATTTTTGTCTTTTGTTTATTTATTTTACAACCCGATAATATTCCAAATTCAGTCAATCTATCCATTAATGTCTCTATACTTAATAAAGGGTCTTCCAAAAATAATAGCTAAATCATCGGCATATGTACTATTCCTGTTTCCTAATTTTAACCCCTTGTATATGTTTTTCTTGCCTAATTTTATTATTAAGTATTTCTAATACCAATATGAACAGCAGTGGTGCTAGGGGACATCCCTGTCTAACCCCTCTACTTATCCTTATAATTTGTGTTGTCTCTCCATTTACTATTATTCTAGCTTTTTGTTCTTTATATATTGACATTACCCATTCTGTATATTTTGGTCCCAAATTTATAGCTTTAATTGTTTCTTCTAGAAATGCCCAATTTACTCTATCAAAAGCTTTTTCCTCATCAAGGAAGCATATTGACATTTTCTTTTCATTGTGCCTATGAAAGTACTCTATTATATTTAACACCGTCCTTATGTTATTCTTCAGTGTTCTTCCTGGTAAGAAACCATTCTGATCCATATGTATTGTTATCTTCATGATCTTTTTTAATCTCTCCGTTAATATTGTTGCATGAGACTATTTTTAATGAATGTAGAGGAGGAAAAACATTTTTTTTTTATTTTGGAGTTATTCCTATTCCAAACTATGTATTTTTGAACCATGAGTAATTGTATATGTTGAATCAAGAGAACTGGTTGAATCTGTGGCTAAATGTTCCAAATTCTTTCTTTTTTTTTAAATTAATCCAATGGGATATTGCAAATGACCATTTTATTTCCGCATGTCCTGTACATATAAATCTGTATTTGTTCATCTATTCTAAGCCTAAATGTTTATTATCAACTGTCAGAAGGTTATACTGGTTAGTCCCAATTAAAGTAGCTCCATACAATCAATTGTTGAATTGTTTAAATCTCATTGATTTGATAGGTCTACTCTAGTTGGGTTCAGCAATAGAATTTTGGCAAATTATGGCCAAACTACAATCTGCACTTGGGAGAGTTGATATGGTGTATCTTGCAATATTAGATTAACCTAGAAGTGTCTCCAAATAAACATTTAGGAATTAGACATTTACTTTAATCTTGCAGCAATATATTTCCCAGTGGAACATTTTGTAACAACATATTTCCCTTTTTCCCAGGCACTTGCTAATAGACCATACCACGTTAATCCCTTAGCTGTAGGATGCAACAAAATGGAAAGACAGTTTGGCCATTGGTATTGTCTCCCTGTCAAAGTTATACAGGTATACAGATTGTTCAATTAAAGGATGAACAAAAGTCCCTTTCATATTATACAATTGGGGTATTTTCATGCCACTTTAGCTATTGTGCTTAGTTCTATAGAATCCGGGGATTTATAATTCTTGGAGTATGTAGAATTCCCCACCAGAGAGTTTTCCTGCTTCACTGAAAAGAAATCTTGGGATTCTACAAGATGCAGTCATGTCAGGGGGAAAAAAACAACAACTCCAAAATGCAATAATTGTGCAGTATGAAATTGACCAAAGGCATTTCATGAATTGCACCTGTAAAGTCCTAATTAATTAGATTTCTGTTGATTTTGTTCCTATCTAAACAGTTTTAGTCTTCAGAGTTTTTAAAATACACATATATCAGATTGGCTCTGAAATATAAACTGATTCAGTATAACAATATGTACTAAAATATATAAAAGAGAAATCAATTATTTTTAAACATTAGCCAACCAACATTCCACTCACCTACCCCCTCTGGCAAACAATGTACGTGATTGAAAATGCTTTCTATGTACCACACAAGTAGCATTGTGTAATTTTGGAAGTATGGAATGCAGTTGTCAGACACTTTTGACATCTGCTTGGCCCAAAATCTTCGCATCTATTCAGCTCTCTCAAAACAGCTAAACCAAAAATAAAAATCCAGGAGCATTTCTACAAAGGAAGCTTGTGCAGCAGCACACATTAACAAAAGTCTGATTCTTTGTAATGTTGGAAAAAAAAAACTTTCTTCTGCCCTTCAACTATGCTTAAACATGTTTCTTTAAAATCTGATAAATCTATAGCAGATAAGAGGCTTATGAGACTTATTACTACAGATATAGTCATGATGCAATTTTGCTTTTAAAAAACAGCTTACTTTCCCCCTCCCCCCAGTCTGGCTAACTCACAACTCAGAAATATTCTGAAAAGCCCTTGTATAAAATGGTGCAATAAAAGAGGCTTGTTTCTAAAGGAAATGTTTATTTCTTTTTACTAATTTAATTTAATTTTTAATTGTCTCAATTTAAATATCTGCTCTCAAACTGTAAGGTAACAAGACATAAGCCCTTTTCGCACCACAGCTCGATAGCGCAATGAACTAGAGCCCTCACGCTATTACAAACATTGCAAGAGAGCCTGTTGCACTCCGCACACAGTAGGGCATTTGCAAGAGAGCACCGGTCCCTGCCCGGTGCCTCTTCCTTATGACGGTGTCCTGGGCCACGCCCAGGTCCCACCCGGTCCCTGCTCCACCGGCCCTGATTGGTCGGTAGGTTTTCTTTTTTTTCTTTTTTTTCAGCCTATCATGCTAACGTTAGCATCCTGCTAACAGGCTGTTTCATACTATGTTGGTAATATGGTAACGTGCTAGCGATAGCACCAGGCTTGAAAAAAAAAACACAGTCGGCCGGACTCCGGGGGCTTCTGTCGTCTCGAGTGTGAGTGGCGACTCAGCCCCGGGGTGGCCTCTTACGGCGACGCATCGTGCAGTGTTCCCTGCTGCGATGGGAGCAGTGGCCAGCTGGCTGCTGGGCGGAGTGTCCCTGGGAGCTGCGGTGTGAGGGATAGACAGCAAGGATTGCCCACACCCCGCACATTCCCAGATCCTTCCCAGAAGGTTATTTTCGCCTTTCAGGTGAAAATAAGAAAACGCGCTATCAGCACTATCCGTGGCTGTGATAGCACCTGGTTTGCCAGAACGTCATGAGGTACGGCAGCTCGTGAAGGGGGGAGGGAGCATACTTAATATGCTTTAAAAATGCCATGCAAAAAGGGCCATAGGCATGCTATTTAGAGGTAATTATATTTTCCCATGCCTTCCAATTCCATTTTTGAAGTGGTGTGTGTGTGTGTTGGGGGGGAGACAGAGAGAATGAAAGAAAGAGAGAGGCCCTTCCTTAAAGAAACTTTTCCCATGATACCTAGTTTAGGCCACAAGTCATTTCTAACTTACAGTGATCCTACGGCAAACCTATCACGGGGTTTTCTGGGGCTGAGACTATGTGATGTGCCCAAGGTCACCCAGCACTCAGTTAGGAGTATACTCTGTTTCTCATTGTGGGATTTGGAGATACTTGAACTCGGTGGCCCTGGGATAAGGAAATCCCAGAGTTTTGAAGTCACAAGTCACAGAGAACTCATTTACCTACAGCTATTTACTTTGGGGAGAAGTAACAAGAACGTAAGAAAACCACATTTCAAAAATAATGTAACATAATGAATAAAAACAATATTACCTTCTTGGTTTAACAATTTTTACAGGCATCTCAAAAGGAATTTTACCTGTCTCCACACACTTAAAAATCTAATGACTTTTACTTTAAAAAAGTAGCAAAATGCGACAAAAAAGTAATGTACATTAGAAGAAATATTGTAAGAAAGAAAACAAAACAAACAAAAAAACCACCACAAGAATCCCTCCCTCCCCATTATGTCTTCCACTCATGCCAGAGGCTGGAATTCTTGCAAAGATTGGAGAATCTTTGACAGGTAGTCTCACCATGCTAGGATGGCCACTCCTGATCATAATTTCAGGAAGAGCAAGATTTTTTCTTCACATTTTTAGCCCTTTTTTTTCTCCAGAAAGAAGAAGGATGTAACACTTTAGATTATCCATATTTTATACTCCTTGAAAAGTGCTATGTATAAATGAGGGAATATGGGAAAATCTAAGGAAAACTGCTTTCTTGAAGATATAGAGATAGAATACCATAGGAAAGTGACCATGAAATACTTCAAAATCTGCAATTTTTGATATGCTGTCTCCAGAAATTTTGCATGAGAGCAAAAATGATTTCAATTATTTCATCCCATGACCCTGTATTAACTCTGAGTTCAAAGTTAAAGTTCATAATATTGTTCAAGTTCAAACCAATGTGATCTCTACAATGAAAAAATAATAGGGAAAATGTAATATAATGTAATGGATGTCATGCAGTTCATTAGGCACCCTGAATCCAATTAATCTGACTTCATTTGGGCAGGCCTAATGTTGGTGAATTCTATATTTATGCCTTATATTTATTTATAGCTCAAATGAAGCAGAATTGCTAACAAATGTGGGCATTAAGTCAATCTGCCTTTTTGTTTAGGTTACACGTTTAGTTAACAAAGTTTGGATACTTTGTATAAACTCACATGATGTTGACAATGTTCAAGTGGCTTAAACATTGAAAACTTTGTATATGCGCACATACGTGTACATATGGATCTGATATTCTCTGACTAAAGTAGTTTGTGAAAACCAAAATGTACTCATATACGCTGAATGTATCACAGTGCATCTATAGTCCAACAAATAAATCAGCTATATACCACTGAATAAAATAACTCATCATCTACACTGGGAAATCTTGCAAAATGAAAATCTTTTATGACACAATATGCAAACTATAGAATAAAAAAAACATAAACTTGCTTAGTCCAAGACAGAGTCTAGTAGCATTGTATTCAGTTATTTCTTTGCCTGGATTTCAATGGAATACAAAGCTACTCTTTGTGTTATAAATATACACAGAAATGCCTTATATTTGTTGCTTGCAGATGTTTATTTTCCATTAAATTATTTTTAGATGAATAAAAAGATTTAAATGTGTGTCATAAGTCATTCCATGTAGTCCTAAAATACAGGCAAGCACATTATACAAGAATTATGTCTGCCCCATCTGTTTGTGTAACTATTTTTAACATCATCCCCTTTGCTTTTCAGCCCCCACATTCAGCATCTATAGTTTTGTTTTTAATAATGATATTCCCAGCTTTTACTGTTAGTCAAAGATTTCCCAACAGCTGAAAGGATAATTCTCCAGGACTCAGCTGGCTCTGGTTTGACTAGGCTGTACATATCAAGCAAATTACACAACAAGTTCCTTTCAGTCCTTCAAGATCGTTGGCTGAGAAGTTTAATGTAGCACATCATCTCACTATCAGTCCATTACTTTCTTCCCTTTGGACCCCATGGGATGGCAGAGTTCACTTTGAACATCTTGCTTTAATAAGGAGAATTATTTCAGAAATCCACGCTCTGATGGACAGAAAAAGCAGCACTTCTTAACCTGTTGGAATACTAGACGGCTCTCAGAAGGACCTTTTTTGAAGATGAAGGAGGAGAATGCACAGTATCTCTCTTCATCTATATGGAAAGAACTTTCAAGATGAGCTCCATAAATCAGTGGTGTGCTTTTAATTATGCGTCATGAAGTGACATCAGAATGTAAACTGAGAATCGGTATTATCAGACCCAAATGATACTTTTTCTTTATAGGAGTTGGGAGCTGTCATTCCACTTGGCTGGAGTAGAGAGGAGTAGGGCTGCTCTGTTAGATTTGCTGAGACTGGCTCCAGAAGACTGTAGTCTCAGTCTACAGACATCTGGCAATAGAATGAGAGATTGGAGCAGAAACGCTCAGGGAGATCTGATGAGAGACCAGCACTATTAGATTCTTCCTCCTCTCTTTCTATTTATACTGACTGTCATAAGAGCTGCCACAGAACATCCAGGAACTGATACTTCCTTTCCTCTTTTCTTTTCCTCCTTCTTTTCCATTTTCTATTCTTTTAACTTGTCATGCAGATTGTAAGTATGCAGGCAGAAATGGTCTTCTTTATCTATCTTCTTTATCGATCTCTCCAAGTGGCTTTTTAGTTGAAGAAACTAACTTTAAAAAATGCTTTAAACAAACAAGCAAACAATACATATTGTTCCCTCAGTTTGTTCTCTATATTTTGTAGTGGACAATATGTGTATATAGACAAAGCTCCAGATTAGACTCATCACTCCACTATATGCTCACTCCCTTAGTTCCTGTCCATGTCTGCCTAGGGGCCAAGCTTCACGTGGGCATGTGTACTACTATATAGAGGACAGCCCTGTGTTTTGATAGGTCTGGTGAAATACTTTGAGTGATAGACCAGGGCCTTGGCAGACCAGGGTTTGAATTTGTGATCAGCTATGGAAACCCACGGATGGACTTTGGGCAAATTTCATACGTGTTAGATGAAGGCAGTGGCAAAGCTCCTTTCAAAAGATCTCACTAATAAAATCCTATAACAAAGTTGCCAGAAGTTGGAATCAACATGAATGCTTATATAATCAACACTTCTACTTTAAGGGATGCTCGATTCATGTTCAGTTTAAAGAAAAATTGTAAAAGGGAAAAGCAGAGATTCTGAAGTTGTTGTTGTTGTTGTTAACTGTCATGAAACTGACATCAATTCATGGAAATCCTATGAATGAGAGACCTCTAAGTTAGCCTATCATCAACAACTCTGCTCAGGTCTTGCAAACTCAAGGCAGTGGCTTCCCTGACTGTAATGGGGTCTTCCTCTTTTCATATTGCCTTCTACTTTACCAGACATTATTGTCTTTTCTAAAGAATGAGTCTTCTCATGATATGTCCAGAGTACAACAGTCTCAGCTTAGTCAGCTTGGCTTCTAGGGTGAGTGCAAGCATGATTTGCTTTTGAACTATTTATTTGTCCTTTTGGCAGTCCATGATGTCTGCAGAACTCTCACAATTATACATAGAGATCAAAAATACAATGGCATGGGCAATCCTGACATTAGTATTCAATGATACAGCTTTACACTTGGAGATCCTGTCCAATTCCTACACAGCTGCCCTTCCAAGCCCTAGTATTCTGATTTGACTGCAGTATTCATTTAATGACTTCATTGTCCATTTTAAAATTATGTAAATCATCAATAGTCATTATTTTTGTTTTATGTTCAACTGTAACTCTGTCTTTGCACTTTTTTCCTTGACTTTCTTCAATTGTCATCCCAAGTCTCTGCTATTTTCTGCTATGGTGTCATACCACCTCTTTACTTCTTAGATTTTCATTTCTTAAGTAAAAGCATTGTGAAATTGTCTCACCAAAAAGTCCTATTCTTGTACACTTAAGCTTGCTCACCCCATGTATTTATTTATTCCATTTCTTGTTTTGCAGTGTCTAGCTTCCCATGATTCATGCTTCTCACATTTCACACTTCTATTATATGCAATACGCAGCTTCAGATGTCCCTTTAATCTCTGAGCATGTAAACAACTCGATTCCTTTGAGTCCAGCTGCATCATTAGCCGCGACACAACTCGCATCTTACCTCTGCTCTTTCCCAGTAGCTTGGCAGTGTCATCTTCTTGCACTATCTCTTGTTTCATTTGTTTGAATTGTTACATCACAGGGTTTTCATGGTAAGGCATTCAAAAGTGGCTCACCAGTGCCTCATTCTGCACAGTACTAACAAGTGTTAGCTATGGTGCCACTGCCAATGTCTCTGAGAGTAATGTCATTCTCCGCTACTGCTTCTACCCAGTAGTTGTTTGACCCATTTCGTCTGGCTCTTCAGATAAAGTCTGTCTAATGTGGGAGACCCTACCAACATCAGCACTGCCATCACTATAACTCCTTTTCTCATGGGAGCACACAATCCCACCACAGGAAGCTAATGCCATGGTAGGATCTTGAAGTTACCCATCATATATTGCATGTTTATATACCTTACAGTAATGACATTTAAATGTGTGTCTACAGATTAAAATAGCATATGCCTTCTTTTTGTATAAAGTGTGGCCACTCTCCAGAGAAGATGATGATCTCATGGGCCAAAAGGATATAGCTGTGGTGATCAGGAAAACAAGAACTGCTGGCCACTGGCAGGAACCATAGTCATGGACATACTGAAGGTCAAAGGCTGGATGTGCAAGATGGACCAAGCCAAGGTGATACAGAGCAGAGATGCTAGGAGGCAAAGTAGAGACGTGAAAGCCTGAGAGGGGAGAGATAAAAACCCATTTTTCCTTTTTTTTTTTTCAATTCACGAAGCTCCCTTTCTCCTGGAAAAGAATGGATTATAGAATATTTTCCTTTAGAATGATGAATAAAATATTGGAGACAAGGTGTTCACATATTTACTGATCCAAAATCACTCTAAAAACCATGCAAGATTATGTACAGTATAACACTATTAGAATTTCTTGTTTTGTTTCCATTTCCATTTCATATTACGCAAATGTTATTTATATCTGACACTACAAAGAATGAGTGGAGACAGAATAATTCCCTGTTTCTCTTATCTGTACATCAGGGACTCCTTATTTTGTTTGTACTTTAATATGAGGTATGTGGTCACTTTTCAATAATTTTCTTCTGCTTTCTATATCTGACAGCTTGGCTAAATTCATTGTGAAAAGAATCAATGGATACAAATCTAGTATCAAAAAAGCAACGTGAAGAAACCAGTGGGAGAACATTTCAAACTCGTTGGGTACTGCTACATGTTCATAGGTTACCACACTTCCACAGAAGAATTTCAAACAAAAATTCCAGCATGAAACACCTGAACTAGAATTTGTATCAAAGTCTGATTTTATTTGGCCTTTAATGAGGACAATCATTTCCTGTCCGGTCACAGAAGTTTGCATGCATTTTGGCTTTAATTGAATTCTCACCATCTGTACTTTCTGCATTTTTACAGCCATTGGACTTGGTCATTTGTCTTTCTTTCTTTCTTTCTTTCTCTTTCTTTCTTTCTTTCTTTCTTTCTTTCTTTCTTTTTTGAGTGGCTGAGAATAACTCATTATTCATTGGCTGAAGTGGATTTTAATTTAGTTTTATTATGCCATAATAAATTACTATTCTTTAAGGCACTGTGATCCAGTGTGGACGTAGTGGCCTGAGCACTGGGCTATGACTCTGGAGAGCAGGTTTCAAATCCCAGCTTATTCATGGAAATCCACTGGGTCATCTTGGGCCAGTCATACTCTCTGCCCCAGAGGAAAGCAAAGAGAACTCCTTCTGAACAAATCTTAGTAAGAAAACCTGTGATAGGGTACACTGTAGGGTCAGAAACAACTTGAAGGCACACTACTACAACATTAAGGCACTACAAAACTCAGACATATCTTTTACACACTGACAAGTTGCATGAACTCATCTGAAGACTGGAGGCCACCATGCAATCTACCCAAATGAAAACACTATTAAAGAACCTTCTTCTCATTCACAGTTCAAAAGGATCTTACATAAAATCAAATTCCATCCTATTGCAATAAAAATGAGCAAATCTGAAATACTACTTAAAATCAAAATTCCTTTATATTTCTGAACATATTGCTTTCCTTTTAAGTTGGTGGGAAGTTTCCATTTCATCCATGGTGAGAAATATCTGATGAGATTCATTAATGCTCTTATAAGTTGGGAGGGAAGGTCACAAATTACTTACAACTTGCCTGATTTCAAGTGATGGCATTTCTGTAGCCAGTCTATTAACTGGCTTCTGTTCAGAAAGAGATTTCATTTAGACAAGATTCTATGGCGTGGCACTCATTATCCTATTGAATAACAACATGCAAGTGTCAAGAGTGTCTAACAACATAATGTGTTTATACACACACACGCACACACACACACTCCTTTTTTGTACCAGAAGTCATAATGCCCAAACTTTTACAACAGAGACCCACACTGAAAACAGCTATGCTTGCTAGCCAACATCAAAAGAAAAGAATAGTCTTACAGAATACAATCTGGGAGCTATTTCATTGTCAAAAATGTTATATGTATACAGTGACAGTCACTAGACTTCCCTGCTTTTTGCAAAGGTGATAAACAGTTCTGTAAAAAGAAATGTGCATGCTGCCCAGCAAAAGGTTAAAAGCAAGGCAAAGAACTCTGCCTTTTCTTCTTTCTCCCCCTCTCTATAGCAAAGAATTGTTCAGCCTTTCAGTACACTTCCATCACATAATTTACATAAAAGGAACCCTAGCTATATACTTTTCTCTGAGGGTTTTGTGTATGTGTGTGTGTGTGTTTGTGTATGTGCACGTGTGATTTTTGCTGAAACTCAGTACTAATCATCCCATGGATGGTGAGTGTACAACCACTGTGGTTCACAAAGTGTTGCTCCATTAGGACTATGCATCATCATAATTACCACAACTACCATCACCATCATCATCATCATCATCATCATCATGAGTTTGGATTCAGGTTCATTGCTTTATTTAGGAAACTGCTTTGTTTTGTTGCTTTGTGGGATCTGTTGCTTTGTTTCATTCCAGTTTTGGAGGGTTGCTTGGTTTCATAAACAAAACTTTTCTGAGTTTCCTATTCCATAAATGGAAGAACTATCTCTATGCACCTATAACACCTAATTGTTTAACATAGGCCCTTTCTGCATGAGGCTGATGAATCGGTTTGTGCCATTTCTTCCCAGATTTTCTGGGCTCGAAACAAGGCGGACTTTCCCTCATTTCCTTCTGCACAGCTACTGTGTATGTTCCATTCTGATTCAGAGGAGTGCGAGTTCATGAATCCACAGTCCCTGCGCTGTGGCCACTCCTGCTACTTCCCTCACCCCACCCCTTCAGCTGTGATTAGCCCTTTTTTTTTGAATGGTTTAGTACATCATTGCATACGTGTGTACGTGAGAAATTCCATACTACCCCCTGGCCCCTCCCATAAGCCCTCTCCTGACCACCAATTCACATTGGTGTGAAAGTATGTGTCTGCACCACTGTGAAAGTATGAA
This sequence comes from Iguana delicatissima, assembly GCA_948472985.1. Lineage (NCBI taxonomy): Eukaryota > Metazoa > Chordata > Lepidosauria > Squamata > Iguanidae > Iguana > Iguana delicatissima. The sequence continues at coordinate 731,434 of CAOKZL010000295.1, forward strand.
TCAGATCAATCTGGAAAATTGGAAAACCGATTTCTTCTGGTTTTCAAATAACGTGCTTTACCACCACAATGGGGCGCATTTAATTGGAATTACATGCGGAACAAAGGTAAATAAACCAAACCTAGTCAGCTCCAACGTGCAGAAGACCTCCGTGGCAAGACGCATTGGCCCACCTTAATAACCACATGCAGAAAAGGCCATACTTAGGTAACTGTCTCAGGGACAATAAGTCTTCTTGAGGGCAAGAACTTACAACATTTCAGAGAAAATAGTACAAGAGTTTTTTTATGCCAGGTGCCCACTGAAATTTCAAGCTTTGGTTTCATTTTTTAAAGAATTTTCTAGTCTCCATCAAGAATAGTTGCTGGAAGTAGATAATAATTAACTAAGTCATATAAAATATAGAAATGATCAGCAGAAATGTTTTGAAAAATTTCAGAATGGTTGTAAAATTTTCACAATTTAAAAATTTTAAAAATTAAGAATGATACTTAGGAAATCATATCAATCTGTTTTGGAAATGTGCATATGAGGTTTAATTAAAGAACATGCTGGTCTCTCTGTTGTGTTGAGAAGAGAATGATGTCTCTTTTCTCATCTTTCACTGATTCTCTCAAAAATTTCACCCAAATGTGGCTTGCCAGTGGCAAAGGAGACAGGGAAGAAAACTATGGAGGTATGCTGTAAAATAAAAACTTGAAGTGAAACTAGGTCTCTGCTTGAAGCAACAAGCAATGGAAGGGATATATAAGCCATAACTGGAAATCATTCCACTGGTGAAAAATAGAAGACATCCACTTTCACCTATGTTTCCCCATACTTTAAATCTGAATTCTCATTTTCTATTCTGATTTCTATGTTTTTTCTTCTATTCTCCCTTAGCAACCTACTACCTTGATTAAATAGGCTATGCCTCCTTTGGCTATCCAGCCCCTGAATTGATTGTCCACTTTAGAAATAACCTTCAGCCCCACAGACATTGCTGACACTAATGTAAGCCACAGAATTATGACCTGGCATCTTTCTTTATAGTAGCTGATGGTTGGCAATCACCTTTTGAGAGCTACCTTGAAACAGCAAGGAGCTTGTCCTCCCATGATGCAACATCACTTTCAGTGCCCCAAATAATGGCAATGGTGGCACAGCTGGGAACCTCCAGAGCTCCAAAGGAGATGAAAATTGGCTGGAGCAGCCCTCAAAACTCTACAGCATGTCCACCTCAATCTACACAGATAGTGCTGTCTGTGTCAAATCTAACAATGTCGAGTTTGATTTTTTTTGCCCTCGGGGAGTAAAATTATGCAAAATGGCATATGGATTGAAAAGTAAACTTCTTACAATGGTCACTCTTTTTTGTTTCCTTGTATGTTGTCATATGTTCTGTCCAATCATTTTGACTAATCATTTTTTTTTAAGTGAACTACTTAAAACATTTTTAAACAAGTGCAAATATAAATATATACAGATGAAAGTGGAGTTTCATCTAATCGTGGACAACAGACCAGACCCATGATTTTCCTATTGTAATATCAGGTTCTATGCCTAGGCTTCCTTAACATAGCTAACCTATGAATAACTTGAAATCCACTGCTATTAGTCATTAGGAGTTTTAAACATGCTGATTAAATTCTTGTTGAAAAAAAATCAAAAGTAATCACTTCCATTTATTTAGTACCTTGCTTTCAAGGAAGGAAAAAAGAAGCCATAGAAATCCAATCTAAGAAGCATTAGGGAGCTAGAAGAAATTCTTCTTTCCCCCAAGTGTGTTCTCTTGTTTTATATGTCTGAAAAGGGCATTACAAGAGGACTCTGTAGTTCGTGATGGAAGTGCATAGCTTCCTCAGTTAAAAAATAAAATAAAATACAAAAATGAGAGGTAAAAGCAGCAAGGATGACTAGAGCAAGATTTGATGAAGCCTTCTCTGTTGCGAACAAAGTATATGTTTAAAATCTCAAGCAAACCTTGTGCACTTTAACATTGTCAAAACATGTCCATTAATGTGAAGAATTAAAACCAGAGAAGCAGCTGTAATAACTCCTTGTGTCTATGAAAGGATAAAACAAAACAAAACATGATGCTCTGTATTTAATATGCCCATAAGACATTTCTTTCAACTTTTTATTGTCTTAATTTACTGTACCAATTTGCTTGCTTGCATAGTTTATCTGTATTCATTTCCAAACTATGTCTCAGGGATTTATTTAGATTTGCCAGTACAAAAATACAATTAACTTAGTTCTTCCTGCATTTGAGTCGATTAAATCTTTTGAACGATATAAATATGTAGTTGTTGGACACAGTGCCCACCTTCCAATGTTGAATGTTGGATTGGCTTCCCTTAATAGGTATAAGAATGTAATAGTTTATTTCCATCATAACCTTGGCCAAGTTCTGAGTAGGTCATGCTCCTGACCACAATTGCAGCTGAGTTTTGAGTCTCAGCACTCAAGAACCACTCTTCTGAACGTCACATGATTAATACAGAGGACATACATATAAAGAGATGCTAGGAATACATACTTATTTCTCAAAATTGTTACAATACAGCCCTTCAAATGATGGTGTGGAAATTATATGCACTGGAAATCATAGCCAGAAATCTCTTGATGGCTTAGGTTATCCAAATAATTTCAAGGGCATTGCAAAGGGAGATGACTAGTACCTCTTTGTACAATGACTTTTCCTTGGCTCCGTAATGATAGCCAAACAGGGCTGAGGCCAGTCAGTGGCTGGTGACAGAACACTGTCCAGCTACAGAACAACGAGGGGGATTCAGTCTTTCCCAGATGTGGGAAGACTGTGTTTTTTCTTCCTCCCTGGTTGCATAATGGAAGCTGAAAGGAACTAAGATGCACCACTGCATCACGGCTACTGATTGACTGTGGCTGTGCATCTTGATACTGTCCAGCTGCCATTGCACAGCTAGGGAAGAAGGACTGGAAATAGTCCTTTCAACCCTCAATGTAAGCATTCTTTCTCAGTTTTAATTTGGGTCAGCACTGAATGGGATGTTGGCCAATATCTTGTCCTGAACCTATGTCTGCAGTCAGTAATGGACTGGATGTGGGCAAACAAATTGAAACTTAATCCAGACAAAACAGAGCTGCTCCTGGTCAGTAGAAAGGCAGATCTGGGAATAGGGACTTTGCTTGTGCTGGATGGGGTTACAGACTCCCTGAAATTGCAGGATTGCAGCCTTGGTGTTCTCCTGGACTCAACTCTGAGCCTGCAAGCTGAGGTCTCAGCAGTGGTCAGCAGTTCATTTGCACAGTTAAAACTTGTACGCCAGCTGTGCCTGTTCCTTGAGATGTCAGATCTGGCTTCAGTGATACACACCTTGTTTACATCTCATTTGGACTACTGTAACATGCCCTGCGTGGGGTTGCCTTTGGAAACTGTTCAGAAACTTTAGCGGGTTCAAAATGCAGCAGCTAAAATGCTGACCGGGGCCAGTAATAGGAAACATATAACTCCCTTGCTAAAACAGCTCCACTGGCTACCTGTTCATTTCTGGGCATAATTCAAAGTGCTGGTTATGACCTATAAAGTCTTAAATGGCTTAGGTCCAGGCTCTCTGAAAGAGTGTATCTCCATGTACAAACCAGCTAGAGTCCTAAGATCTGCTGGGGAAGGCTTTCTCTCAGTCCCACAACCATCCCAGGCTTGCCTGATGAAGATACAGGAGAAAGCCTTCTCAGTGACTGCTCCCAGCTTGTGGAATGCCCTTCCACAGCAGGCTTGGCATGTTTGTGCTGGATGAGGTGGCTCTCCTTTCGCTGGCAGGCAAAAACTTTTCTTTTCAAACAAGCTTTTACATAAGCCAGGTAGCTTTATTTATTAACTGTTGTAATTGGAATATAATTTTAAGTGTTTTCATGATTTTATATCCTTTTAATGTTCTTTTAATTGTTTTAATTGTTTTTAATGTATTTAATGTGTTTAATTATTTAAAATGTGTTTTAATGTGTATTTATTGTTGGGAGCTGCCTTGGGACCGAATTCTGAGAGAAAGGTGGCCTACAAATACAATCAATCAATCAATCAATCAATCAATCAATCTTGGGCTTTCAGTTTTGTTGAGACTTTCACATTAGAAATGATCCCATCTCTACAGTAGGAATGGGGAACTTCTGATCTATCAGATGGTATTGTACAACATCTCTGATCATGCCTCAGGTTTGCTCAGATTGGCTGAAGTTAATAGGAATTATTCTATTCTACTCTATTCTGTTCTGTTCTATTCTATTCCCCACATGTGGAATTAAAATCCCCCTTGTGGTTTACAAAATAAAAAGAATGCAACTATTTCAAACATTGATTTAAGAACAAAGAACAAAAGCAGTACACTACATACACAAAAAGCCCTTTTCTCATAAAAAATCTGCTGTAATAAAAACATTCACTTCAGTTGCTGATAAAACTACAATAAAGAGAGAGCCAATCTAGTCTCGTGGGCAACAAAGTTCCAGAGTCTGGGAGCAGCCATGAAGAAGGCTGTATCCTACATTCCCACAAAATGTGACTGTAAAGTTGGTGGGATCGATAGAAGATCTTAGAGAAAGCTCAGGTGAGAAAATACAGCCGTTCATACAGCCTGAACCTGCTCCAGACAGGGCTTTATAGTTCAAAACCAATTGTTCTTGGATGGGGATTGGCAGCCAGCCACCTGTAACCACCCTCAGTTAACAATATGACTGCATCTGTTCAGACCAGTTGAGATTTCTGAATATTCCTTATGAACTGTGTATTATAGTGATCCAAATTGGAATTAGCTAAGGCATGTGTTACTGTGATCAAATCAGACATTCTTGGAAATGGGCACAGTTGGAAAACTAGTTTTGATAGTGTAAATGCACTCCTAGTTATTGCTAAAACTTTAGCATTCAAGTTCAGGACTGAAACCTAGGGTATACCTGAGCTGTGAACTTGTGTCAGAGGGAGTGCAACCCTATCCAGTACAAGTGGAATCTTTATTGCTTAATTTGTGTTGTGCCTGACCAGAAGCACCTCTGCCTTGTCTAGATTAAGCTTCAGTTTGTTTGCTTTCATCCAGTCCATTTCTGCTGACAGGCTACTTTGAAATTGAAACAGTTTCCTTGGAGTTCAATGAAAAGAAGAAATAGAATTGGGTGTGATCAGCAAAATGGTGGTAGCAGACCCTCAAACGTTGGGCATCCTCTCCCCAGTGGTTCATGTATATGTTAAACAGCATGGTAGACAGAATCAATCAATTTCTGGATCAAGATTAACAATAATGAATTAGTCTCAGCATCAGCATGTTGAAACTCTGATAGGTAAAGATTAAGCATGCAGTTCAATAAAACATAAACAAAGATACAGTAAAACTGAATGCAGAGAAAGTCTTCTGTATCTTGATGGCCGTTCTGATAATGCATATTCATTTTCCGTTTCATAAATGTGGAGAAAGAACCTAATCATTGATGGTATCAGAGCTGGAAAGAGAATTTATGCACATACCAGGAATGAAATTTTCATCAAGAACTGCGCAGAACCATCTAATCTTGGAGGACACTGTTTTCCAAAATGAAGCTGAACACCAAATTCCAAACCGCTACCAGAGATTATGGAATTAGCTGGGCTGGTAGAACTTTTCATGCCTTGTGTATAGAAGTAACTTCTTGCAGAACGAAAGGGGGTTATTTGGGAAGATAAGAAGTAGGAGCACTTTCCTCTCATGACACAGTCTACCTGTAACTATTTTCTTATATGCCTCTTTATTTTGAGGTGCAACAAAGTAACCCCATGACAAAGGGTGTTAAAGCACACATGAAAATGCACTCACTTTCTCTCTCACGCACACATACACTGTAACATATATCCTACAAAGCAGATCTTTGACTTACTGCCAATGCGTTTTTTCTCTCACTAAAGCTTGAAGTTCTCCCTTATCCTAGTAATAGACTACTGAAGTTTGTATTTACCTAGTTTTAGAACTTCTCCACTGATAAGAACTTGCTGAACTGGCATCTTGTCCATCTATATTACAAGTTGAATCTCATGTCCTAGGCAATTTCTTTTTTGTCTTGGACAATAAACAGAGCTGTTAGACAAATTAGAAAGCACTAGTGAGACATGTAGTTTTTGGAAGTGTCTGCATTTCAAGTGGGGACATCAGGAGCCCTGAGAAACATATGCTTTTAAGGCTTCTTGTGGTTACAATACCTATGACCATGCTTAGGACAGCACCCTGGCACATATTTTCAAGGGTTACTGATGTTCTTGATAAGGCACGTTAGAATATAATATGCCCCAGTGTTTCTGGAACCAAAATGGCAGCTTTCTGGATACCAGAGACAGTAGCACATGCAATTTTCTGTGGCAGATGGATCAGGTGTTCATGAAACAACATCTAGTAATCCATTAAGGATATTATTTTATAGACAGACTTCTTATCTATTACTGCCACCATTACCAGATAAAGTTTAGTTGAAAGGAAGAGAGATGGCAGAAGAGAAATCAGAGCTGACGGGTTTCTGTGGCTCATAGGTTTGAGGAACACGCAGAGAGGGATGAGGCATTCAGCCTCTACCATGTGATTTGTAGCTTGATGGAATTTCCAAATTCTAACACTTTGCTCAGGAAAAGATTTTTTTAAAAAATCATTGACATATCATGGTGTTTTGAACCCAATTCCAAGGGGGATTGCCTGTTGCTAAATGAGATCTATTATTAAAGAGTAGCTTTCTAATCTGAATTTTTAACTGTTAGAAGCTGAAAGAATAATAAACAAACTATAGAATTAATTCAAATTAATCAAATTAATTATTTAATAGAACTGGATTAGAAAATTAACTGTTGAGAAACTTTCATGGAATCTGAAGAAAGATTTAGAAGACTAAGGATTACCACATGTAATGCATATATACTTCCCACATTTTGTAAGTGCCTATTTTGACTTCTCTTTCCCCTTCTCTAATTTCTGCCGCCCACTTAGTCATGTCCTTTAGCTCTCCCTGTTCTATTTTCTCCCAGTCTACACAAAGCTTTCTAATGTATCAAACCACCACTTGGCACCAATGAGGTATCACTAGTGAGTTCAAATGACTTTAAAGGTCACTCAGTGAGAGCGAACATATCTAGAGTGGTGCTAATGATACTTTAGCATTCCGGGTTTTTGCAACAAAAGAATCAAAGACAAAGAATAAAAATAATTCTCACTGTGTGAATGTTAAGTCAGAGAGAGAAGATAGCTTGAGGAGGCTTGATTTAGCAGATCATATGATTTGAAATGGGGGGGGAATTGTATAAGAGAAAGCTACAGAATTATCCCTATAACTGCATCATGTAGTTTAACTGCTATTAAGATGTAATTGTTATTGCAAGCAGAATAGACAGTACTTTTGATGCAGTTGGTTTGGAGGAAAATAGCTTCAGATTCAAATAGCTATCAATCATGGAATTGAATGGGTGGCTCATACCAACCTAAAAATGAGATATTAACACAACTCATCCCATTCATAACAACTGCAGTCCACATAGTTTTGTACTCATTTGTTACTGCTACCTTATCATAGACCCTATCTGCAGGATACCGGATACTGGCGGCATCCACAGAGATCCCAGTAGAACCTGTCCCAGGAGGGGAGCGCAACAGGAGTGCTCCCCTCCACACCATCTACCTGTGGAAATAGAGGAAGTGCAATTGCCATGCCTTTTCCTTTCGCAGCACAGCCTGGCACTGTTCCAGGCTGTGCTGGGGCAGAAAGCATGGCAATTGCATTCCTTGACTCTCTGAAGCACAGGCAAGTGTGGGCAGGTGGCAGAGGATGGCTTGATCACCAGTCATTGACAGGAAGAACCCATCAATGATTTGCAGTGTGATTGTGCTGTCTGGGGACAGGAGAAGGACAGGACATAGACAATGTCATGCCTAAGTGTTGTCTGGATCCCATACTTCTAATGCGAGACACCATTATTCTGCAGAAAGGGCCACAGTTATAGCTCACCATGTGAATATCTGCATCCAGGTACATCTCAGTCAATAAAGTTGATATGTTCCTGGATATTATTTCTTTAACAGCAAAGTAGGTACCAAAGGCAAAAATAGCATGGAAAAAATAGGGATAGATTCTTAACTCGATGCATTCCATCTTTTGCATGCTCAGTAAGGGATTCTGGGACCACTTGCCATTTGCCTTGCTTTCCATAGTGTCATGGGCTTCCATGACTTAGACTCAGACTCAGACTCAGAGTCTGAGGCAGCAGAACCTGCTCTGAGCCCTGACACAGAGACTGCTGCAGCAGAACCTGCAGAGCAGACAGTACCACCACCCACCCCAGGAACAGAAGTGTCAGCCCCAGCAGGGAGCCCTGATCACTCTGACACAGACAGTGATCAAGCCGTACCTACCTTTGCCCAGCGTAGACACAAAAAGGGTCTCCTGTGTTGTTCCCAGCAAATTTATGCCAGGCACCAATTAATCAGGCACCAGCTGCGCTGACTCTGGAGCTTATAAGAACTGAGCCTTTCCCCTCTAGCCTTTGTCAGCAATCAATTGACCATTTCTCCCATGCATGCTTCTTTTCGCTGCCCTTGCCTGTGTTTCTGCCTTTGACTTGTGTTTGTTTTACCTGCCTCTGACTTATGGACATTGTTGGAACCCTTATGGCATCTCATTTGCAAAGCTGTTTCCTTTCTTCAGTTAACTGACCACTTAAGTTACTACTGAGTTTCTGAGCTTTGTTTGTTATCAGATTGTCCTGGCTGCCATCCCAGACCAAGCTAGGACACATAGGTACCTCAGGCCCACTGCCAATTTATGATCTTGTGGAGTCTCCTTCATGTGAAGTCCCAGTATCCTGATATCAAGAGTTTACAGTGATCCTTTTCTGATAATATGAGGTTCAGACAGTACAGGTTATGATGACTTTTTTCTAAAGCAGTATGGTAATAAAAATGGTTTCACTCAGGCCTAAGTGATATTCACTACGCTGAACCTCTGTCTGTCTGAAGCTGGGCTAATAGGTGCTGCATTGAGGTCAAATGAGGTCTTAGCACCTTGAGATGCCTACTGGTGCTGATCCTTGCCTAATTCCTTCCATGACTTGTGGGATACCATCTGAGAGTTTAGCAAAAGACTTCAAAAACCAAACAATTTTCAGAGCCTATTCACAACCTGGGATTTATTCTGCTGTTACCCTGATTTCTGAGTTCCCTTGGGGGACACCTCAACGTGCTCCATGTGATGGGGAATGGAAACTAGCCAGAGCACGAACAATAGCAATGAGAGAGGCAAGGTAACCTAGCAGGCTGTTTTTACCCAGTTTTCACGGGGTCAGACCAAGCCAAAAACCAAACGAAGATGTCCAATAAAATGATTTTATTAAATGAAAGTCTCAAGCACCAACACAAGCACTCACACACTCACTCAAGACCTATTAAGAAGCAAAAGAGAGGAAACTGGATAGAGGAATATTGAAGGGGTTGTAGCTGGGGTAATACTGCACCTTTTCCTGAAGTCCTTGGTCCGGGAAAAACAGCAGAGAAGTGGAGCTCAGCATGGAGAGGGCTGAGGGGATTACTCAACAGACCGGGAAACGATCAGCTGGGATGACCGGGAGTTATCCAAAGAAACTCTCAAAAACTGGGACTATTTGTAGGGGAAAAGGTACCTGGAGGGCTAATCCTTTCCCGGAGAGAACAATGGGTGTTGCACCAGAAAAGAAGCTCCATGATGGCAACTCCTTTTGCATGATGAGATCACAAGGTGTTGCCAAAATTTCAGGATCTTCAGTTGCATTGGGTCGTGGTGTGAATTTATGTAGATGGTCCTTGAATGATAGGATTTTATTGCTATAGGTGCTCAACTTGGGGAAAAGATGCTAATCCCCTCAAGCTGGCTCCTCAGTGGCTGAGGACCCTTTGTTTACTGTGAGTTTGCGCAGCTTCAGGTCTCCTGGGGCTACATGACAGGGGATTTTACTGGCCTGACCTGGTTTTCAATCTTTCGACCATTGCTGCCTACGTGCACATTCGGGTGACCTCTCAGGTACATTGAATCATATTTTAATATCAAAATTGTAGACCCCCGGACAGGGTTCTCCAGTGGGGTAACACTGCACAGAACTCTCATGTGGCTGATTTGCACAGAAAACAGCATTCTCTAATACAAATCTATGCAATTGTATAATGCAGAACAAATTAACCGCATGTAAATTTTGCATGGAATGTCCTCACTTGCACATGAATTTTTTTTTGATTGCAGAAAATAATATTTCCACACAGAAATATCATTTTCTGCACAAAAAAGCTGCTTCCTGCACAGAAAATGCTGTTTTCTGTGCAAAAGAGCTGCATGCTAATTTTCCACAGAATAAGTCCTAAACTATAAAGATTCTCACCAGTTCAGGATTCTTCATGTCAAGGTTTCTCCTTATTGGAAAAATGTTTTTCCAATCATTTTTTTTTAAATATTTACAAATATTATTTCCATTCCTAGACCCTTGCATGAGCTGGCCTTTGCACTATATATTCTGCAACACATCTTTATGACATTCATTCTCCCACTCCTGTGTGTGGGTACACTGCAAAAGTATGAAAAGTTCATCTCGGTTGGTTTCTGCACCCGCTCTGAATGGCAGTTGGGTCTGGAACCATGACCATTGCTAAGACAGATGATAGGAAGCAACTGATTCTTGATAGGTTAGCACAAAAATGGCAGTTGCCAGGATCTGTCAATACCACTCCCCTGCCCAAAGCATTCATGATCTAGCACTGAAGAATTTCAGACACTATATTCTTCAGATGGAAAGCTTCAACAAGCAGGAAAGTCAGTGGCTACCTCAAACTCTGTCTCTTCTATAAGCTTGGCATCTGGAAATAAGCCTACTTCAGCCTCCTTACCTGCTCAGAAAAATTAGTGGAATAGAAAGCAGCATAGGAACAGACCCCCACTATTGGTTCCACTTCCTCTGGATGGCACAGCGGGGAGGAATGGGGCCATAAGCTGTAATTCAAACTGATCCATCCTCCACAGAATCGTGGTGGATGTTACTTCTTTTCAGCCACCTCCTCCACTTTGCAGAGGGAGTAGTGAATTCCTGCTACCTCAACACGCAAATAGATGGAATATCTGTACTTGGATTTAACAGACTAGCTCATCTTCTGGGCAGAATGAGACAACTGCTTTAGGTAGCAGTTGTTGAAGGGAGCAGTGGAATCCTGTGGCAGATTCCCCTGAGCCTCCTGGCCATTTCTGTCTGTTAGACAGGGCTGTGTGTCAAATGGCTTGCACTAGCATCCTAAAATGGGCTCCTGCTCTTGGATGGGATGAAGGATGCCTTTTCTAGAAATATAGTTCACCTGCTAACATGGAGCAGAGGAGGGGGCTAACATCTACTCTATTAGGCAGCAAAATGGCTTCAACTTGTCCTGAGTGTTAATGGTTTCCTGTTGAAAACTCACATAGTGTAGAGTCAGGAAGCTGGAAATGTAAGGAACAGAGCTTACAAATAAGGTCTCATCTCAGTCATGAATTCACTAGATAGCCTTGGACAAAGATTCACTATCACTGGTTCATCTGCCTCATAGTTTGATACTGTCATCCTGCTGTCTGGGAATGTAATGCTTCACCACCTTCATTCATGCATGGAAGAATAAATAATCATATCTCCCTCACCCACCCCTCACATGAGATTAACGTGAAGTGTGTGTGTATGTTTCAGTGATCCCCCCCTCACTATTTTGGGACTGGGAGGGGGGAATCACTTGCACAAAAATTTGTGGTGACAACTCTCCGACAGTTCTGCACAGAAAACTGTTAATTTGATAAAAAGTATTCTGATCCTTGTAGAGAAATTGCAGCATGTTTGTTTATGCATTATAGAGGGGGACTCCCAAAATGTCAAAACTCTTGCAGAGAATGTCTGTTTGCTGAATTGAGTGCCTCAATGTATCAGTGAATGATCAATGATGATTTGTGACAATTTTTTATATCTTTATGGTTGACAGACCTTACAAGTTTGCTGTTGTAAAGAAACAGTGAATGCTCTGAAGTCTGCTTTTTTAGCTTTATACTTTGATCTGCATATGTCTTTCTGAATCTCACTCTCCTCTTCCAGACCTTCTTTCTCCATAATCTGATTTTTCTCATGTGACCAAATGAGAACAGTCCTGTTCATCTCTATCTGGAACAGTACCAAGAACAATGCTTACACAAGCAACCATTTTTCCCCCTACATCCTTGTTAACTTCAAGGACATAATGTGTGTGGAGAGGGAGGGAACATGAAAAGCCTTGAATGATAGGCTTTAGGAGTGTTCCATCCTACTTCATAAAGGTGAAGCAGAGCACTTGTGAAACTTTGTTTGCCATGCAAAAGCACACTGCTTGTTCTCAGAACACGTTTTTAAAAACATAAAAATAGATTTCAAAAACCTCCAGTGGCAATGAACAGAAATACGTATTTGTAGTAGATATGCTGATGGGGATGCTGGGAGATACAGTAAAAAAAAATAACTTTTCCAAGCTTTGGCCTCAGCTAACTGCTATCTTCTGGGTCTATTTGTGTAGGAAGTAGCATAGGATAGGATAAGGCTGTCATAGCTGGTCATTACTTTTCAAGCAACAACAAACAGAACCCAAGCAGTACAACTTGGTTTGATCATGCTAGTTTCTGAATAAATTCATAACAGTGAATGTAGAAAAGATTTGCAGCACTACTGAGTATGTTTGTTGGCAGTGCAATTGTTTGAAATGGACTTGTTTTTGCAGTTAGAATCACTGACCCTTTTTTTTCTGATAAATTTCAATTTAGATTCTCTCAGCTGTAGTCTAGTTACAGTGTAGTTGTGGTAGAATGGTGCAGCATTTGTTTCAAAGGTGATTATCACTTTATATTTCAAGTTGAGTTCAGGTACACAAATACAAAATATTTGTCTCTTGCCAAGTCTCAAGGGCACACATCTGTAAATCTTTTTGTTGTGCCTGGTATATACTTGCCTCAGGATGAGGTGTTAGTCTGTACCACTTCAAACTGCAGAATGTGTCACTAAGTCATATTTTCAAAAGGTTCCCTTGTGTAGTAAGAAAACCCTCTCTAAGATGGAAAAAAGCCTATCAAGGAGTGGCCTGGTAGAAAGTTTCTCCCTGTTATTTCTTCTAGTGTAGTAAAAAGGTTGAGAGTTGATCCCACAGGATGTTGAAAATGGAATCATAGCACTATAACTGAGTACTGCAGAAATAGCCAATGATTCCACCTTGGGGAAGAGAGGTTTTAATGACAACCCAGGGAGCTACTCTGAAGCAATCCTCCTGCTATAGATTTCCAGGAAGGGAAAAACCGTAGGCCAGTGATGTCCACAACTTCTATGCCCGTGAAAATAGGCATGACTACTCCTCTGATTTAGGGAATGCATCCTCAGAACTATGTCCCATGGAGAATGGCCCTTCTGACACCATGTTCAGGTGAACTCCCAAGCTCCATCAGACCAGCATGGGTGGAATATAACGCAGCCCCTTTCATTTGAAGTCATTTCCCTATAACATGGTTGGGGCTTGAGAGAAATACAGCCTTTTCATAGGGTTACTTAAATTCTTGGCTATGGGATTCTGCAGGAGCAACACTGACAATTTTCTGATCCTTTGTTTGCTCTCTCTATTGCTTCAGTAGCTGTTACCAATTTAGCAGTGCACTGTGGTTCTGACCACCTGCAATCTATCCTGGGTTCCTGCAATGCTTTACTGGGATACTACTGTGGACTCCAGCCTCATCTGATCTGGTAGAAAGCTGAAAAGGAGTCCAGTTTAAGTTGTGCTAAGCTTTCCAATGCAATGACATGTACACAATAAATAAACAAATGCAAAAAATGTTGGTCAGAAAAGACTTACTTCCATGTTATTTTAAAAGAATATGTGCCAATTCACACAGGTGTGTGGCCTTCAGATTTTATGAGAGCAGCATGTTATATATACATGGATACACTGAAGTACAAACTGTAAGCGGTACACAAGCTTTTAATTTGTCTGTTCTTGTTCCCCTCTCCACATACAGTGTAAAAAAAAGTTTTTACACTGTAGCACAAACAGTACAATCCTTTCCACATACCTCACTCGTACCCTGACATTTTGTAGTTTTGTCTCTTCTATTCTGTTGCCATTTTGAGGATTATAAGGCCCTCGCACATAAGAAATGTAGCTGTAGCAGTAATGTCAGAACCTCAAATTCACTTTAATTTTTTAGGGTCATGTTGGAAAACTTTGCTATTTCAAACAGTACATTCTAGATGCCAAGCAGAGAAGTTTAGCAGAGCTTAGAAACAATCAGTCTCTCCAGTTAATATTGTTGGGAGTGGCAACCTTTGCATGCCTAATTGAATAGCTAGTTTGTTTACATGTCTATTGAAAGCATAGAGAGATAGCCTAGAGAGAAAACTTCCTGTTTGTTGGTTAACACTTCTTCCTCCAGCACGTAGACATTCCTTGTTCTTTTAAAAAGGTTCTCCGGTCATTTTGTCTCTCCCTTTTGTCTTCGCCTTTTGACCTGAAAGCATGCTCTGAGATCTCCTAACAGGGATCATTTTGCAGCAAGCATATGAGTGCTTTATTTTTTCTTCCTACCTTCCTCAAGAACTGAACCTGTGTAGACTATGCACAAGCTTTTTGTGAGTAAACTCTTCATATTTTTAACCAAACTGTTTTTGTGCTTATTTTGAGCTAGATTAAGTGTGTTTGGGGTGTAGTTAAAGAAGTGGGACTGGCGATCTGTTCAACTTCCGTTTAGTGCATTTACTAAAATACTCTGCTGATTGAGAGTCTCATTACCAAGGTCTCTCAATATTCAAATATATTTTTTTAATTTTCCCCAACAAATATGCCTGGTAGTCATGATGGCTTGGGAACTTTGAGAGCAGTAGTTCCAAAAGTAATGCTTCCAAAATCTTTATCTTATCCTTATCCTCTTATCATTTTCCAGAGATGCTGTTGAGAGCTCCACCATGGTTGACGCTCTCCTCCTCAGTGGGTGGTATTGGAAATCAGTGGGGTCATCCAAGATTAAGCCCTTCTTGACCCATCTAAAAATCTAGTTCCGGTTAAGTCTCACTTTTCAGGTTCAATAATGCATTGTTGCACAGTCTGAGTGACCCTCAGATTGTTTCCCCTTCCTGCACTTTGGCTACCCGATAACCTTGCAGCAAGAAGAGTCACTAGTGTGACTAGAAGAGATTACTAGCAGGCAAAACTGATGTTCTTGTTTGTGCTTTGTTTTATTTAACATTGTCCAGAGTTCAGTAAGGAGATTACCTAACAAATTTTCATAACATTTGTCTTTAGTCTTCTCCAACAAGTTTGCCAATCAAGATACTGTCAGTCTCAGATTTTAATGTACAATTGATTTTGACTATAGTTAACTCATATTATTTATGGCAAAATGGAAAGATAGCTTTGGGAGTTATTTTCTCTCAACAGCTGAGGGTATGCTACCTGGTTCCATTAAAAACAAGACTACAGATTGTCAGGAAGTATAAAACTTCAGAGGTGCTTGTACAGAAAATGTTTTTCCCATTAAAGCTCACAGACTAAAATGTGCTACAAGTTGTTTTTGCCATTGCTTATTCACATACCTCCAGATGCACCTTTTGCTAAATGTTATGTGTAAAATATTGAAGACTGGATGTTGTACTTTAACCGTGGCTAAAGAGAAGGTCATTGCAAAGGTCTTTTATGCAAAGAGTTTGCATTAATTTTTGCCTTGTTTTAAACATAATAGTCATAGCCTTTTAGGCTATGACTCCGAGGCAATGTTGCATAACCTCTAACGAAACGTTCCTGATTGATGGAGGGGAATGTTCTTCAATTTAGGACAACAGAGTTATAAAGTGTCAAATATTCCCTAATTCAGCAAAGCTGTTCCAAAGGTCATTTATTGAATAACAATTCTGCGGTTAAAATCAATGAGATGAAGGATTTGTCAGCATTTGCCTCATCCTGCATGTCACTACTAATCTCAGAGTTCTACAGCTCACTTCTTCTAACTTGCACAATCTAAACAGTTTCTCAGACACTGCTCATTGGGGATGCTTTATGCATCCACTGATGTGGGAAAGCAGAATTGAAGAAAAGATGCAAGAAAAGAGATGGGACAAAGAGGAGGAAACAAATAAAGTGAAGAAACTAAGAGTTGCATCTGGGGAAAAAATGGAGGAAGGGAGGAAAAGAAGCATGGATAGTTCAGAAAACTGAAGATGAGTGAATGAGTTCTCTACAGTCCTCCAAAAGATACCTATTCTGCATGTCCTATAAATGAACACAGACGCAGATATCATTTGTGTTCATTTTTACAGGTAATGTTGCCAGTGTGGAAAGTTACTTTGAGGAAATCATACAAGAATATGTGTGGAAATAAAAAAGAACACTGTGTACATTATTTATTGAAAAATGTGCATGCAGAAAGAACAGCGGAAGGAAAGTAATAATTATGAGACAGATGACAACGTAAGCAATGTGAACACTGTTAGGGTTGGGTGAGAGATTTGTTCAGTTCACATTTTAATGCAAGCTTCATACTTTCTGAGCTTGAGCATCTACTGGAATATAGTTAGATGGTGAAATCTGAACATTTATTTACCTGGACTTACATGATGAATGTCACTGCAGAGGGAGGTAGGCTTTTGATGGTCTCCATGAAGTGAGACCAGAGTGTAATGTTTGATTGGTGCTAAGCACCAAATCAAGACATGTGATAGAGGCAAAGGAGACAGTGAAGCAGTTCGCCCCCTATATGTGTCATTCAGTGCTCAACATTGACCCACCCTCCCAACTCAATGCAATGTGAGTTGATCTGGTCACTTTGAGGCTGGATAGGATTTCCCCCTTCCATTTTCTCTCTCTTTTTTTCTTTTTTCTTCTTTTTCTTTTTTGCCTATCCCATACTGTGTTCGATGGAATTGGGAAAATTGGCTCTGGCTGGTGTTGTTAAGTAGGTTATCCTTTGGCAGATATTGGGGGATAATAACACTTTGGTGATCACCTACTGGCACCCATTGGGTGTAGAATAGGGCTCTGGAACCACTGCTTTAGGGCCTTGCATCCCAGGGGGTTCAGTGAAGGAAGCTACTCTTGAGGTTAACATGGGAATAAAACTCTCAATTTTAGAGTCCTGCAGCTTGGGTGGAAGTACCTAGGTTACCTTCCAAGATGCTGGACTGGGGAGCAACCAAAGCAATTTGGATTGCCTCTGGGGCTGAGGTGTCATCGCCCATGGGTATGCTGAGCAGGTTGTCATGTTGTGACCCTGGCATCAGCTAGACCTGTATCATGTTGCTTCCCCCCTCCATAGCTTTCAGGTTAACACAATTTAAATAAAACAGATCAAAATAAAGTGACCATTAGTGATATCTGACTTTGTGTCTGGTCTCTTTATTCCATGGTTGAGCATCAAATGAAATTTGTCATACTCTTTGCCTATCCATATTTACGTACCAAAATGTATGCATTTCAAGGGAATAAACACTCAAAACTGTATGTAGATAAGAAACAGTTTAAACATACATTTGTAGTTTTGCAAAAGTGTTCACAAACCCAGTTTTGAAAATGCATATAAAATTGTACATATTGTGAAAAAGTGCATTGAAATATTTCTACATACTTAAAAAATAATCACGATATGATACAGAAGCGATAGAGACAACACTTAGCAAAAATTAAGAAACAAAAGAAAAAAAAGGAACTGACTAAAATTAAGCTTGACAGATTTTGTACTTGTGCTCCATCCCAGTTAGGTACAGTACTAGTAGGTTATACTTCTGAGAACTTAAAATTTATCTGTGGAAAGGTTAATGGAAAAACATCTATACACAGTTAGGTCTTCACAACAAAATAGACAGGACACTTGTGTCTTAGACACTATTTCAGTTGTCATATGTAGCTCCAGGAGTACTTTATTTTCATCAATCATCCACATTCTGGCTATTGATACCAACCAAAACAATTAAGACTGTGGGTATGAGAGTTGTCCTACTTCCTTTGGATGGGGAGAAGCAAAATTGCACCATGTTAATATGCACACAGGGTGCTTGACATTGGGCAGGATCCAATCAGTGTACTTCTGCTATTGGAAGTTTCCACTGTGAGCAGATTTGAAATGTCTGTAGTATTGAGTTCACCTAAAATTTGAATGCACAGATTTCGTTGTCTGCTTCAAGCAATTAATTTAGATGAACATCCTCTGTAATGGATTCAAAAGGAATAAATGAATCATCTCATTCCCAAATTAAATAAGGTTCAATGACTTATAATGCAATGCGGTGAAATATCTCAGATTAGCCTTAGGAACAAACCCAAAATCAGATGTTGCTCAACAATAATTATTTTTTTTGGAGGGGGAGAGAGAATGAAAGACAGGGAGAGAGAGAGGGAGAGGGAGAGAGAAGTATACACATGGACAGTTTCTTAGATCAATCTAATCATATCATTGGCATACTAAGAAAAAAAATCTAACAACCAGAAGCACCATTAGAAAGTGGTTGTATTGCTGTATATTGACAAAATTGCTTTCATGTTGCACTGAGGTATCATTTAACACAGGCTGTGTTTTAAACATGTGAATGTGCACTGAATTTATGGAGTGTAAAATACAGCAATCTAGAGCTCTTCCTCACCTTCCTCTGGTCCATAACACTTTCTTTTATACATCAGAGAATGATTTAAGGTGTAACTTGAAATGCAGTAAACTTAAGGAAGCCAGAGTTGCAACTAAATGGTTTTTCTTTTTCCACATAGTCACCTTCAGTGGAGCACAGCAGATTTACACCTGTGGGAATCCAGAAGCAAAAGAACTTTGCTCTTTTGTAATTTATCACAATATGATGATGCTTCCCCTATCCCCTTTTCTTTGAGCTTCAGCTTTTGGCAAGAGCGAAGTTTATACAAAGTACATAATTCAGACATGAGAATGGTAAATAGAATTTATGTGTTTTATCTTGCTCATTTTTTATGAAGCAAAAGTAATTTCCTCAGTGCTGCGGAAGACATTGTCTAGCTGACTATTCCTGGAAGCAGCTTTCTGGATGAGACTGTTGAGTCCAGTGGTGAAATTTTAATAATCTTCATTATAATGTGTACATGTTTTCACAAAAGCTCTACACCAGGATTGGAGAATGTGTGGCTTTTCAGATGCAGTCAGTCTGCAGTTCCCAGTATCCTTCACAACTGGTTTTGTTGGGTAGAGCTAATAAAAAATTGTAATCTAACAGCATCTGGAAAGCTGCATGTCTCCCAACCTGGTTTAAAGATCCTGGAAATGGGGCATGGCCACAGAGAAACAGGATAATATTACGTTGATTTATATAGTAAAATAGAATGGCTGGCATTCCGTATTGCAGTTACGGAGTTGTAAGCCAGAATTATGGATCCATAACTGCTTTGTATTTCCAAGCACCCCAACTCAGCTTGGAGTTCCCAAGAAGCTCACCTTAACAGCCAGCAGCTGAACCAAATGAAGAAAGATTGTTCAGCTGCCAATCAGGTGCAAAGAAGATGACACTTCCAGCCCCCTCCCACCGGCAAGCCTGAATGTGATTTGGAATTGTGACAGGTTTCCTGCTTCTGATTGTCACAGTCTTTCTCTCTGGTGTACAGGGGTGGAAAGATTGTCCTCTTTGTGCCTGATTGGCAGTTGAACAATCCTCCTTCACTTGATCTAGCTGCTGGCTGTTATGGTTGGCTTGGGGGGTAAATTATCACAGTGACATTAGTTGGACCAGGAAAGGTTACTTAGGGCCTTTCCGCACTACACTGTTATAGTGCTATTATTTCACTTTCAACATCCTGTGGAATTCTGGGGTTTGTGGTTTACTGAGGCCCAAGAGCTCTCTGGCTGAAATTCTAAATGCCCCTCCCTAAACTGCAAACTGCAGGATTCCATAGGATGTTGAAAGTGGAATAATAGCACTATAATAGTGTAGTGCAGAAAGGCCCATAGTTAAGCATTTGTAACTATGTAGCCAATATAGAATGTAAAGATACATTCATTCCTACGGTTAGTATATTAACTGTTCTATTATAAACTACTTATATTCATGTATTAAGTGCAATGGTTCATGAGTACTTTGCGTACATTATTTTCCCCTTGATATGAAGAAGTGGATTTCATTATTACCATCTTACACACATGCACAAAAGAGCCAGTGTGTTGTAATGGTTTGACTGTTGGACCTGGTATCCAGCAAACCAGGGTCTGAATCTCTGCACAGTCATGGAAAGCCATTGGGCAACCTTGGGAAGTCCCACTTAGAGGCAGGTAGTGAAAATCCTTCTGAATATATCTTGCTGAGAAAATTCTATGAGAAACTTGTCGTAATTCAGGATTGAATTGAAGGCACATAACAACAGAACTCATTTATCCTGAGTACAATTTCGATGATTTGTATGTGTGTTGTTAAGCCCCTCCATAGATAGTGAAGGAGGGGCTGTTTGTACAATTGTCAGGTGTGATTGATAGTTGCAGGAGGTTCTTTTGAAAAGTTTGTTTGTTTTGGCAACCAATGCTTGATGCCGGTTGTTTGCAACTGCTGTTAGAGACCAATTCATTTCATATCCTGTGCTGGCATACAGGATTTCTCTGCGTCTCAAAATTTTCCAAACCATCCTTTGATTGCAAAAGTAGATCTCCACTCTTGACATCCTAAAATAATATTCTCTGTAAGAGGACCTTCAGTGTTAAAACACTTTTTTTTCAAAAAGACAGCCAAGAAAAGAAAGAGACCTGAAGCATGATCAGTGCAGGTAACAGGTCCACCACTGGCTTGTTCTTTTACTGAACTTGTTATTATTTGAAACTATAGCATCTGAAACTTTAATCCTATAATGGCCTGCAGGGGCCTGGTATGAACAGAAGTATCAACTTAGATATGCCTGAAATGGATATTATTTCGACTTTTTTCAGAGATATTGCCATTTCATGATGAGGAAGGCTTATGCTATTCTTTTCAAAGAATAGCTATTTAGAGTTTGATGCTGTAAATAAATAGAAAAAATAGTGCTTTCCATGTCATGTAGAAAACTGAATATTTCTGGTGCTGAAAAGATTATTCATAAAATGTCTTCAAGATCACTTTGGAAAAGATTTCTTGCGGTTATACTTTTTGAGTAGTCTCCATATATTGTTGAACAGGAAGTCCCATCACACTTCACCACTGATTTTTCTGGCTAAGGAGGATAGGAACTGCAGTTTAACATCTTTGCCAGACATTTCCTGCTCCTGCTGTGGAGAAATAAATTATGGGTTGTTTTTTTCAGTGTTTCAGCCTTACATATCAATATGTTATCACTGAAGCAAACACAGCAGAATCTTACACCATCAATTACACCTAAGATTGTAGGTCAAGGCAGGTACCTGAATAATGCAGAAATTCTAGCCTTTACTTTAAAATAAAAAGAAGAAAAAGTAATTTAGAGTATATCAACCTCATATCAGCCAAAGATGGATGTGTAGCTCTTCTGAGAGAAGTGTTACTCTGAGATTACACTGTCAGTCTCATTCATTTCAAGGAATGGAGAGTGGCCCAGCATTATAAAATAGATAACATAGTACACAGCCATACTTTTCAAAGAAGTACTACCTTCTCTCCTTCCTCTACTGATTGGATATCAATAATTAAACAATCTACTAGCAAGGCACTGAAGCAGTATGGAAATCAATCAGCCATGAGATATGACAAATGGTGAATTAGTATATATTCATCTGGGGTCTTCTTAGGGACCACACATAATGGGGATACATTCAAATTAGGGTGAAGCATAGGGTCCAAACACCCTCCTTTTAGCAATATCCTTCCATATTTTGTCTCCAATGACATGCTCCAAAGCCACTATGGACTTCAAGTTCCTAGCCATAAGGAGACAATGGTTCCCCCGGAATGGAATTCTAAACCCAAATTTGAAACCAATCCTCAAATAGTGGACTGTTGCTGGATCAGGATATCAAAACAGCCATGCTAAAAGCTTATAGATATTGACTGGACTAGGCCACTTTTTGTAGTGGAGAGGGTTACCTGAGCCCTCCTTATCTCCTTACTGGTCCAGGTTACTTGCTGCTAGGTACATATCTTTTGGGCAGTTCCAAAGGGAATGAGGCCCTGTACGTATGGAATATACATGTCTCTACTTACAAGGATGCATATGCATGCATCCTGGACCCCAAATTCCCAGCAAAGCAGCTTCTGCTGCTACCCTTGGGTACTCTGTTGTGTACAACCGTGCTACTCTTATTATTCTGTACAAAGTGATCACTATCTCTTCACAGGGATTGGCTTTGGAGGAGTCATGACCTGCATCCAAAGCTGAGAATGGATGAGGTCCTACCACATGGTAGGATACATAGCAACTTTCATTATGAAAAGTTCATAATACAAGAGCCACATAGGCCCTGAAAAGTTGATATAGGTCTTGTATATGGCATTCATATACTGGGTCAAAGCACAAGCCCTACGGGGCTGTGCCTTGGCTATTGCACCAGCATAGATAAAGAAACCAGACGGACAGCTGGCTCAGTTACTGTACACCAGAGCTTTCCAAACTGTGTGTTGTGAAATCTGTGTCGGCTGCAGTGTGTAGGTGTGTCGTATGAACGTAAAGAGTAGAGGAGCTACCTCTGCCGCTGCCGCCACGGGCCAAGGAAGCCCTGGTGAGGGCAGTGATGGTGGCGGACCAGGTTTGGATGGAGCAGCTGCCTCCACTTAACTGAATTACTTACTGAATTACTGTGCCACAAAATGATGTATATCTAAAAAGTGTGTCACCAACATGAAAAGTTTGGAAAGCTCTGCTGTATAGCCTAAGCATCTTAAGCTTCTCTTTCTTCCTTCTTCTCCTTCTCCAATTCTTCCAACTCTCCTCCCATGTTCTGCTTCCTGGCATGCTATGTCAAGACACAGTTTACTGGCCTCTTATCATGGGAGGTCAGCAGATATGCTTCTCCCTGTGATACTGCACCGTGTGAAGGGGGATCCAAATTGCAGCATCTTTTGTCCAAAGATTAGTTTAACTGAACCTCTTTAATTGTCAACAGGGATTTTCCCATCCAATTAGAAATGAGATTTTACTAGGAATTTACATAAGGCCACTAAGTATCCAATCACCTTAGAGTCTCACTAGATGCCGTTAACTGGCCATGGTTGTTCTGGTTACCTGTCATCACATGATTTCATCACATATGATTCTGCATGATGAAATACTATTGTAACAGTTCAGTGAGCTTTTTTTTAAAAAAAAATGCTTTCTCAACTAGACTCTCCCTTTCTTTATCTCTTTGTTAATACTTAGAAGAACTAGATAACCAGATAGTTAGCAGAACCAGTAGCTAAAGCCAGATAATAAACCTGTACTATCTAACACAGACATTTGGCTTTTTACTTTATGAAGATATCAGTCACCGTTATTTACTTTTCATCTTCCAATGCACAGGCTTTAGGAGTTTACATTTTGTGAAATATACACAAAATGTAGCATCTAGCCTATGATTGTTGTAGTTCAAAAGAGTAATTTTTCACATTCAAATCTAGCAGACAATACTTTCTTCATCCCTTGAGTAGACAACTGATAACATGTTTGCCTGTGCCATTCATCCAATAGGTAAGGAGAAATTTACCACATCTAAAGTGTGATTGGACATCCATTCATCCATTCATATTCATCATTTGCTGCTTGAACATTATATATATGTGTATGTTGAACAGACAGGATGCTTAACAGAAATGGGAAGCATTAAACAACCCAAGACCTTCATCTTGCCAAACATTCTCCTAGGGTTCACTGATATGTTTCTGTCTTATTCATTTGCTGCCAATAAAATTCTGGTCCAAACAATGATTTGCAAGCTTGCAAAGTAGACATTTGTTTATATGGTGCATATTTACGTTATATATACATCAGTGCACTAGCCATTACAAAGAGAAACTAGAGATTTGAGGCAGAACATTATCCTTCACGTTGCTTTGCTGCCTTTCCCTCAAGCTCAATTCAGCTGTTCCACTTACAAAAAGTTTTAAGTTATTGTCTAGATTGTCAGATACAAAAGAAGACATGTGGGAAGATTTCTTTCTTTCTTGTCTTTCTGGCAAAAGAGAATCATGTAGACTGGAAATGTTTTACATGCATGTCTAGATTGTCTATAATCCCAATATGCAAAACTGCACATTTTTTCTAACAGGAGAAAGATGTTAATTATTCAGACACTGAAGTGAAGCTCCTAAGAGATCTGAATTATTTTTTTCCAGCAGACTCTTCCTTTACAGTCCTGGCAACTTGAATGACTTCCTTCTACCAAATCATCATTTAGCTGTGTATTTACATTATGCTCACATTATCTATGAAGCTTTTGGCTTAACCACTTAGTTCTTATTCACAGTTTGAGAGCAGAATTAATTTCTTTTCAGAAAATAATTTTCAGAGAAATTTTCTGACAAAGTGTGGAACAGGCTTCTTCCAAAAAGCAGAATGCTTTTTGATAGTATATCTGAGGAAAGGGCATAAACAGTGGTCGCTAGACTGTCACTTCAAGAGCTTTGCTGTTGATCCAGTGGCAACCAGGGGTGTAGCCATGGGGAAGAAGCAAAAAAGAGAGAATATCCTCCATATAAATTCTGCTCCTCGGAGCAATTTTTCTTCAGTTTTCAAATTTCTAGTAATAATGCAACAAAACTTTAGTTTAATACTTATAAGTACAGGTTAGGCAACCAAAGAAAAGACAAGGCAAAGTTACCAAGTCTGCATTCCCAGCTGAACAGGGAGCTAGATCTGAAGGTAAGGCAAGCCTTACTAAACAGATTTTCAATCACTTAGATGCTTTGGAAAGACAGAGCTGGCATGAGGACAGTGCCTTACCTGGGGAAGGGAGGAGGTTCCTGTAGTCTAGTGGCTAGTGCTGAGACCAGGAAGGAGGGCTCTGGAGCATTCCAGGTAAACAGGCATTTCTTGGCTCTAGCAGTAGAGGAGTGGGTCTCATAGAAGGTGGACTTTCCATACAACATGGTTTAGGTTTAGGTTAGGTCAATCGCAGCTGTCCCCTTGACATTGTTCAACCAAATGTCCTACCCTACACAATGGTTTTACCTCCGAGGCCTTGCAGTATTTGGGTCTGCGAGGGGTTAAATGTGGGACCAACTTGTTTTTGATTGGGGCTACTTCTATGGCTTTTGCTATGGACCTCAGTGTGAGCCAGAGTGATGAGTGCTGGAGACCTTTCGCATATAATAGATACGTCCAAGACCTCAGGTTTCAAATTATATTGTTCAATTTAATAAAGTTTCTTTTCCAAACTCTTGGGCCCTTTCCACAACTTACCTGCATCCGATGCGGTTGCGCGGGGATCACGGGAGCAGCCTCTTCCATGAGGCTCTCACATCCCCACTGCTTCTGCTCTGCAGGAGCTGCCTGCCACCTGGCAGGCACCATGAGGGCTCTGCCTCTTCCTTCCACAGCACAGCTGGGTATTTTCCCAGGCTACTCTGGTAGAGGAAGCGTGAGGGCCACAGCTCCAGAGGCTCCGCATACAAGGTAAGTGCATGAGAGGCCCTGGAAAGATGTGCAATTGTGCACCATTTTTGGCTAAAAGCTGAAAATGATATAGTGTGATTGGCACCTGCAGGCCCCGGCAGCGTCATGCAATTGCAAGGACATTGTCTGAAACGTTCCTCGTAATCACAGGACGCTCTGGAGGCCCTTTCGCATAACGAATACCATGTGAAAAGGCCTTGGTTTTGTCTGCAGAAGTAGCAGGTCTTGATCCATAGCCATAGTGTGGTTTATTGGGTGGCATGCCAGGTTTTGAATTGTCGTTCTGGTGTTTAGTTGAGTGACCAGGTACAGTAGAATGACTTGGGAAAAGAAGGCTTACATTGGCATGGGTCATTTCTGCACTACACTGTTAAAGTGCTATTATCCCACTTTCAACATCTTATGGAAACCTGGGGTTTTCACTTTAGTGAGAGGCATTTAGAATTTTCAGCCAGAGAGCTCTTTGACCTCAGTAAACTACAAACCCCAGAATTCCACAGGATGTGGGAAGTGGAATAATAGCACTATGACAGTGTATTGCAGAAATGGCCATGGTCTGTTGTCCCTGTTGTTTGGGAAGGGCAAGAGGCTTCCTTCTCATATTTTTGTTATTCATCTGTGAGGGAAATATATAGGTTTGTTGAAAAGCAAGGCCATCATCCTTCAGGCTCTGTATGACTTCCAGGACCTACAGAATAGGTGGCCAGGAATAATATTGATGTGTTTGGCCATTTTGCCTCACCAAGTTTAATGGGGTGAGGCTGATTTCTGATGCAGAGTTATGGTGAGCACCTTGGCACTCTTTTGGTGAAGGAGAATGCTCTAGAATTGCCTTTTTAGATCCTGAGACCTAGCAAGTGGGGAAGAAAATTACTTTTGGCTGGTCTGGGGCCTTTTCCCTCTTAGGTCTACCGCCCAGTAGATGGCCAGACAGGGAGCAACCAGATTATTGTGTTTTCCTCAGGCCCCAGCTGGTTCACCCAGGAGAAGGCTGAGGAGGAAGTCAAGAAGTGATTCCACACTAGGGTGCTCCCCTTCTTCCTATTCTCCAGGTTCAACACAGTTTAAAAAGTTCCTTGGTTAAATAAAATGACTCTTATTCAACCCATTTCTCTGTGTCTGGTCTTGTTATTCATGGTTGGTCAGCAACAAGTATACTTGTTTCAGGGGTGAATGGTTTTCTATGTCTCACTCTCTATAATGCTAGAAATGTTGGGACTGATGGGAGATTTCATGGAAGGGGGACAGAATTCTTATAAAAGACAAAAATGCCCTCATTTTTCCCCTCTCCTCTCTGGTTATACCCTTGAGAACAACAGATTACTTCTATGTGTATACATACATATATATAATTAATTGATTCACATAGCACTTCAAGATACTGCTGGATAATTCCAGCATTTAGGAATATTCAGCAAGTGCTGCCACATAGAGGGCAGAACTCTGCTGAAAATCAGATGAGACACTCATGGAGGCACAAACCCTTTTTCTTGCTTATGTTGCTCTGTACAGTGCTTGCACTTTGATTGTACTAAAAAAAATAATAATACATAATACATTTGGGAAATAATCCTAGCAAATTCATCTCTGGAATCTCTTTGGGTCCTTTGGTATGGGAGATGGATTTTGGAGCTGATAATATACTCAGTAAAATGCTGAAGTTGTGCACTATGCAAACTAGAATCTGAGTCTGTATTGATATACATTGTGTGCCTCAGGAAAACTCAGCTGAAGGCAAACAAATGAAAAGGTTTCTTCAAATGTACATTGCACACAGGACCAGATTACTGAAAAGGAAAGAACTCTTTAACTCTGAGTTATAGCCCTTGTACTTACAAAAAAGAGAGGGTAAAAGAAGAGAAAATTTTGGTGAAAATTTAATATTGCATTCATTTGAATTTCTAGATTGCTTTGAATCTTGATTTTGGGTTTGAGGATATAAATAAAATAAGTGAAAATGACATTGATGATGACCATAGTAATGGTGATGATTTTGACAATATTTTATCCACCTAGGTACAGACTGAGAAATATTGGATCAGAACTACAATATACCTCACCAATACCCAGGAAGCTTAGGACCAGCTGATCTGTGTGCCCACTTGAATTTACTGTCAAGGTGTTACACAGTTGATGGGCAATTTCCAGGATCTCTCTGTTCTCCCTTCTTGTGGTTTTTCTCTTTGAACCAAACTTGGGCTGTGTGGTTCTTCAAATACAGGATACCTTCAAACAGAACGAGTGCCTCTGTACTTAAATCAAGGCATAAGGCCAACTTTGAATATAAAGTGCCTTGGAGTGTAGAGGACTGAGTGCCACGGGTTGTAACAAAATGACATTCATGTATCGTTAATCAGACAAGAACGCTTGCATTACTTTGCTCAGTTTAAAATCACCCCGTAGCTTATTAAGCTGAATCCCGTGCTGTCACATAGGTAGAAGAAAAAGCTAAAAGGCCACTGAACAAGGTTAACTTTTCCAAGATATGCAATTACAGTGTCACATGTGTTAAATGTTTCACCATGGTGCACATGGTATTGAGTATTTTTTATATATATTATTCTGTCCCTACTTCACCAATTTGATATAGGGCAATGATGCAAAACCTGGTAAGAAGAGTTTTGTGCCATCTGCTCTGAATCAGAGAAGAGTAGAAGCTTTGAACAAACAGGTTTTTTGAAAAGGTTCTTATTTTACAGATAGGAATATTTTGTAGTATTTACCCAATAATAGTGTACATATTCTTGCCAAGCGTATGCCTGCCATTGTTGAATAAATGCATCGACTCTTTCTGTCACAAAGGCAGAAGGAAGGAACTGGCAAATGTTAGTAAGATCAGAAGAAGGAATGAAAAACTGGATTGCCTTAGCTCCTTGAGACTTAGAACAGCATTTTCACACATTTAATGACTTCCAGACATCTACAGTGATATTACTCTTAAATATGAGGTTTGGTAAAATTTGAAAGAAAAAAAAATCAATATAAATTTTAAAACATTTTCCAAATTGGGTTCCAAAATTGAGTTGATTGTTAATTCCAGATGCACACACATGTACTTGCGTGGACACAGACACACACATGGAAGGGGGGAGGCTTTAAACCAAAGAAAAAAACCCATGGAATTTTCTTTAAAATTCAGTCACAAAACCTTGGACAGTGTGACCCCTTTTCCTCACTTCCTCACTTTCCTCACTAGGGATAGGAAAATGTGCCAGTATTAGAAAATCTGTCAGTTTCATTTTCTCCGGCACTATTTTTTAACTTCATATTTCTTTCCACTCTATATATGAAGAAATTTCTTGAAATTTTGGCAAATTATTCAAAAACAAACAGAAATAATGTTCTCCTCCAGTTATATGAGGCAAATTTGCTAAGTAGAAACACTCCCTACATCAACAGGACTGTATTTTGCTTGCCTGCCATGCAGGTGTTAAATATGAAGAGCTTCTTGATGTGGGAAGAAGAAGACATACATCCTTAGTACAAAACTAGCATAAGGTGTGGAGAAAAACAACGGCTGTTAGCTGGATGATTATCTCTGCATTAATATAAACTTAGATGAATCACATTCATCAACTTGGTTTAGCAAAGAGACTAATGCTTTTGTTGTGTTTTCTTATAGCAGGATTGCTAGTTTCCAACAAAGACAAGATATTTAGCATGTATTTAGAAGTGAAGCTCCTTTAAGTCATAAAGGCATATATTGTAGTACATGTTTTTCTTCACTTCTGTATTTTGCATTTAGTATGTGTTGTTTTGTAATTAGTTCTTGGAAGGTAAACATCAGCTTAGTTTGTCAGTGCTAAGGCGCACCATCTTGCACCTAGACCCTTTCCGCACCTTACCTTTTGGCGGTGCTGGGACACAGGGATTGCGCGAGCAGCCTCTTGCAAGAGGGTCTTGCATCCCCGCTGCTTCACCTCTGCAGCCACTGCCTGCTGGTAAGCAGGCAGGGTGAGGGCTCCTCCTCTTCCTTCCACAGCGCAGCCTGGAATTTTCCCAGGCTGCGCTGGGGCAGGAAGTGTGAGCGCCACGGCTCCAGAGGCTCCTCACACAGAGTAAGTGCATGCGGGTCCCTGGAGCAATGAGTGATTGTGCACCATGTTTGGCTACAAGCTAAAAATGAAATAGTGTGCGATCAGTGTCTGCCAGCCCCAGCAGTGCCGCGCAATTGCGGGGACGTCATGTGGACTTCTCCTCACAATTGCGTGACACTCCAGAGGCCCTTTCGCATGGTGAATGCCATGTGAAAAGGGCCCTAGAAGAGAAAAGTGTTAATTGCAGGGAACGTACCTCCACTTTGAAGTCTTGTTTGACTCATAATGGCAGTGGTGTGGAAAACTGCTGGATTGTTCCATGTGATGCTGAATTTCTAACATGATTGGTGTGTATAAAGAATGAAATACAATCAAACAGTTCCTAGAGTGTTGAGGTAATACTGGAAGCGAATACTTGTGCCCTTTGGCAAACATTTCAGAAAGAAGGGTGGATAGTTCATTTTATTCTTTTCATCTTACCTATGATGTCTATAGCCTGTTCTTGATTGAGCCCTACCTGCAATTCATCCCAAGGGTATCCTCTGAATAGAACTAACACATTTCCTTGCTGTAATTCTACCAGTTTGCCTAGACTGTTTTTCTAATCAAATCTGTGTTGCAAATTAGAAAGGTCTGGTTTTATGTATCAAAAAGACATGATTAAACAATATAGTAGCAGTCATCTTTAAGAGGGAAGCAGACAGCCAATGCTCAACAGCAGTCAGATGTCTGACTGGCATACTGCCATTTCCCTTCTTTTGACAGCAGTGGTCCAAAATGAAAACCAATTATGAACATATAAATCCCTTCTCTTGTGTCATCAAGGAGGTTCTTCCTCTGAAAAGTTATCTTTCTTCCTTCATCTGGGAGAAACCGCTACAAACTCTCTGCCATTTGTCAAAGCAGATGATCTCTTGCTTAGGTTGGCTTACATCTAAGTAGATGGAGTGACTTTAAAACTAGGTAAGGCTCCCTCCAGAGGAACACAAGTCCAAAATCATGGATTTTCAAAAACTCTACCAAATATACTCAAGTAAAGGAATATAAGTAAAGTAAATACAAATGAATTGGGCCAAAGAGAAAACTCTGTATTCCGGCAGTCCATAAAAGTAACAAGAATCTGATTTCAAAAGACAACTATTAGCCAGTTTGTGAGATAGCGATTGATAAAGAGTCAGCCACATTGAGATTGCTACCTAACCTCCGTAGTGTCAAGGTATAAGTACCCAGCTTGTAATTTCTTGCTGATTGGAAAGAGTGTGGAGGTTTAGACGGCTAGTTCCCCACCTGTCCAAATAGTAGGACTAGCACTGCTCTGTCCTTTTGCCCATCTTGAAAGGTATAAAACGGATATATTTGAAAGGAATTGGAAATACAGCTGGAACAAAAAAATTCTATTATTAGATGTTTTACCAACTGCATAAATACTTTTTTGAGGTTTATGTAGTATCCAGAAGACGGAGCAGCCTCAGAACCATGGAGATAGATATGATGAGTTTAACTCTTCACAGCCTGCCATGCTTCTAACAAAACAAGACAAAACTAAAAAACTTTCTGAAGCTGCTATTTGCATTGCAATAGAAGTTTCCATTGTATAAGTGGACATTTCACTTGAAATGTAAGTCACATTATCTGATAAGTGATTTTTTTTCTTTGTTGGAATTACAATAGGGAGAGGAAACATAAACTCATGCCATTTCTGCACTAGGCTGTTATAGCGCTATGATTCCACTTGCAAAATCCTATGGAATCCTGGGGTTTGCAGTTTCAGGAGCGGCCAGTCTGCCACTCCTGAAACTGCAAGCCCCAGGATTCCATAGGATGTTGCAAGTGGAATCATAGCACTATAACAGCCTAGTGTGGAAATGGTCTCACTCTTTCCAGTCCACGGTCCTCTTTCTTTTCCTCATTCTTTCCAGTCCATGGTCTGGGGATCAGTCCATGGTCCTGGGGATCTTCAGGAACATTAAGTGCATTCAATATTCAATATTCAACATTTAGAACTCTCCAGTGATGTAGACTTGACTCGATACATCCACTGATGTGGACTTGAGTCGATAGATTTGGACTCAAGTCAGACTTAAGTCGCTTCAGTGACTCAACTCAGTCTCAACTTGGCCATAAAAGATGCACTGACTCAACTCAACTCGAGACTTGCATATTTTTAATGACTAACTTGATGCCCTTGGTTCAATAACATTCATTCATCCAGAAACCTTATGACTTTGAACAACACCTCCATCTCTTTTTGCCTACTAGTCACATGACAATCTGTCTCAAGCCCAAAGTGTGGGTACATTTCTTAGAGGGGAGCAGCAAACAGATTAGGCAATGGGCCTGAGGCAGGCTTGGGGTCTGCTCAGCAACCTGTCCCTACTCCATATTGGAGGAGCCTTCTAAAATGTTTCCTAAGAGCAAAAGACAAGACCCGCCCCCAGAGAGCAGGGTGTATTTCTCAGAGGGGAACAGAAAATGTGTTAGGTAATGGACTTGAGGAAGAAGGATCCCTCCTTCTAAAGCTTTTGAATCTTCAGTAATGAGGAGTAAGATATGATCCTATTCTCTACTTCTGAAGCTGCAGACAGCAAAATTGCAAATGTGGAGACCCAACTCTGCTTAAATTGTTAAAACTGAATTTATTTCACTCTATCCAATAATTCTGGAATTGACTTGACTTGAGACTTGAAAGGATCTTCAAGGACTTGAGACTTGACTTTAGACTTGGAGTAAAAGACTTAAATACATCACTAGAATTCTCAGCCTTAGAGCTTCTCTGATGTCTTACCAAACTGCAATCCAAGGATTCCATAGGATGCAGCCATGGCAGTTAAAGTGGGGTAATACTGCTATAAATGTGTAGTGTGCGTGGGCTCCATGTCTATTGTGCAATAGATTCCATTCAATGCTACAAAAATGTTGCAAGTGCTTTAAACTAGATTCTATACACCCACTTATAAGTTCATCAGCATTTTGGATTCAGGAGCATGCACCCACCCAGCAAGCACATGTGATGAGTGATGTGTCTAATAACAATGCTGTGATTGATAGTGAGTTGTCTTCCATATAGAAGGATGTGTAATACTCACTACTAGATTTCTTTAAAAAAAACGTATTTGGAATTGGGAGATAATGATGAGTGAGTACACCTAATCCTCAAAACCCGTGTCACCTTGGTGGCTGCTGTGGCAAGAACTGCCACTAGCCCTGGAAATATAAACAATGAATTACCCATCCTTAACAAAATAAATTCATAATAAGAGCTATTAGAGAATCTCTCATAGGAGATTAAGATACAACAGGATATCATTCAAGGGAGATCAAGATGCATTTCACTGGATAATGTCTCACTTTGGGAATAAACATTTTAGAAAGCAGATACAGTGATTCAGGATCTCATCTTTCTCCCAATACAGGGATTCAGGAAGGCAATAATATTATTTAGAAAGAACTAAAAACACAATGTGTTATAATAGTACAATAGAAATAAGCAATATTAAAATCACTTTAAAAGCTCAATGAGGTGAGGTGGAGAGTATATGATGGAACTGCCATTTAACTAATTTAAACAGCCTCTAGAGCCAGACTTTACAATTGCCTGTGGTACCTTTGGAGATATTCAAGAGGAACAAGAGGCCAGATCAATGAACAGATGCTGGAGAGGAACACTCTAACACAACTCCATAAGCCAAAGCAAACAGATATCATGTAACACTATGAAAAGGTAAGGAACAAAGAGCTACTTCTGAGGCAATAAAGGTTTATTTCATCTTTTCTAAAAACAATGGCTTCTATTATATGAAATGTCTGATGGCTATATAGAAATGTCTCTAAAATAATCACCTTCACATGTGTGAGTTTAGCATACTAATTTTATACTGCAACCAACACAGCAGAAAACTGAACATGGTCGTACTTCAAAAAAGAGCATTGAAGGACCAACTGCCATGAAAACTAAGGCCGAAGGCCATTCACATCAAGGATCAGAACATGGACTTTATTGTCCAGGAAGTAAAAATGAAGAAAGAGATATTGTCCTTTAATTTGAAGGTGCATATATGAGCCAAGAATTTATTGTCAGATTTGTTACATATGCAGAGAATTACCTGAAATGGAAATCATAGCAGCAAGCTTCCAGAAAGCTAATAGCCTGGGAAACAAGGCATGAAAGCTCTGAGTATCATGTTTTGGATGGAAAGAAATAATTCCTTTTCACTGCTGACTCTATAGTATATTCAAGAGCAGCTTGGTATGGCTCTCAATGGATACCAGAAGATGGGAGGTAAGAGTCCCTAGAGCTACAGATGTTGTCTACTCCATCACTAATATTGATAGGTCACTCTCTTTCTGGTTAATATCACTTTTGGACAAGTTCACTCCTAGTCTTTTCCATTTCTATGTTATCATGTGGATATTTTTAAAAAAGAAACCTCTACAAAAATACATATTTGTGCACACACTAGAAATAAAGAGGCAAAGTATAGGTGCTGAGGTCACCTTGAGCCACTTCATTAACTATTTGGATTAAACCTGCAGTATGACCTTTCCTGGTGCAGACATTCCTGATACTCTGCATTTCTCCTCTATAAATGGAAGGGCCACTCCACCCCCAAAGGCAAGTTCTGAAATTGATTGATATTACTGTGAACGGAAAGACCCATTCCTAACCCATTGCACCGCAGCCCACAATTTTAAGGAGAAAGAAGCTTAAAATCCTAGATGTCATCCTCGAGACTTTACCTTTAATCAAAAAGAACATCCTTTGCCTATTCCCCAAAATAAGATCCTCCATCCTTTTCACACTCCCTGGCAAGTGACCAGCAATTTAACTGACTGCCACCCTAACTGAATTCTCCTGACTGTCCAATAAGCAACCAGTGCAGAGTAGATAAAAAAAAAAATGACAGCACAATTTTTCTAACTTTACCAGTCAGGGAAACTGTACCTAAAACTTCCTACTCAGTCAAAACCTTCACTAGATCTGGAGGACAAGTCAAAGAACCACAAAAGAAACCTGAGGTGGGAAGTGATAAGCTTCTAAGACTGTCAAAGTCCTGTCCCTGACACAGCTACACTGGGACATATATCATCTCTATGTGAGATAGCTTCCCTTCCTCTACTGGAAATGCAATCCTGTCTCAAGCTTGCAACACAAAGTGGGATACAGCATTTCAAATGCAGTTTCTAATTACACATTTTAAAGTTTATTTTCTCTCAAATATCTGACCCTAAATAAAACTCATTTAAAAGCATTTTGGTATCAGAATTATAAAATATAGAGGGGTGTGAAATTTGAAGGACAAATTAGAAATTCCACCTAAACATTAGGAAGAAGTTATTGACAGTAAGTTCTGCTGGATAGTGGGATACGCTGCGTTGGAGTGTGGTGGAGTTTCTTTCTTTCTTTCTTTTTTTGAGGTTTTTAAACAAAGGTTGGATGGCCATCTGTCAGGAATGCTTTGATAGTATATTTCTGCATTGCAGGGGGCTGGACTCAATAGCCCTTGTGGTCTCTTCCAGCTTTATGATTGTATGATTCTACATTTTGATCTTCATCTCTGTCTAGGAGATCAAAGATCAAAGTAACCTAAGCTTTGCATTGTTGTTGTAGTGGAAAACACTTTTTCCCCCTTTTCTCTTTCTCTATTGGTGTTATTGTTCTGGCTGCTATTGTTGTTGATGATGTTCTCTTTCTTATCTTCTGTTAAGGAAGGTAAGAAAGCAATAATAGATGGAAATTTTTGACTTATTGGGAAATAGGAGTGTGGAGAAAATATTTTTTAAAACAATGTTCATAAAACACAGACTGCCAAACCACACACAATGTTGGACAAACCTTTTATGTACTTCTAGCAACTAATTGTACTTTAAATGCCCTTTTGAAAGCATGTCAAACTTTCAGAGTACAGAAACACTCATCAGTTGCTGCTTTATATAAAAAAATATTGTTACTCGAACCTGAAGACAGATAAAGTGTTCACTGAAGTGTGATCTGATTAGGAACTGGTCTCACTGCATCCAGTTCTGGAATCTCTCTCTTTTGCCTTGGTCAAAATCAACAAAACAAAACAAACGCTCCAATTTTTTCCCTTGATACTGTTTGTAGACAGAACTGACTGGCTAGTGCCCGTGCTACGAAATAAGACATCTCCCTTCTCTAGGCAATTTTGCTGTGTTTGGGAATCGGGGGGGGTTAACTAATCAGATTAACAATTTTTTTAAAAAATCGTGCAGTGCTTTTCTCATTATAGGACAAGTGACCTATCTGAAAATAGGGGATAGGTAATGGACAAAACAGCATCTGATTTGATCTGGGAATATGGAATACACAATGGATAACCCAATGAATGGAAAAACAAATACCTGATCTGCTGCAGGGAGGCACATTGCTAAGGAAGAAGGAAGCAGGATTCATGCTGTAGCTGAATAACTTTCTGAAAATACATGCACATTTACACTCCTAAGATTCTTTTAAAAATATAACATCTTCTTTACTATTAGAGTAAAAATCCCCAGTAAAACCTCATATTCTGTTACTCCTACATCCTACTTTAGCTGTACGTCATTTTTTTTAATTTCCTAAATGCCGATTTGAGTATATTCTTCTAAAACAAACTGAAACATCCCCTTGTGTTTCCCATATTCACAGATCCCTGTGCTATTTCTATTGTGAGGACTACATTGTACCAGCTTGCCATGGCTGTGTTAATTGGAGGAACATGGCAGGGGGAAAAAAGGCATCAGAATTGCAGCCTTATAGAATTCAAAGCCAGACTCATTATCATGAAGGAGGCAAAGCCCTACGTCTGGGTAGGTCTTTCCATTTTGGATTTTTTTTTTTCAGTCTCAGATTTCCCTAGATATGAAGACATTTGTGAAATTCAGTAATTTCTTTTTTCAAAACCAAACTGAAATGAAATATTCCTCAGTTTCTACAAGCAACAACACTTATATTCAGTTCAAAGTATTTGCATTTATTTCTCAAACACTGTAAATTTGTATAGTTCACACACATGAACTGGTGCTTGCAGAGGAAAAAAAAAGTTTGTTGTGTAAAAAGTCCAACCTCTATTCGCTACAATGTTCATTTGCATTAGAAATACTTCTGTGTTTCTTCTTTGGTATGGTGATATCTTGAGAGCCATCTCAGTTTTAAGAAGAACCTGTCTTCAGAACTAAAGACCCTGGAGAATATGAGAACGTTATGGGTATGAGCAAATATGTTACTAATATAAGAAAGTGGGACATTTGCGTATTTTGTCTAAAAGAAATGAATGCAAGAGCTGCCTTTATCCTGCCACAAGAAAGTGGAAGCAGCAGGAAGGGAGAAGATAAAGAAGGGTCAGCTCCAGAACATCCAGCTGTAGCTCTTGACTATTGTTAGCAGCTACGTGGGAATGGTGGGGTCTTGAGAAGAAAAATGTGCCTGCTTGGCTTGATCTTGTCCATCACCCAGGGAAAACACATGCTTAAAGTTATAATTCTTTTGAACTAATTTTAGTTTTGGCCAGTGCTAATCTTTTCCCAAAGCTTGCTTAATGAGAAAGCTTGGTCTCACTTTTGTTTATAGTCAAGTATAAGGCATTTACACTGTTGCAATCACAACTGTATACACACACTCCAAAGATTGTGAAAGAATCCACACTCCCCCACTAACCCCCACCCAAAAAAATTACAGGACCATATGTGGGGTTCTTAGCTTTCATGCCTGACTTTGATTGGTTCCACTTTCAAAGTCAAATGTTTCTTCCTGCTGTTGACTTTAACACACAGTATTATTCTTCTAAATAAAAGCCAATTCCCTAGGATATGTTTTTGTGCTATACATTTCAACTTATCAATGGATCACAAGTTACGCATTTTTGTACTCTTTGTATTGTTTGCTTTACAGAAAAGAAATTAAATTAAAATAAAAGCTATTTCCAAAGATTCCGTCTCATATTTTGCCAACATTCAGTCACTTTGTAGTGTGACAAGAAGCTTCCCTAGGACGAGACTAGAAGTATTTCTCCCATGCTGCCATGGAAATGATACTATATCTAGGCAGTCCACAAGTGGAGCTTCTTTCCATGCCAGTATTACACTTACAGAAACTTCCATTATGTTATATGGAGAATTCCTGTGAGAAACTGGATTTTCTCTCATGGTATTGCTGGAGGGTCATAATATAGTGCAGTTACTCCCATATCCTAAGATTAGTGGGAGTTTGTGAAAAGTTTTCAGAAATGGTAGTATCTCAACACCCTTCAGCTTATTTTTCTGCAGGACACAAATGACAAGATGACATCCCTCATTCCACGGAGACAATGACTAGCCAGGCAGATAGATCTTAATTCAGCTGATAGTATTCTTCACTATGCCTGACAGTGGCAAGCTAGTTCAAAGCTGCAGGGCAGGTCATGTGGCATTAAAAACTGTCTTTCCCAACACTTTCCCGCTGAGACTGCACCTACCCCATCCCAACATCTCCAGGTAGCCTCACACTGCTTCCTGGTAAGGCTAATCAGCCCATAATATCTGCTACTTTTTAATGTTTTTTTTAGCAGATCTACATGTTAGGTGATGGCCAAAGCCATGTGTACACTTCTTCCTTCTATTAAAAATTGGGGAATGTGACCAGTGTGACATTCTTTCAACTCATTCTAGGTACATTTGAAAACATTTGTTTTTGTCTGAGAAGCAGAACCTCCATACCCTTTTGGTGACAAATTTCCAGTAAGTCGTCTGGTTTTGAGAAGCTTGACCTGGAAACTTCCATAGTTTACTATACCAACTACACATACTTCATTCCTATACTCAGGGACTCATAAATTCTTGAAGCATCACATTTGCCTGTTCCCTTGAAACATAACATTCATAAACCTGTACATTCTTTTCTGGCCTAACCCTTTAGTATCTGAACAGAATTTTCCATGCAAATTCTGTTTTCCCCATCAAGTGCACAGTGTTAAAACTTCAGTATGCAATGTTCAGTCAATTCACATTGTTTCCTTTTTCTTACTCAAGTTCATTGTTTCTGATAAACTCGAGGAGATCACTTGGTAGTTGCTGGTAATGGAAATTATCCAGGAATGACCACAGGTCACTCTGTGATCAAAAGGACTTAGAGTCACACATCGAATTTTTCAGTGGTACCATACATCTCTAGCAGCCTCACAGCAATGGAACCTTCTACCTGGAAAATTGGCCAAACTGAAGAAATTGCTTCAAGACTGCTATACTTTAGCTTGGTTTAGGGGTTTTATGTTAGTTTAATAAGTTTGGTTTTATGTTAGTTTGCTTATTTTA
This sequence comes from Iguana delicatissima, assembly GCA_948472985.1. Taxonomy (NCBI): domain Eukaryota; kingdom Metazoa; phylum Chordata; class Lepidosauria; order Squamata; family Iguanidae; genus Iguana; species Iguana delicatissima. Next base: position 770,270 of record CAOKZL010000295.1, read on the forward strand.
GATGCACCAAAGTGTACCAGCTTGGATGATTTTAAAGTAGGCCAACTGTTGCAAGTGAGGATGACCCATTGGACTTTCAGGGAACCTTGGAAGGCCACACTAGTCCTCTGAAAATTGCAAAGGGGTGGAATCCTTGCCACTAAATACCTCCTGAGCTGTGAGTGCAATTTTGTCAAATTTTGGCACACCTTAGACACACTTAGTCCAACGAGAGGCATTTTTTTCCTAAGGGAGGTGACCAGTATTAGACAAATGCCTGTAAATGACCACTGAGTATGGAATCTATATGCAGCCTTCAGGTCCAGAAGTAGTATGCTTCTGAGCAGAGATATCAATAATCAGCTATTTCATCCTTACATGTAGTTTCTTCTTGGTGTAGGTTGTCCTCTGCAGTATTCCCCCTATATTTGAAAGTTCTGAAATGTTGCAGGGGAATTATTCCAGAGAGAAAAACACAGAAGTTTGTGTATAAAATAAAATAAAATCCTATGGTTTTCTGTGTTTTCTGCACAAGTAACCCATGTTTTTGGTCTAGAAAACAGGATGATTTTGTGTGTGTGTGTGTTTTTCAGAGGAACAATTTCTCCACAACACTTCAGGGAATCAAGTACCACAAGAAAATTACAGATTCTTGCTAGTCTATTATTCTTGACATTCTTCCAGTCAATGAACAAAGAAAGTGATATGAATTTATCACCCTTCCCTAGGGAATGGTCAGAACTGTCAATTTCATTTCTTGCATTTCTGAATTTTGTCATTGTGGGTAAATTACGATAACTTGGTAAATATGATCACACAAAACAAAGCAAAATTCTCACACAGTCCATTTTGCAGGTGAACCTAGGTGGGCAGAGTAGACTATAAGTTTCAAAAAAATGTTGTATGCTGCCCAGAGTAGCAGATAATCAATCTCCATGTAAATTTAAAACAACAACAATTCGCTAATGCTTTTTTCAAAATTTCCAGAATCAAATGAATAACCAACACTCTATTTACTTAGTTATAGTAAATAGCGCAAATGATGGTCGCTAATCAAGTCATATTTATTACTGGATCCCAAACTGCTGCTAATTGACTTTTCCCTTAGGAGGAACCTGGCAATCTTGTGTCTCAACAAGACACTTCTGTTGATCTTGTTTGTCCCCTTCGAAATGAATTCATTAGCATCTGTCAGTTTTTTCCTGACACATCTCCAAGGAAAAAAGTCAACAATGATCAAGACATAAGCTAAAGGTCTCATTTTACCTTCATTTATCTTCTGTCCCCTGAAGGTTTAAATCCATTAAGGAGGAAACTATGGGTATGACGCCTTTTGTGTTTTATTAAAGAGAGTGGTGGTTTTTTTTTTAAGAAAGTAGCTGCTCAGACATGAACATAGGCTCAAAAACACCTGTTATGTGCATTTTAAAATGTTCAACACCTAAAAGAGATTGTTACAATTTTCAGATTTAATATAGGCTTCTCTTCTACTATTCCAGTTAAATATTGCTTCCCAATATGAACTGGGATCTGACTGATTATATCTGTTACAATAATGTGAGTGTTGATATTTTCTTTCAGTGTGTTCTTGGACATCTGCACTGCATCATTATAGCAGTCTGATGCGATTTTAAATATCATAGCTACATGCTATGGAATCCTGGGATTTGTAGTTTGGTAAAGTACTGGAATTCTTTTCTGAAGAGCTCTAGTGCTAGCCTACTGTGAGTTCTATGTCCCCCATCAAAATATAAATCCCAGGATTCTGTAATTGATATAGTGGTGTAGTGAACATTCACCTTTGGACTCACTTTTCTGGTATGTATTGTATACTATGTCAGTCCATGGAACAATCCTTCCCAGACTGGCATAGTAGCTCACCAAGGCCTCCAAAGTATCTCTAGATCTACTATAGCAAATCTCTCAACTAGAGACTGAAGTAGAGGTTGTATACCTGCAAGGAGAGAGAGAGAGAGAGAGAGGGAAGGGGGAGAATCTTCTGCCACTGTGGTATTTCTCATCTCATGCCACCTACCTTGCATTAAGCTATTTCTCACTTCTCAATACTTGTTTACTTCTGAAGATCAAAATGCAAAGTTGATTGCTTTAATGAATATCTGCCAATCATATTTAATGGATATAACATCTGCCAAAAAAAAATGCAATAAAAGTGCTTGTAATTTCATCGCTTACTCTTCTGCTTCAAACAAACACTGAAAATACAATAAAATTAATATTAGAAAACAAGATTTCATTGTGGTAGCTCTGGATGGTGTATCTGGTTGTAATCATAGAAACAGTTTGAGTGTTTGAAGTTGAGTAGGCTATGGAAAACAATACCTGATACTTTAATTTGTTTGCCACCTGAGGGAACAGATGCTTAACATTATAATTTATCCTTTGTCTCTTTAAAGGAAAGAACCTAGCCGTAGTGATGTCGGATGGCATACCCAGTCAAAATATGATCTGTCTGAAGCCAAAGATAGAATTACAATTCCCACTTGTAGAGCTGATCCCCTTTACCTATTATTTATTTATTTAAAATATTTATACTCCACCTTGTAGCATAAGCTTTTAGGGTGGCATACAAATAAAATCAGTATAAATTTAGATGTGTTTAGATAGATTTAAACTACTTAAAACAATCAGAATAATTTAGACAAAAAACATAATAAATATGTGAACAAGTTAAAACAGACTAAAAAGTTTAAAACAATTGCAGAGCAGCTATCACCTAAACAGAGCAGTCTCCAAAAGAGTTTGAATTAACTCATCTACAGGAAATTTTGAGAGAGAAACCTGATGGCTTGGTGATCACCCTGCAGAATAGATGGTCGGTCAATACAGTCAGTGCGGACAGTTTGCCAGTTCTGACCATTTGCTATGAGGGAGCAATGAGTCGTCCAGAATCTTCATGCTCCTCAGCAACGGTTGTTTAGAGTAGACATAAGGAATCTGTCTCTGTATCCAGCCCAATGAGCCTCGGTGCTGCAGTTGCTGCTCTCTCGTAAGAGCAATGCATCCTAGAGAATATGGTACTGCTTTTTAAATCTGTTGACTGGAAAATATCCACACTATTTTAGGCATCATATTTAATTAATTTAGATAATGTGTTTGGAACAATCCCAATATTTCTGGTTACTGAATCTACTTATTAAAGCCACTTCATAGGCAGGCATTTTTAGCATGAGAAGCAGCACCACCACCATCTTCACCGATCCTATATTTCCCTAATTTCTTTTTTCAAAAATGACTTTTCCTAGAATTCTTCTGTTCAATTGTTCCATAATCTTGATGAATTATGTTGGATGATGTTGTAATGCTGGATGTACATTTTCTAGAATTCATTATAAATTTAGTTTAGATTTTTTTTAAAAAAATACTGTGACAAACTAGAGGAGGTATTCTACACTCTAAGAAAACCTTTACTTTTATCAAAATAAGTTTGGTATTCCCAAAGAATTCTTCAGATGTTTCATTGGAACGAGGACCCAACATGATAATATTTCTCAAGTCCCTAAAGAGGCAAGTTCCTATAAAATATGAATGGAGGGTAAAAAAGGAACATAGAATATTCATCATCATCATCATCATCATCGTCGTCGTCGTCATCCCTGAATCTTGCAAAAAGATTTACATTAAAAATGAAGGGAAAGAGACAGGGGGAAGAGTGAATGAAGATAATGGAAGAAGAGCTGTGCTATCTGCATCTTCCCCAAATTGTTTCTTCAAATGTTTTTGTCTGTAACATCCCTGACCATTGGCCACACTGGCTTCAGCTTATGGGGCTTGTAGGCCCAAACATCTGGAGTCACTAATTGAAATATCAGTGTTATTTTTTGGGGGAGGCTGTCTGTGAAAAAAAAAAGATCTCAAAGTACTGACACTTTCTTCAGGAGGTGGAATATTCTACCTTACTAGTGTTTGTCTTGTTTGGGCAAGGAATAGATATACAACCAATACCTTCCTCTCAGACCTTTGGTAGAACATTTGTCATTATTTCCTGATGTGTATTTTTTTTCCTCCTGTAAGGTTTATGATTCATACAATTCCCCTGGTAGTGTCCTTAAAGCCTCTTCTGAATCCATGTACCTGTGCTTCCTCACTTCACCCACTCTCTCTCTCCTTAGATCACAGAGAAAGTAAGATGTCAATGTAAACAAAAGCCCATGAATTATATCAAAAAATGTTGCATTATATTTAGGTAGGAGGGGTGAAGAATTTGCTCTCTAGACATTTTGGCCTCTATCTCAACAATTCCTTATTACTGGCCATGCCAGCTAGAAATAATGGAACTACTTTTCAAAAGATCTGGAAGGAGAACATTTCCCTACCCCAGAGCTTTCCAAACTGTGTGTCGTGACACGTTAGTGTGTCAGCTGTATTGTGTAGGTGTGTCATGTGAACCTAACGGGTGGAGGGACTGCCTCTCCCACTGCTGCAGCAGATGAGGCCCAGGTGATGGGGCTGCCTCTGCCACCACTGCTGCTGTCACACCAGGCCAAGGAAGGCCCTTGCAAGAGTGGTAGCAGTGGGCCAGGCCGGGTGGAAGGGCCTCTCTCCTGCTACTGCCACCACCACCCCAGGCTGAGGAAGACCCCAGTGAGGGTGGCGGCAGTGGCAGGCCAGGCTTCGGTAGAGAGGCTCCACTTACTGAATTACTTATGGAATTGCTGTGTCACAAAATGATGCATGTCTAAAAAGTGTGTCACCAACATGAAAAGTTTGGAAAGCTCTGCCCTACCCCGTGCCATAACAATGCTTTTCAGACTGTATGCTTCTCAGGAAGCAATGGAAGAATCAAGAGACAGTGTAAAATTTCATTCACTTAACTAGGGCCCTTTCCGCACCTTACCTTCTTCTGGCACTGGGGTGCGGGGATCGCGCGAGCAGCCTCCAACGAGGGACTTTCACATCCAGGGTCTTCCAGCTCTGCAGAAAGTGCCTGCTTGCACGAGAGCCCCGCCTCCTCCTTCCGCAGGGCAGCCTGGGAGTTTCCCAGGCTGTGCTGGGGCAGGAAGTGTGACCGCTGCAACTTCGGAGGCTCTGCACACCAGGTAAGTGTGCGTGGGGCCCGGGAGCAATGCGCAATTGTGCACCATTTTTGGTTTATAGCCAAAAATGAAAAAGTGCATGATCAGCACCTGCCCTACCCTGGAGCGTTGCACAATTGTGAGTACATCGTACAGATCGCTCCTCACAATCACGCAACTCTCAAGGGGCCCTTTCACATGACAAATGCCATGTGGAAAGGGAGTGGCTAATGTATATGTTTTTTTCTTCTGCAATGGCTAATTTTATAAATGTTATTAATAATTTAATTTAAAAAAATTAATTAAAAAAGAGAAAAGGATTGAAAATTTGAGAGAGGCCAACTTCTGCTTCCCAAACAAAGATTCCTAGATTTGGTTCATGCCCTCCAGTTGTTCCCATTTGTCAGGAACAGTCCTGATTAATCTTCTGTCATTCCACTTTGTGAGCTGCTTTTAAAATATTTCATTTTCTCTCTTATCCTCTCACCTCCCTTTTTTTCCTCAGTTTATTTCAATTGCCCCAAACTGATTTTGAAGTGCACAAGTACTCTGCACTCCATTAACTCAAAGAGGAAGAGGAGATGTCCTGCCCTGTAGGCTCAGGCAAAAGCAAACTGCTGCAGTCTCTCTTAGCTTGTGTGTTCTTCCTTATTAATAACTTTTGCCATCTTGACCACACTCCAATGTTGCTTGGCTAAATGTGCCAAAGTTTTTGTCTATAAAATGTTGGAAGGGGTATGTTGGTTTCTTGGTCATAGTAGATTGTGACACTAGAAGAGTTACTTTTGTTGCATATATTGAGTATTCTATTGCATATGTCCTTTCTTCCAGACTCAGATGATTTGTCATGCATGCCACCATCCTTCGGTATTCCATACGATAGGTGACAAAGTTCCTTGGTAATAGATAGTGTTAATTAACGAGTTGTGTGAATGTTCCTTAAGCTGAACAAATAAATTAAGTCTTTCAAATGAGGTGTTAATATAAGACTTGCTAGCACTTCTCTGCATGTCACAAAGCAAATCTCAGCAGAGGCATTGATACTATTCTTAGATAGGCACATGGCAACTACCAGGCATGCAGGCCAAGCTACCTCTATCCTGGTTAACAGCTGAACAAAATATGAAAGATGTACTTTATAAAGTGCCATTTAGATTCCTGTGTAATAGAGATGTAATGCATCTGTCAAGTTCTTGAGATATCAGCTTAGATAGAAACCAGTGCGTCATCCTGCAGTTATTGCTATCTGGGCCACTGGCATTAGTGCTAATATTAGCACACGAATGTGAAAGTGGGCCCATGGAGTGCCAACATAGAAAAAAAAAATGCAAAAGATTCCATGTGTAATAAATCCTTAATAAATCACAGGACCGTTTATTATAATGGCTGTTAGATGATAGTCATTCTAGCCTGCTGTAGCAAAAATAAAAAAGATGCCTATGACGTTTTAAAGACTAACAATTTTGTTGTGGCACAACATGTTACATATGTGCAAATGGAGGGGAACTTTTCATGCATCTGACAAAGTAGGCTCTGCTCCATGAAGGCTGGTGCCAGAATAATATTTTTAGCTTTTATGATGCCGCATGAGTCTTTGTGGTTCTTTCCACATAGTTACACTACAGGCTGCATCCAAATACTCCTTAAGTCTTCACATCCAAGGGTAAGCAATTGCCTGGTAAAATCCAAATGGATTACTTCCAGGGATTTTATTTCCTTTGGATGTACAATGAGAAAATCAGATGAAATCCTTAAAGAGGTGTTTTTTTCAATCCCTTGCTTCACCCTCCAATTTCTTTTTTTGAGGGGGATTGTTTTTTCAGTTGAATTAACCATTATTACTGTGTAGAGTTTAAAAGGTACTCTGCAGCTGTCTTTTTTAAGCCTAACCTGTGCAACTGTGCACTTTTATGATCCATTTCCAAAGTAATATCTTTAATGATTGTTTTCTAGGACCACTGGTTTCTACTGAATGTTCCCTGGAGTGGTGTTTCACTTATAAGTACTGTTCTAAATGTAACTCTGTGTAAAGCATTCTTGCACCAAGTTATGCTTTAAAAATGTGAAGGCAATGTAAGCCACCTGCTAACACCTAATGATTCTGATGACAGAGAGCTGATGAAGTTGTGACACTTCCCTTTGGAAAGCTATTAGATATGACAGAGACATTTCAGACCAATGCAATCCTATCCACGCTTGCCTGGGAGAAAGACTTGCTAACTCACTAGGACTTCTGAATAGACCAATGTGCATGCATGTCAAATTTCTATTTTTAAGCTACACAAAGAAATCTTTATTTTGTAGTTGGTTTTCTAACCAAGACATCATTTATATATTGCTAAAAGAAAACAAAAAATGTGAAGATGCTCTTTCACTTGCATGTCTTTGTAATATGCCTTCTCCCCAAAAGACTTTTCATAGCTTATTTATTAATTTCCTGAGGAAAAATCAGAACCTATTAAAATGGCCAACTAGATTCTATCTCACACAGCATTTGATGTGTTTTTTCTTCATTTTCTCCTGTTTGTTTATAACTTGGCTTCTATTTCTTTGATTTCTGAGGTTGTTCCTTTTTGTTATACTTTGTGCCAGAGGATGTCTTGTTACCTTCCAAAATAACCCTAAATTCTATATTTTATAAGCTCTTTTTACTCTGAAGATGTTGCTAAAGTTCTTAGATATGTAGTTGTTTTTTTAGAAAATTGAACAGAAAGTGAAACAAACATAGATGAAGCTGTCATAAGTGGCCAGATACAGGGAGTACAAGCAAATTTTCTACAGAAAGATGATATCACTGGGAAACTCATGGCATGCATAGTGATCTTTAAAACAGGGCTTAACTTGTGGGAGAAATCCCATTCTGCCTTCCCTTTGTATGAGGATGGCATTGCTCCATCCTCACCTAAAGGGGAATGGGGAAATGTGACTCATGCTAGTTGCATTATCACACATGTCAACCCACTGTTTTAGGGGGCTTTATATGGCTATACCACCCTTAGGCACATGCTTTTCATGACACACAATCTGCCTTTCCATCTTTCCCTTGGAACAGTATGGAATAAGCTAGCTGTCATGAGCTAGGTGATAGGAGTGCTGTAACAGTATTTTGGACTGGATGGCCTTTGAGTCTCCTTCCAGCTCTGAGATTGCATGACTCTGGGGCCTGAATAGAAGGGCAAGGACTATGGTTTATTTGTTTGTTTCTTTGTTTGTTTGTTGTACTATTGACTAACCACACTTTTTTCAGTCCATTCTGCTTCTCTATCTAGATAGTGTATTGACCTAGCTAATTTGTGCTTCATTTTCACAGTCACAGCTGGCAGGAAATGTTAGCATGTGGGAATGTTAGTAGTGATGCGCTGGTGAACACCTGAAACACCTGGAGGGTAAAGGAATCATTGCCAAACAGCCTTCTCAAGGGCATGTTGGAAAAGTGCTGCCCTTGACCTAGGTGGCTTCACCCTACTGAACAATGACCAGCAGAGGTGGGTTTAAAGAACAATAGCTCATATTTTATCCACCTCCTGCTAAGCGTGTTGTGATAAATCGATCAGTATCTTAAGAGGCTTTGCTGTTAGAGTGACAGGAAAAATAATCCCATTTGCATCATCTAGTCGCCAGCAGCCCACACTTTAATTTGTGTTATCCACTGCCGATCCTAACTTTTGGAACAGAAATTGCACTGATAAAGTTAAACCTACTATTGATATCTTGACTTCTTTCTAGCAGGAAGGCAAAGGCAGAGCTTGGAATTACAAAGGTCATCCTTCCAATTGGCATTAGCCTCTCCATAGTCTAGACATTCACAATAGTTAAGATCAACGTAACAAAAATTATGGAGAAGAAAGCAAAAATTATGGAGAGCTCTTGCCTTTCAAATCTTGCTTTTTTTTTTTTTTTACAAAAATGATAAGCACAGCCTTCTGAACCTCCACTGAGTGCAGTTCATTAGAGAAACTGTGTAGAAATGTGTTCAGTTATCATCCATTGATTTTTTTCCAACTTCTCTGAAACTTCCTGTGATGCTCATTTCTGGAAAAATGATATCAGGAATACTAGGAAGAAATGTATTTGAATTTCTTCCTCTTTCATTTGGCCTGAACACCTGCATCCTGTGTCGTATCTCTCCATGTTCGTCATGACAGCTCAATAGGAAATCGTGATCATAATCAGTTATACAACAGCTTCTGATTTCCAAGAGGAAATAAGGCAGGTCTCACCTAAAGCAGCAACAATGTATATTTCAGGCCCTGAGTGGCCTTCAAAGCACAAATGGAAGCACTCAAAGCATGACAGAGGCAGAAGCTCCATCCATATCTATCCTCTGTCTTCTGTACAAGAGTTAGCAATTGGCTTTTCCATTGAACTCTCAGAATAATATCACAGTTCTGTACAATGCTTCATACAGGACATGCAATTACTAAGCAATCAATCATTTTACAAATTGGTTTCCATCTCTCTCTTTCTTTCTCTCTCTCTCAATCTCTCTGGTCATGTTTTGCTGACTGGGCACAAGATTTTCCTGGACTGAGCAGGGAAAGGAAAAATGAAAACCTATCAATTAATCCATGATTCAACTATGATGAAGCCATAGGAGAAGAAACGTTTTTACTACATTTAGGGTGGAAGCACTATCAAGATGCTTCCTTCCTCAGAACAGCACAGGAAGAGGTCAGCTGCACTACGGAAGGAAGGAGCATATCCCAAATGCTACTATCTGCAGACAGCTGGCCGGGTGCAAGTGGGAACATTCAGGACACGTTCCCATTCCAGCAAAGTTATTGCTGGGATGATGCTGGGATGTCATGGGATGCAGGTAATGTGTGGAAAGGACCTAAGATACAGAACAATGGATTCCAGTTACAAAACAAAAAATTCAACCTAAACATTAGGAAGACGTTCCCATTGGTAAGAGCTGTTCAGCAGTGGAATAGGTTGTCTTGGAAATCTGGAGATTTTTAGCAGTGGTTGAATGGCCATAGTTTGGCATATTTTAGTTGTTTATTTCCACATGGCAATGGATTGGAATAGATTGCTTTCGTTGTCACTTCCAACTCTATGATTCTATGATTCTAAACAAGAACAACAACAACAACAACAACAACAACAACAACAATGACTTAATAGGTTTGAGATAATCCTATCCATTTTCCAAACTCAGAAAACAATAGCCAGCAAGGCATCTCCAATGAGGCAACTGATGACCAATGTCCTGTCACCTTTTCCTATGAAAATTACCCTTTGTTTCCTCACCTGACCAGACCACCATCAATGCTTTGTCTCATGAAGTCAAGACCATTTGCCTGCTCTGTCAGAGAGCAATTAACACACCTCCCTTCAGGTCAGAAAAAGGATATTTAAACCCTGGCTCAGACCCTGACACTTTGCTAGTATTTTGGATGCAAGTTGTCATATTACAGTGCCTGAGGGCCCCCAGATTCCTGTTCATTATATTGCCCTCAGGTCCCCAGTCTGAGCCACATTTCATCTCAGTCTTCATCTTCTGTATCAGTAACTATTGCTCACTTTATCCCAAAATCTCCTCATTATCCAACCTTTCTCTCCTTTACCTCTGTTAGTTTTGCATGGTTGTGAGACTGCTTGAATCTTATGTGTGTGTGTGTGTGAATTCCCCCAATAAAATATTATTTTGACCTACAACTGATGTCTTGCAGTTGAAAAGATTGGTTACCCCCTCTTGCAGGCCTCCTTGAGCTACAATGCTGGCACTGCTGGAGAACCTCAAGATCCCTCACCTCTTGGGGTAACACACATGTATTTAGCTATTATAGTTTTATAGTGTGTGTCCAAAGGTGGGAAAAGTGGGATGACAGCACTTAGTCCTGCTGGCTATTTATTGTCAGTATGAGTCACCATTATGTTACACCCATGAAGAGGATCTCCACATTCAAGGGGAAGAGGGCCATGCCAGGCGCAGACTGAAAGAGGTTTTGGTTTCCAAATGCAAAGTGCTCCCCTTTCCTTGACATGCCTCTGTCAAGAGGTGACAAGAAGAGAATATAGTTGTTTTCTCTCCCATTGGAAGCAATGAGAGAGAAGATCTCCTAAAGGTGCAAATGGGAGGCAAAGGGAAAAATCTGTCCTGACCAGCATTCACCCAACAGGGCATAGGAAATAGTTATCTCCATCACTGGTTTTCCCCAAAGTAGCCTCATAGAATTGCTCTATACAGGGCCATCCCTACCATCATTCAGAGTTAAAGGACCCTCCTGGCGGTAGTATTGGGCTGTCATAAAAGGGCAAAATATTTTTTTAATTATTATTATTGTGTTTTCATTATCAGAATGAGGAGAGATGCATGTGAGATTTGCTGCCTACCGTGTCAAAATAACCTGGCTGACATTGAACACAACATAGGTTATACACAATGCCTCATTTATTAGTTTGCCTCACCAGAAAAAAAATATATTTGGAGATTCAGGTCTATAAGCATAGAATGATAAGGGTGCAAAGGAGCATGACTGACTACTTAAAATATGACTCAAGCTGGTAGTGTGAATATATTCCCTACAAATGGGGCATATGAGTTAAATTAAAAGAGACAACTGGTTGAGGAAGAGAAAAAATGGAAAAATGAACCATGTGCCAGGAGGGAATTAAATTGCATATGCACAATAGAATTATTTATTTAAGAAATCTTTTGGCAGAATGCCCACATACCTTTGCAAAGTAGCCAACAAAATAATGAAGAGTATGTGTAATCATGAGGCCTTTGGCAAGTTAGGAGCAGAGCTGATAAGGACTGCTAGTTATGGAAGAGTTAATATGAAATGCAGTTGTATTCAGGCTGAATTGACTCTAGTGTATCCTCAAGTGTTTTTCAGTCCAGCTAACAAGAAGCACGATGTACGTTTATTCCCATAAGCAGTCATATGGCAGTCTGCCCTCTATTTTGGAAAACTGCAGTTTAGCTGGCACTAGCAAGAAGAATAGACAAGGGTTACAAGAGGAGAATCTACAGATTTTATTAAAATAGCAAAGGCAGGAAGTTTCTATTCCCTTTCCTCATGTACCAGTGCAGCAAAAGGCAAGAAATTTCTAAAATGGGTCACAAAATATCATTATCCATTATAGTTTCTAGTTGTGGGATAAAATATCACTGTTGGTAATTCTTAATTCATACACTTTTGCCATGATTTTTATTTTATAGTAAGTATTAAAACATGGATTGCTGGCAAGACTGTTCTAGGTGAATGACTTATTCTAAAAGTAGAGATTTCGTAAATGCATCTGGAGTTAATAATGTTACCTCTCACGTCAAGGAAGGGGAGAAAGGAGAGCTTTACGTTCTTCATAGTTGAGGTATTGTTGAGTTCTGGATTTATTGTTTGTTTTTACATATTTTTGATGTTTTTACAAAGGATTCTATCCAATACAAACACAAAGCATGTAAACTTGGGAAAGGGACTGAAGATTTCTGCTAAATAGAAATAAGGAAATATTGTACTGGAGGCAATATTTTGCCTCAAGGCTTTACATCATCTATTATACTAGGGGCTGCTGTCAGAAAAAGAGAAATGACATTTACTGGAATGGCACCAACAGGAACTAGAAGTTTAGTCTGGGGCTGAGAATCAGGAGACCTTGAAGTGTAGTGCTGAGTTGGCTCCTTTTTTCTTTATTCACCTTTCACGCTTTGAAGGACTGAGTAATCAATATATATCCTCAGCAGGAGAATACTCCCCTTGCATACAGAAGGCTCAGTCTACAGCACCTCCACTTGAAAAATCAAGTAGCAGATGTCAGTGAAGACTCTTTCCTGAGAGCTAGAGAACCACAGTCTAAGTATGTAGCACTGGTCAAGATAGACAAATGATCTGACCCAGCATAATGCTACTCTGTTTATTCATATTGACAAAGTTTTAAGGTATAAAGACCTGCAGGTAATTCCTTAGACAGTTTCATATCATTTTTCAGAGGCCAGATCATCCTTTCTATTTAGTTTTTATCTTTTTATAGGAAGAAGAAGATAAACTACATTTTTACTCATCTGCTAACAACTGTCTTACCTGCTCCCTAGTGCATTCCAAAAAGAAAAACTTTTTGGAATGTTAGCATCCAGCAGCTGAAGGAAAGGAGGAAATCTCCTTATCAATGCAATAACTGTCCTGATTCCTCCCCTTTTCCCTTTGAGCGAGCAGAATTCCATCTTATCTAGGAGGTGGGTAGCTGACCCTAGAAGCCTCTTTGGCAGTCCTTGAACGTTACCAAATATGTCTAAATTATTGCATAGCAAAACTGTAAAAGATTGAAAACTCTGTACAACAACTTCTAAGACAGATGTTGTATACTGCTTCTGGAGTATTGTTCATGAAGACCTCAAGTATCTGAAGATAAACAATTCCTGGGTAACGTGATTTCAGCTTCAAGGATAATGATGCCAAAACAGTGAAAAGACCATTGTAACACACTCTTTATGGTGCTGCCTTTGGAAACTTCAGCAAGTTCAAAAAACTGCAGCTAGAATGCTGACTGGGGCCAGTTATAGTGGGCATATAACTCACTTGCTTCACTGGTTATTGGCTCATTTCCGGGCACATGATCTATAAAGCCCTATATGACTTAGGTGCAGACTAATTGAAAGACCATCTCTCTTTATATGAACCTGCCAGAGTTTCAAGATCTGCAGGGGAAGGCTTTCTCTCAGTCCTGCTCTGATGCCATTTCTGCACTAGACTGTTATAGCGCTACCATTCCACTTTCAACATCCTATGGAATCCTGGGGTTTGCAGTTTAGGGAGGGGCTGGCCCTCCCTAGAGAGCTTTCTATTTTCATTGGGATGTTTTATTTATTTTTGAACTTTTGTATGTTTTTATAATGGCTTAATACTGTTTTTGCATGGTTGATTTCAATTGTTTTAAAATGTTATTGTAAATGGTTTAAACTGACTGTTCTAAAAGCCAGCATGGGTTCCATTCTAGAAAAAAGGTGGCATATAAATTAAATCAATTATAATTGATTAAACAAAAAATGAAAATACGCATACACCTGCACACACACAAACACACACATGCCATGATAGAGAATGGCTAAAAAACATGGGAAATCAAATGGCCACAATCTTTCTTCAGTTCCTCTAAACAGAAATCCTCTGAACAGAAATTGATAAAAAGAATGATACATGTCATAGTAAATGTTTAATTAACTAAATCAACAATGTAAACAGAAAGCAGAGGGGATTAAAGAGAGTATTTTATACAAGCAGAGTTCGTTTTGAAGAAGCAGGGCTGGAAATTTTAATTCAAGCAATTAAAAAAAAAACTGGCAAAGTCATTGTCACATGCAATGTTTTGCATTTATACACACTTTTCTTCCATCAGCTTTATGCTATTAATTTGCTTGTTTTTAGGTCTGGGTTTGTGAAGTCTGGTAAAGTATTTTGTATATATAATATCTGTTTTTAATATACGTTTTAAAAGTATAATAATATATTAATAATAGAAAGCAAGGGGCATGACCAATAAGAAAAATAAATTAAATTAACAACCCCATGGCATATCTGTGGGTATTATACAATGTGTGTAGGGCAGTCTAATGATTATATTGTTTGGAGGGAAATGTAGGGACTGGGAGAATTTTGAAAAATGCATGGAATTATCACAATTAACATAACATTTATTGTCATGTGAGTAAAGGATACAGCGAGATGACATTTTAATAGATAACATCTACCTACTTAGTAGTTCTGAATCTTATGCATTTTAACTGTAAAATTGTAAAATGCAACACAAAAAATAAAAATGAAAATTGAATGTGCTGACAAATGAAGGAAGTAGCAAGGTCACTGCATGCAGAAGAGCATTCAAAATGCATTTATTTAGAGTAGAAACACTGTATTTTTCTTAGGCTGAATGTGCATGTGTGTGTATGTATGTGTGGGCCACTTCAAGTCTCTCTGAAAAAGTGTGGCAAGAAATGTTTTAAATTAATCTATGCATACATAAATCAAGAAAATGAAGCCCACACAAAGAATTCTTGCCTGAGGGACAGTGTTGCAAGGTTCACAAACCTTCAAATATTTATCGCCCAAAAGCAGATTCTGTCACTGATACCATCAATTAATAGTTTCCATTGTTCTCAAGCAGAGTTTCTTCAGGATTTAGTTCTTTAGGAATTCCTACAGATGGAGATGACCTTATCTGTTCTTCTCAGTCAAATTTTCATCTTGGAATTTAGCTATCCATTAAGTTGTGTACCCCTCCAAGTGCTCCAGATGCTAAAAAACTGCAGAGCTGCTTTTGGTAATTTAAATATAGTAAATTACAACAAAATCCAAAGAAGGTAAGACTTTCATTTGGACCACAATTGGCAAATGTTACCTATATATCACCTAGGTTTTACCAGATGTAGTAGTACAGAGATTTCTTGAGAAACTCACTGTTGTCTGGCTAAGAAAAGAGCAGTTAGCTTTGCACAAGACAGGGGCAGTCTGCTTTTCAAGTAAAGTTACTTTTCCATTGCTAATGGGATTGAAATTGTATTACCTTGATTGCCCACATGGTCCCCACATGGCCAATAAAGGTATTACTCTATTGTGAATTTTGTTGTATTTTGCTGCATTGCCAACATGGCTATCCCTGAATACATTTTTTAAATACTGTACTTACTGTAAATGTCTAATTCGGCCACGATGAGACATACCTTTATTACATCTGTTTTGGATTACTGTAATGTGATTTGTGTGGAGCTCTTCTTGAAGAATGTTTGAAAACTTCATCTGCAGCCATATAGTTGACTGGTGCAGGTTACAGGGAGCACACAACTCCCTTGTCACAGCAGCTTCACTTGTACGGATGGAAAGAATATCCAAAATTATTTGAAAAAGCATTGAAATTCACATATGGTTGCGTTGTGCAGAAAACAGTATTGCAGCATAGAAAATAATATTGCAATCCAGAAAAAATATTAATTCCTGCACAGAAAATGTCTTAATGATCAGGGAAAAAAAAGACTGAAACAAAGAGTTTCTTCTGCATAAAATTTGTGCATGCTTGATTGGCATAGAAAACAGCATTTTTGGCACAGAAATTAGGATCTCTGCACTAAAATATTATTTTCCACAGAGAAAAATTCTATTTCCTGCACAGAAAAACCTGTTTTCCATGTAAATCAGCCATGTACAAATTGTATGTAGAAGGAACCCCCAATTTCAGCATGTAGGGATTCCTTTAGCATACATTTTCTGCGCAATAATTAATATTTCTGCATTAAAATTTTGCCTCCTATGCAGAAAATACCATTTACTATGGAATGCTTTTTTCTGGGCAGAATAACTGTGTGCAGATTTTGTGCCAGATAAGTCTTGAATTATGAATAGCCTTTGAAAACGTCATAGTTTTTTATTTTTTTCTTGCAGCAGAAAAGAATTTTTTTTAAAATTAGTCATTGCTACCTTCAACAAGAAACTTTGTGAGGAGTTACATCCCTTTTCATGGGCTAGCTGTCCATTTTTAGGCACAATTCAAAATGCTCATTATGAACTATAAACTTCTATACAACTAAAATCCAAGCTATCCAAAGGATTGTATCTTCTGAATTTGAGTTATGAGATCTTTTTGCGAAGGGAGGGAAGAAGGGCCTTTTCTTTGCCCTCATCCTCCTCACAGCCACATCTGGGGAGAACACAGGATGAGAATTTCTTGGTGGCTGTTTCCAAACTCTGGAACTCTTTGTCTAGAGAGTCTAAGATGGTTACCTCCTTTTATGTTCCAACACTTTTAAACAGCTTTTAACTGCTAGTGCTTTTTAATAGTGTGCCTTTTTTGTTGATTTTTGCCTGTTTTTATCAGTTTGCTTTAGATAGTCTTAACTCTATGGATAGTTCAATTACGTTTTACTATTTTTTCATGCTTTTATTTGTGTGTCTGTCTGTGGTTTTAACTTTATCTCTTGAGTTTTATAAGACATCTTGAGACCCAATTGTGAAGAAAAGGTGGGACATAAATGAATAGAGGAAGAAGAGGTAGAGGCTATCAATATATGGATTTGAATAAGTATCTTGTGAGAGGATCTCTGCTTAAGAGATCCTCTGTTAAACTCATGCATACAAAGCTGCAAGTTTGGAACACGTGTTTAGGAGAGAAACAGAGACACACACAGACCTATGACACAGTTAAATGCCATCTCTAAGACATGCTAGAGAGCTGAAATGTGCAGTGGTTTGAATATTGAACTAGGACTCTAGGGCACCAGGGTTTGGATGCCTACTTAACCTTGAGAATAACCCCGGCCAAGTTACAGTTTTTCAGCCTCAGAGGAAGCCAATGACAAAGACCCTCCGAATAAATTTTGTCAACAAAACCCCATGATAAGGTCACTACAAGTCATAGCTGACTTGAAGGGACATAACAGAGACAACAAATGAAGTTCTATGAGTTGGAAACAGCTACTCCAACTTCAATCTGGAGAGTTCAACCAGAAAAAAATAATGCATAAGGAATATTCCAATGTTCAAAATCAAGACAGACCCACACTGCCAGAAGTATGTTCAATATCTGACACAACAATCAGTTGCAGATCTTTTAAAGGTTAAATTTAATAAAGTTTCCAATTAAAGATCCAAACTGGTGTCTCACATCTGTATTGCAGCAGTTTGAATACAATATGTCTGTTAGACTGTAAGGTGCCAAGAATAATTTTTAATTACTTTTATGTTTTTATGGAACATGGGTAAGAACAATAACAATAATGGGAAAGCTATAAAGAAGATCACATCCTAATTAATTAAGAATGTAACATGCTGTAACATACTACCACATGGAAAACAGAAATCATACTGAGAAGTCTTCTGATTATTATTATGATTACCCTAAAACAAACTAGACTGGTAGTGAGATATAATCCAAATTTTCAGTTTTTCAGCCACATCCTTTTGCTATTCTATTAGGTGTTGAAGGAGATTTAATAACTGCAATCTGATGATCCAAAATAGGTTAAAAATCCTACCTATAATTAATGCAGAGAAAGAAAAGTGCAGAATCAAATTCCTTTTATTTATTGAAACTAACAGTTTATTTATTGAAACTAACTGTTGTATTGAGCATGGGTACATAGTTCATGTGACAACATGAAATATTTCTCGAATAAGTGGTGTCATGCATGTAACAGGGATTATTTTGCAAGTGGCCTTCTGGATAAACATCCCACAAGGGTGACCAGCACCAAAAAAATTGGACAACTTCTGCTTTCTGGGGCATTTTCATGGTCCTCTTTGATCGAAGTTAGTATAGTTTACAGGACAATATGATCTAGTCCAATTATCAAATTGAATAAACCATTTTGTACAGATGATTCCTCTGTTGCTTAAGTCCAGTGCAACACTGCCAGATGTTCAAGCACGATTTGAAGCCAGGAGGGGATTGTTGACATACATCTACCTTTCTTCTCTATTGTTTCCTCTTCTTGCTTACAAGAAATTCCAGCCTCCTTGCCATTTTAGAGCTAGCTGTGTTAACACTGTGCATGCTTCACAACAATTTCACTAACCATACACAGCATCAAACCATGGTTTCAGGAAGATAAGCATTTGCAAACTGGTTTGCACTGAATAGCATTAAGATCAGTGCACATATATAACTTATCATAGCTAGAATTGAAAAAGAAATCTTTTGTTGCTTCAGTTCTAGTCCTTTTATTCTACAGCTTCCCATTACTTCTGGAAGGGGAAACTATGGCCTGCAGGGTCCCATCACAACTGCTTATTTTACCACAGATTGCTGGCAGGAGGGCCTGGATTCATTATCCTTCAGTGCCCCACTTTCCCATACCACAGAATGCCTTCAGTTGGTGTGGCTGCCTGGCTTTTAAAGCGAGTTTTGGGAGACCCAGGAATTGCAATCATAAATGTAAATAGTTAAATTTACAGTGTTGTAAGCCTACTTTGAATATCATGTTATTCAGGGTTCAGCCAAAACAGTCACACCACTCTACTTTTTAAAAAACTATTTTAAAATATCCTTTCACAAATACTTTCTTTCTCCTATCAGTGTCCCTGTAACCTGGTGTGCTCATTCATTTACATTCCACAGGGCAGCTGTCACCGAAACTAAGAGAAAATTCCTTTTCTCCATATAACAAATAACCTACCTTTGATCAAACAATAGATACCTACTTTTACCCCCTGTTGTTCTGGTTCCAAGAACCAATAATATTATGTCAGAATAATGACACTAATTTAAAATATATTACTCCAGCATAGGAGTTTTGGTGAAGTAAGCCAAGAAATCCACCTGACTGAATGAATATGTGACCAAGCGGGAAGGAACGACTGCCCTCAAAATTTCCAGAGTTTGGAAAATATTACGTTACTTATGAAAGTGACAGATGTTGATGATGAAAGAGGGTGCAAATAAAAAAGAAGGAAGAAAAAGTACATTGTGCATATATATAAATGCTTGTCAGAGGCTTCATAATTGTACATCTTGTAGAAATGTGTGTATTATTTTATGTATTCATTTTGTAATCCAAAATCTGCTAGTATAAAAAGAAATCCAGAAAGAGCATTCTGCAGTCAGTGAAGTGGATGAGTACAGCTGATCAACTGAAACATGGAATGGTTTATGTTTGATTTGTATGTCACTATTCCAGAATTTATGTTGAAATAAATGCATGTTTTAAAGCTAAAAATCCCTTCAGTGCAATCAGAAGAGTGCCACATCAGTGAGAAATATTAAAGTTTACCCTCTTTTCTAACATGAAAATTTTCTATATAACATATTTTTTTCTCTGTACCATCTAAGTTTCTGAGTATCACACTTCCATGGGGCTATATCTGATTATCATTAGGATAATAGCTGTGACTTGCAACTGTCAGTCATATATTGGTAGTAGCCCTGAGCTGTGTGTTTGTCTATACAGTTTTGGAGTCTGTATCAGCACTACATAGTCACCCTGTTACAGCTACCATGGCTTCATATTACAATCTTGGGATCTTTTAAAGACTGATTTATAACTCTCTGCTATAGAGTTCATGAGTCGGGGTATGGATTCAAACAGTGCTGCTCAGAATAATTGATATGGGGGGGGTCAGGCAATCTTTTTCACCTGTACTAAATTTGTTCCCACTGTTACAACTGTTTCTTTCTTTCCTGGAAACTTGTGGTGGACAAGCAGCTAGTAGCTCATGAATTGGCTCTGGTCCATGGACCACCACTTCAAATATTACAGGTCTGGAGTCTGTAAGTACCTTCACAAAACTACAAAACACAGCATTCTGTGAGATGGAACTATAGCAGTTAAGGTACTGTTGAATTACTATAAAGTTGAAGTGCAAATAAGCTCACACTTTTTACCATTTTCACTATCCTAAATTCTTTTCCATGAGCAAAAAGAAACATGGGTTGTATAGCAATTTCTGATCCCACAAGTAATAAAATCAGCTAGTTTCCCTCTGGAATCATGTTCCACAGCTCTCACCATCAGGTTTAAGTGCAAAGAAAGCCAAACTGGAGTACCTATAGCTGTAGATGTTCATTGCTTCTGTCAGCCAAATCATTAGACACAACTGGTTTCACATGAAGGGGCAGAGTAGGGACAGAGAACTTAAAAAAAAAATACTTGAGCAGCTTGGCTAATTTTTTCCAAAGGGAACACTTTACCTCATTTTTGCACGCCATATCTAAATATTTGATGAAATCTAGTCCAGTGTTTTCATGGCACTCTTTAATCATAAATAAAGCCTCTACCAAACAAAAGTCCCATATGGTACATGTTGCTAACATGCACACATGTGCACACAGAAATATATTTCAATATGTGGAAGATTATAGTCATCCCCCTCAGTTTTGTTCTGATGCCGTAGATTTACAATGGAAATTAGGTTTAGAAGTGACAGAATAAATGTTACTCTTGGCAGGTAGCATCAATAGTGATAACAATTCTCAGCTAAAAGCAAGCCTCCATGACTGCATACATCTTTCTCATCCTTTTGTGGTTATTGTCAACAAAAAGGCTTTTCATAACAGCAGCACCAGACTGTTTTGAATAACTCATTGTATACAGTTAATCTTCATATATTTTAGAGGAAATACAGCAATTTGAACCTTTGTAATGAGGTACAAGCTTTTGTATGAGAGGGAGTAATGGTTTGGATGAAGGCCAATAAACTAAAGCTAAATCCTGGCAATACTGAATTGTTATGGGTAAATGCTTCTCTATTAGTGTGTGTGTGTATGTGTGTGCGCGTGCACATACTTGCATGGAGGCATTCAACTGGTTCTGTATGGGATTTCACTCTCCCTTCCAAAAAAAAAAAAAAAGGTTTGAATTTTCAGGAAAGTTAGGAAATTCATTTGGATCTTGATAACCAAGGGCCTTTCTGTGCTACCCTGTTATACTGCTATTATTCTGCTTTCAATATCCTATGGAATCCTGGGGTTTGCAGTTTAGGGAGGGGCCTTTAGAATTCTCAGCCAGAGAGCTCTTTGACCTCAGTAAACTGCAAACCACAGAATTCTACAGGATGTTGAAAGTGGAATAACAACATTATATAACAGTGTAGTGTGGAAATGGCCTTAATTTTAGCAGCACAAGTCCCAAGCAATCTTTGAGGCATGCCTGTCACCCATTATAGCCAGTCTGGCACTGCATCCTCTTTGGACAATATGCTATGTTCTGAGCTACCTTTGAAAGTTACTATTTGGAAATTTGAGTGCAAGAATTATGAATGATGTGCCTAATTCAGATTGCATCATGCTAGTTTCAAAAGAATTTCTCTGGCTGCCATTTTGTTTTTGATCTCAGTTCTGATGCTTATCTACAAAACTCTAATTAGATTGAGACTCAAGTAGCTGAACAAACACTGATTTCCATATCAACTTGCATGACCTTGAATGTCATCTATTGAAGCTCTTCTACAAGTGATTTTTTGATAGAGGTGCCTCTGATGTCACTGATGTTCTGTGATAAATCAGTTTTGGAAAGCCTTTTCCAAGAAGCTGAGCCTTGTGCCAAGAAAATAATCCCTTAAGTGTAGGACTAAAGTCATTCAAAATATTATTGTAGCCTGTTTAATCTGCTCTGTGCTGTTGTATTATGTGGCATACGTTAAATGGGTTTTTGTATTTTTTATCATTCCAAATTGTTCTGGAAACCCCTTTTTAAGTGAAGCACAGAAACATTTAAACATCACAAATGAGAAAATCTTTTTTATTATTCTTTTGACAGTAACCACAGAAATTGTATAGAACTGGGTTTTTTATTTGTTTAAAAAATATTACATTTCTGTGAACAATTTTGTAGCTCATTATAAACATTACATATTTCAATTGCAGTCTATTTTAGGTAACATTTTCAGATACAGTGTACAGTTCAAATAGTGAGTTAAGTATTTGCAATCCATTTGTTTTGATGGATAATTTATCAAAATGTTTTAAAAAAATGGATGGTTTAATTATTTCTTAATTTTTAAAAGTTTTTTTTAAATGCAACTTTTGTACTCCATATTGTTTTAGCTGTTTTGTACAATTTCTGGTGTCTACATTGTATATATACAATTTATATTGTAATCCGCCTTGAGTCCCACTTAGAAGAAAGGCAGAATACAAAACAAATAATAAATAAATGGCATGTTTTAAAAATATATTCGTTGTTGATTTTTGTAAGCTATCTATAAAACAAGATATCTGGATGTCACAAAATTATCTTGAAGTCAAACAGTAATGCAATAAACGCAAGCAAATATCTTTAAAATGCAAGAATATTGCACAAATATGACAAAAACAATGTACACAAACAGACCAAGCTGAAATAATGAAAATTCAATGTAAAGTTAACACATTACAGGTAGGTGAAGGAGGTCGAGGAGGACAGGCAACTAAAACTAAGCATTAAAAAATGCAATAGTTAAAATAGACGTCATGTAATAGGGAAATTTTATCACTCCGCAATTAATAATTCATCCAACAAAATATACACAAAGAGTGAAAAATAATTATAGTTCATCAACATCATTAACAATCTTTGAAAATTCATATAGAAAAGCTAACATATTGATTTCATTAGCTTGGATAGTTTTCCTACTGGAGATAGAATAGAGTTCAAGCTCCTTACAAAGGGGGTTTCCTGTTCTCATTATGCAGTCCTTTCGCTTTTAAAGATCTAGGCTCCCATCCTGCATTGTAGATATGGATTTGTAACCTAGAGTTACAGATCTGTAACCACTCCATATTCAGATACGCTACATATTTACTACTGTGGCACTATTGATGCAATCTTAAATACCTCTTGGAACCCAGTTTAAACTGAGGAAAGGTGCTCCCAACAAAAGAGGTCTGTGGTGCAGCTGAGAAGGTGATGATATGGCTATCCCCTGAGCCACAGTACAGTGGCCAGAAGTTTCTTCTCAATGCAGTCAGCTTGGAAGTGGGAAGGGGAGAAACCCACTGGATGACCTTGGGTGCATTGTACACATTCAGCACCAGAAACTCCGTGACAGGTTCACCTTAGGGTGGCCATAATTTGGAAATGACTTGAAGGCACACAACAACAAGAAATAATGTAGCTGCTAAGCCTCTTATATTTTCATTCATTATAACTTATGTAATTCATATATTCCATCTATAGTCATATTTATATTTTGCACTTTTTCACCAATTCGCTCTCTTCTGAACATTTTCTTAGAACTGGTCAAATCTTTCAGTTGTAATGTATGTCCATTGAAGTTCAATGCTGAAAGTAGTTTTTTATTTCAGAATTATTATTTTTTGGCAGCATTAGAATGGAGAAAGGGGAATGAGGAGGAGCTAGTACCTTGGGCCCTATATATGTTTTCATTGACTCTCAAAAAGTGGTTTCCCATTTATATTTTGCCTCTTATTTATATTTTGAGGGGGATACTCATATCAGTGGAATTCCATTCCATTCCGTTCCCACCCATTCAACATGATTTTGTGTTTTTACAAAATGAGCAACTTGGAAAACATCACCATCAATCACCATCATCATCATATACATGTGGTGTTGCCAAGCCTGTTCTTGTAACTAAATTATATTTAGCTATTTTCAAACATCTAAAGCATTCTTCCTCTATTTGTTATAAAATTGTCAAACATCTTTAAAGTTTACTTATAGTCTCCCGACTAGAAAATATACAAATTGTTTGAAAGATAAAGGATATTTTTGAAATAACAAACATATATACAAGCTCCATTTTACTCAACAGGGACAATTTAAGAAAAGACTAAGGCCATTTCCACACGGATTTTTTTAAACGGGACAGAGCGTTCTCCAGGGAGGACATCTGCACCTGGGACAGGACTGGGTCGGACCTACTGAACATAGATCCGCAGTCCAGCCCGCTCCCGAACGACCTGAAGTGGTCGTGCAGCATGCTTTTGAAAGACTGCTAAAAACAGGTCTTTCAAAAGCATGGAGCGCGTCTCTGTGAGCCTGCTTCCATATGCGGATTCGCAGACTCGCACTGGTGCGAGCCTGTGATCTGCTGGGGGCAGGCTTTAGGCTGGCGAGCTTCAGCTGTTGGTCGAGACCCTCGACCAACCGGAAGCCACCATTTTCATCCCCAGAGCAGTGCGGAGCGGCAGCCACAGACTGCTCCGGAGAAGCACGGACCGGACCGGGGAGCCCAAAAGTCCAGTGAGTAGCATTACGGGGCGATTCCCTCACCCCGTGTGGAAATAGTCTAAGTTATTTCTCTTGGAGCTTCTTTATAATATGACCAGAATTTCTAATAACAATTTGATTTACTGATTTGGTCATTATTAAACTGATATATTTGAAGCCTAAAGGTCAAAGAACAGCACTGCTAAAAATAAAGCAAAACAAAATGTTTTCCTACATTACTATTAAGGTGCAAAAGTCATGATTTTTCATAATTAAATCACAGCCCAGTGTATGTTCCAAAATAATAGTGGCTTCCTGCACTAGCTGTCCTGTTCACTTTATTAATGATATTAGATTGGAGTCTACGTTGCTGACATTAATCAATACAGTTGAATTTTTATTCCTTGAAGATCTTGATAATGTTGAAATAGAGCTGGAACCAGAATGCACTTTTGTAACAAACAAACACACAAGCAAGCAAGCAAACAACATATTTCTAATCAACTTGATGGAAAGCTGTTCAAAATTTTCAAAAAAAAGTTCTTATTTGCTTTTTGCTGAACTGCATTACCTAAAAGATTTGAATTTTTGATTTCTGGATTCATTAATATTTTGTTTTGAATAGGTTAATGATGACTTAATACTTCTGGAAAATTGTGCTCAATTCTATTTTCACTCATCTTGATAATACCCCATTTGTTAATGGAGATATTTTGAAAATCACCTGATCAGGTATTAAAATTAGGCTGTCCTTAAATTTCACATGTTTTGGTTATATTGTTTCTTTTTCTTTTTCTTTTTTTTGGCATGGTCAACATTACTCAGGATAATTCACAAAAGTTCAGTCCAAGGCCATAATTAATTGCATTTCTTCACAACTTAGGTTGCCTCATTGGAAATTCATACTTCATTCTTGTTGAATTAATATGTCCAACCTTAATCGATAAACCCAGGATTAGTTTTCATCCTTTAGCTGTTTCGTTTCTAGGAGCTATGAACAAAAGCCATACAAGGTCTTTATAGAATATATGTTTTTTCTTCTCTGTGTATATAGACAGCACTAACAACTTTCCTTAGGACTTCATTGTCCAATTAATCATTTGAGATAAGTAATGAATAACCTGAAACAATTCTACATATCCTGTGGAATCTTTTTCTCAGTTCATCATCTCTAACAAGCAGATGATTTAGCACAGAATTTCAATAGCTGAATTAGACTCCTTTGCCATTATCTTTTAGCATTGTTTCTCTTACAGATGCAGAGAGAGATTTAAACTGGAATGAGGACCACATTTTTTCCATTTATTTTCAGCTCGCTACAATGTCAGTTGACTTTAGCTAATGAAGTCTTTTGTGAAGAGAACTATTTTGAGTGTGCAGCAGTAGCACCTAATCTTTTGGGAGGCAAAGCGGACATTGATCCAAGTGATTTTTTATACCTTACTGTAGGGTGAATTCATGTAATCAACTCACAGTAATATCTCAGTAGGACAGATATGTAGGAAAGATCTAAATACTACAATCTCATTAATTTTGAATGAGATGACATTGCATTAGATGGTAATTGAGCTAACAATAATAAGCATATTTGAAGAAAAGTCTGTTAATTCCACAATGAACAATGAACAAAAAGGTATAACTGTAATCTTAAGATTACATGTTGTAATTATAACCAATATCTCTCTTCTAAGATTTTTCAAATTACACTTTAAAAAATTAGACAATCAAATTGGACAATTGGTTTGCTAAAGCAACATTTCTTCATGTAGGAAAATGTGGTACACAGAAAGGGAGATGATGCTGTTAGCACAGGAAACACCTCTAAAAATTCTACTACTTTTCTCAAGTAAGAAGGTACAAATTAAGGGTCAAAACCCTGAGAAATGAGAAATATCCCGTTGCACAGTGATTTTTAGTCTGCTTGTCTGAGCTGATACATTTTGCCCTGGTCTTCATCAAACTCTGGATTTTGGTTTAAAGGAGTAGCTATAGGATACCTTTCTTTCTTTGTTTGAAGTAAAGAGAGAGAACAAATAATTCAGAGGACCATTTTGCTACAGGTAAGGGTTGCTTCATTTTGTAGAAAAGAGCTAATTAAATCAATTATCCAACTAATTGATCTGTCCTTGGTATCAAAATTAAATGTAAATCTATTCTGTCCTTGAGAAAGAGCAAGCAAGCAAGATTTGCATTCCTAAGTTGAATACCTAAACTTCAAAAATACCTATGGTCCAAAGTTTTAAAGTTCATGGACCTAGAAGATTCTGGTCACCCTAGAGCCTAGTTTCAATCAACAAGAGAGATTGCTGGAGATTGGACCTGCTACTACCTGATATCAGAAAGAAGCAAACACTGTGTTAACTGGCACCATTCCATAGGAGTATCAGGTAGCAGCCCTCCATGGCCATTTCTGCACTAGACTGTTATAGTGCTATTATTGCACTTTCAACATCCTATGGAATCCTGATGTTTGCAGTTTAGGGAGGGGTCTAAGGCCTCTCTCTAACCTGCAAACCCCCAGATTCCATAAGATGTTGAAAGTAGAATAATAGCACTATAACAGTCTAGTGCAGAAATCACCCTTGACTGCTCTCCTAAGGCACCTGGCATCCACATCTTCTCTCTGTAGCAGAATGTACTACTTTTGGTCTATTTTTGACTATAGATAAAGTAGAAATACAAAGGCAAAGGTAGACCTTCAAAAATAATTCCCATTGTTGGAAAATTCACTTATTTGGACAAGCCACAATGCCACAGAAGCATTAGAGCAAGTTCCAATGGCCTACGTCGGATGATGGAAAAGCTCCAACAACAGATCTGGAAAGAAACAGTTCTTATCATTTCAGCACTCATATACTGTCAACAGAATGTCATTCTTACCTTCACCCATTTTCTATATCGCCAAAAATTCTGCTCTAGGAGTTACAGTTACCAAGTGCACATGCGAAGTGTATAATCATCTCCTCTTGAATGCATTGACTGAGCTTCTTTCATCACTCAAGCTGCATTGTTAGATTCCACTCCCAACACACAAAGGCATCATCTTTCTGTAGCAGTTTTCCCATTCTGTAGCTTTAAATCTCAGTCTAATGTAGCCTACCAGAATATGCCATCAAAATAAACTGAAAGAAAAGAAGATAACGTGAATTACACTTTTTCTATTTGAGTCTCCAGTTATGTCAGTATGGAATATCAGAAAGGTGCCCTCATGATTAGAAATGATAAGATCAGAAACTATTCAGATCAGAAATGTAGTACAGGTAATTCTCCAATTCCTGTCAAAGCCATATATATACCTAGCTTTTCTGCTAGAAGTCAGAATCTACTGTTAAATGAGGAAAAAACACTGTTGGTAAATGAGAAATGTTGTTTTGAGCTTTGCAAGGAATCATAGAATCATAGAAATGTAGAGTTGGAAGAGACCATACGGGCCATCCAGTCCAACCCCCTGCTATGCAGGAACACCCTCAAAGTACTCCTGACAGATGGCCATCTAGCCTCTGCTTAAAAACCTCCAAGGAAGGAGACTCCACTACACTCCAAGGCAGCATATTCCACTGCCGGACAGCCCTGACTGTCAGAAAGTTCTTCCTGAGGTTCAGGTGGAATCTCCTTTCCTGCAGCTTGAATCCATTGCTCCTTGTCCTGGTCTCTGGAGCAGCAGAAAACAAGCCCTCTCCTTCCTCTACATGGCATCCCTTCAAATATTTAAACATAGCTATCATGTCCCCTCTTAACCTTCTCTTCTGCAGACTAAATATACCCAGCTCTCTAAGACTATCCTCATAGGGCATATCTTCCAGGCCTCTCACCATTTTGGTCGCCCTTCTCTGGACTTGCTCCAGCTTGACCATGTCCTTCTTGAAGTGGGGTGCCCAGAACTGGACACAGTATTCAAGATGAGGTCTAACCAAAGCAGAGTAGAGTGGTACCAGTACCTCCCTCAATCTAGACACCATACTCCTGTTGATGCAGCCGAGAATTGCATTGGCTTTCTTGGCTGCCGCATCACACTGCTGACTCATGTTCAGCTTGTGGTCTATGAAGACTCCTAGATCCCTTTCACATGCACTGAAGTCCAGCCACTTGTCCCCCATCCTATATTTCTGTATTCCATTTTTTCTACCTAAGTGTAGGACCTTACACTTCTCTCTATTGAATTTCATTTTGTTAGCCATGGCCCAGCTCTCCAATCTATCCAGGTCATTTTGAATTTTGATCCTGTCCTCTGGCGTATTAGCAACCCCTCCTAATTTGGTGTCATCTGCGAATTTGATGAGCATGCCCTCTATTCCTTCATCCAAGTCGTTGATAAAAATACTGAACAGTACTGGGCCCAGGACAGAACCCTGTGGCACCCCGCTAGTCACTTCTCTCCAGGATGAGAAGCAGCCGTTCGTGATCACTCTTTGGGTTCGATCGGTCAACCAATTACAAATCCAACTAGCAGTAGCCCTGTCCAGCCCACATTTTACTAGTTTCTTTGCAAGAATGTCATGGGGAACTTTGTCAAAGGCCTTACTGAAATCGAGGCATGCTACATCCACAGCATTCCCTTCATCTATCAAGCTAGTAACTCTATCATAAAAAGAGATAAGATTAGTCTGGCATGACTTATTTTTGAGAAATCCATGTTGACTTCTCGTGATTACCGCCTTGCTTTCTAAGTGATTAGAAACTGACTGGTTAATGATCTGCTCCAGGATCTTTCCGGGTACTGATGTCAGGCTGACTGGGCAATAATTATTTGGGTCCTCTTTTTTTCCCTTCTCTGCTATTAGATGGTTTGAAACAATGAGTGGAATGCAAGAATGTCCTTTTGTGAAGGGCACAGAACTAGTGGAAACATCCACAAAAATGGAATTGAGGGGAGATATTTTTCACCACTTTTGCTTAAGCCTGCATATGGCCTCTGTTTTGGAGGTCCCACATTCATTATAGCAGATTTGACAGGGGCCTGGAGAAGCAATAGACATTAATAGGGGTGGAGGAGTGTGTCCATTTCTGGTCAGTATGTTTTTATCCATATTTCAGTTCTATTCCTGAATTAATCCATGGTTTCAAAACTTATTTTAAACAATTGTATTTAAAATATTTAAATCAAATATATTTATTCAAGTGTGTGTGTGCGTGTGTTTAAATTGTGTTTAAATACTTTTAAACTACAGAGGACTGCATTTTAACACTTCGAGCAGAAAGATAAATAACTGGTTTCCAATTGAAGTCTACATGTTAGTTCAAGAAATTTGGATCAAGACATTTTGGACAGAAATTCACAAAATCTGAACTCCTCAAGCATCCCTAGATGAGACCTGAGGGTACATTGTTCTTTCCAAAATTAAGTGCAATGAAAGATAGAATTATAAAGTAAAAGGAAAATTGGCAAAAAGAACTTGAAGTAATACCATGAAGCAATGATTATATTACTCATACAAGTTCTGTGAGTAATAGATTCTGTAAAAAAGTGTGTGTGTGTGTGTGTGTGTGTATGCCCTTGCTTGCATGCATGAGTGCATATGATGAAATTATTACTTGACAGACCAGAGAAAAAACAGCTGGAATTCTCTGGATAAATGGGATCTCTTTTCCTCTATTAAGCAAATTTAAGGTTTAACATTTTCAGAAGGATCTCATTTCACAGGTATGTACACCGTTGTGTAATTCTAGGACCACAGTTAAGATAGAATACACCTAGAAAGTATGTATTTCATTGAGTCTGTCCTTTGTTTAGCACTTCAAAAATAATATACTTCACTTAAACATAAGTCTAGCTTTACAATATGACATAAAAGAAAATGTTGCTCAAATAAGCAAAAAATGCTCCATAAAACTTTACTACCATGATAATTTATTATAGAATTAATGTGCTGTGTGTTTGCACCAGGTCAGGCAGTGGAGGAAACCAAGACCTTATCGAAATCAGATTGAGAAATACAAATCGAAAATCCCTAATGGAGTACTAAGCATACTTCAAACAGCCAGCCATATGGACTGTGTTATGGCTCAGGAACAACCCGTAAACTTGAAGGAATATATTGCAGAAGAGTCAGCATATGATAATAGTTCTTGGCAAATAAGGGTACATTAAGAAACTGTGAGAGAGAGAAAAAGAGAGAGAAAGGAAACAAAGGATGTAGTAGTACCTGAACCTGCTCTTGAATGATTTTCCTTCCATTTTCTTTCCCTGGCTATAAAGCACACTTTTTGTCTAACGTTACTATATCCACATTCTCTCTGCGAAGAAATAGGCCATTTCCACAGGAGTGGGGAGGAGCGGTTCACTATGTGTCAAGAGCGGTGTTTTTATACACGGTGTTTGGAAACTGAATTCAGAAACTGTGCTGTCTGCTTCCGAGCCCCATTTACATTGTATTACTCCGAACAGTGGTTGCTGTATCCACAACAGCAAGTCTCTGGCCACTCCCATTCCCCTCCCTCACCCCACCCTGCCATCACTGATTGGTCTGTTTTTTATAAAATGCACACACATTTTTAGAATGCATGTTCATTGATACGTGGGAAAAAAACACGTTTTAACAGTCCATTACCACATCCACTCTCTTCCCACTGTCCGTTTAACACAGGAAGACAATAATGACAGCAGCCTGTCCTTTGATGAGCGGAGAGACAGCCTGGGAATGCCCATAGCTGGCCAATTCTGCGATGTGAATCGATGCTACATTTCTGCAGGTAGGCAAAAACCGAAGCAGAATCGGTTTGGGAGATTTCCATTGGAGTTTTTCCAGTTTTCACATATAGCGGTTTCAGAGTAAACCGTAGTGAACCGTTCTAGGAGCTGAAAACGTGCAACACCATGAGGAAAACTACAAAGGTAAAATGGTTCAACATGCAGACAAGAGGGTAAGAAATCGGTGCTGCTACAATGTATCAACCTCATGCAGCAATGGCCATAGTTTCCTGAGTTACTGACTTTGGGGAGCTTTAAAAAGAATGGTATGTCCAACTTACAGCCAAGGAGATCATATAGAAGAGCCTTGTCCCTCTCTTCTTTATCACCAAAATCAATACAAAGCCAATAATCAACTGTATTGCATCCAGATGAGTAAAGCACAGCTCTAACTTAGGAGCATCTTCTATCATTAATGGACAATAAAGGTTTATAGACCATTTTGACTATTAAGTAAACCTCAGTGTATGTAACATTGTAAACCAGAACTTGCGCATTGTGACTGTAAATCTTTGTGAAAGGAAAACAGTACATAGCTGTTCTGTGTAGAATAAATTGATTTTAGACTCTCAAGGCCAACATTGAGAAAATCCTACTGGGCTCACTGTGTGAATACTTCCATTCATTATTGGCAATTGTTATGTGGTGACTCAATTATTTCCTTAATAAATCTTTGAGATATATAGGTGATTCCACTGAAGAACCTTATGTTACTTCAAGGGCCCATTGCCTTGAATAAGTAATGAATAAATACAAATGTTTCTGACAAATATTGTTATAATGCTATTTCTTCCTAGTGCCTGGCTCATCCAAACATACCTGATGAGGGCTGCTCCCATTAATGATGTATGATTTGTACTGGTTGGAATCTCCCCCCCCCCCCAATTATGAAATCAACCATGGGATCATAAGCCAGCATTTTTACAGCTGAGAAGTGAAGTCAGAAAATGTGATGATTAAATGCCTATATTATTTGCACATTTGTCAAGGAGCCAGCATCAGAGGTGTTATAACTGGTGCAAAAAGATATATTCATATTAATTAAAAACTTAATTGCACTTTACATTCTCAGTGGTGTGATATCAGCCAATTGGCATGACAGATATTGATGAGTAAACAACAAATTGGAAGTAACAGAGGTGTGGAAGCCCAGAAGAAGCTATGAGGAAGGAAAGTTTCTATGGGCTGTGAAAAAGAACTAGGAGTTAGACAGTAGAGCAATAAAGCATTACCTGACAGAGAAATAATTATCCATTTTGCTATTAGAGACAGAGATACTTGTAAATCAATTGCATCCTAATGATCAGGTAAGTTGGTCAAAATGGTAAATAGTCTTTGGAAAGAATGTCCGTATAAACTGTGGCTAGAAGATATACTTCCTAGCTTTTCATTTCTATGTTTAGTTTCCTAGTTAATTTTTAAAATTTAAATTCTGTTTTTCTTCAAGTGCCCTCAAAAGTCATTTATAGTTTAAATAAGTCTAAGAAATATAACACAAAAGGAAAGAGAAAAGGAAGAAAGGTGAAAAATTAAGTACCAGTTCATATGTTCAGTCAAGTCATGTCAAAGTGAAATTGTCATTACAAAAGATTGTTCTGGGACAGAAGGAGCCAAATAAACCTCAGTTGGCCCAGTGCAAGTAGCTCAAGTCTGGACACATGTAGAAAGATTCATTATCCTTCTACACAAATATTTTTTCTTAATCAGTAGAATTTTCCTATTACAACTAGAGCCCTACACACAAATTTAAAATAATTAACACAGTATATCACAACACAAGCTATCATAAAAATGATATGTCCTTCTTCAACACACTCCGACAGCTCAGACAATGAAAAGTTTCTAGACTAATGATCGTATCTAAGCTGTTTTTTTTCCCCTCCAAAGCAACCAATTTATTTTCAGGATAACATAAAACATATGAAAGAATGCACTTTTCTTTCTAATTATATATTTTTCTTTATCGCCATTCTAGATGGTTGAAAATCAAAGGTCTAGTTTTGCTGTTTTTTGCTAGTTTTGCTGTTTTTTGCTAATTTTGCTGTTTTTTGCTAATTTTACCTATTGGAGGACTAATTATTAATTTCCACATCTTCAAAACACCTTAAATGAATTGAAGGCCAATGATGAAGCACCTCTCTGTTGAGTCTTAATGTGTTTGTGATGTTTTTATCTTAAAGATATGAAAATATCTCAAGACTTCATTTTTTGAGCTCCCCCCAACTCCATCTGTATCATCTGTATTTTCTTGAATCATACTTTGATTTCTGATTGCAAGATTTAGGGGGTAGTAATTCACACAGAAATTCTGCTGCTAACATTCTACAAGTACACACTGTTTTTTGTGCAGTCCAAAATGCACTGTTAAACCTTACAAATGTGTGAATTCACAAGGTGAAGTGTGACTCTTCTTAAAATAAATCTGAAAAAGTAAGAAAAGGCAACTTTCATCGGGACTATAAAATCTGATAACATGCTTTCCCACACCTATTTTACATTTTCCATTTGCATTATTTTACCTCAAGACAACACAGAAAGAATGGATCCAGCTATAGTTTTTTCTACTGTGCTAACCTTCCCTAAAGGCATCAGATCCCTCCTGATCTGGGAAGCTAAGCAGGGTCAGAGGAAGTATTTCAGAGGAAGTAACTGGCAAACTGTCTCTGAGTATACCTTCCTATGAAAAAGCTATGAAATTCATGGAGGCTACATAAGTTGACAGGTGACTTGAAGCCATGTGCACACACACATACATATATATATAACACATCTCAGTACAAAATTATCATTAACAGTTAATCTGACAATGTCCAAAAACAAGTCTTTCCTCAAGAATAAAAAAAAACCTCATAAGCCTAAAGTCCCAGTCTTATTCATCAGCCACATAAAAACTTGACTTATCCAGAGTGTGATCATTGCACTCTCTAGATCAGCATTGTCTACTTTGACTAGCAACAGCTCTCCAGGGTTTCCCATAAAGGTATTTTTAAGTCCTGGAAATGGGAATACCAGAACTGAATCTGAGACACTTTGCTCTGAAAAGCTGGTAATAAACTCTTCTCATCCATTCTCTAAGTATTGTTCCTCCATAGAGCTTATGGGGCCATTTCCAACTATTTATAGCGTGAGGGATATCCATTGAATGATTCAGACTTTGCTGGACTACAACTCCTAGAATCAATCAGTGAGACCACTGAAGTTCAAAAAAATGACTTTTTCCCAATTCTGGAAAGGCTCAGGAAATACAACAGGAGACATATTGCCTTCAGCTGCTTTCAGATACATCTATCACTATTAATGACCAAGTGGCAGCCTACCAATACATGCCAAGTAGCTACATCTATCTGGGCCATGAATGGACTGACCATGCTGGCCACAATGAATCAAAGCATGAATTTAAAAACATGTATTCATTTTCTGCCTGTCTGTCTGACTGACTGCCTATCTGTTAAAGGAAGATACTGGGATTTCACCTTTTAATAACATAGTGACTTAAATCATAGTTCTAGGGAAAAAGTGGAGTATGTAAATATCTGATGATGGTGATGATATCATCTTCCTCTGATGCTTGAATATAGTATCCCATTTGTGATTGACTGTATCTTGAACACCAGCAGCTTTTGAGCTCGATGGTGATGTAGAAGAGATCTAAGAATTCCAAGTACAGATAACAGAGGGTATGGTCCAGTTTGCCAAATTTCTGCCCACTGAGTACATATCAAGGTACAGAATGTCATGATGTTTCAAAAGGAAGACCTTTTTCAGTGCATTTTGTTACAATAAACTTTCCACTGCTTTTCACAGTAATTGTCTTTGGGCAAACCTGTATTCACTATTTGCCAACATATTTATTGCTATTATTATCAAAAAAACAAAACAAAAAACCTACCTTGTTTCAACCCTGTCAGCAGAAGCTAGATAAAATCCGACTTTAAGCAAGGACATAAAACAAAAACCATAATTAGGTGGTACAAAGGTAAGTACCTAACTAGAGTTTGTTTCCCCCCTTGGCCATAGAAACCTGCTGGGTGGCCTTGGGCAAGTCACATTCTCTCAGCCTTAGAGGAAGGCAAAAACAAACCCTCTCTAAACAAATCTTGCCAGGAAAACTCTCTAATATGTTCGCCTTAAGATCACCATAAGTCAGAAATGACTTGAAGGCACAGAACCACAAACAACAAATATAAAGGAATGAATACAAACTGGAGAGGAAAAAAAATGCCTACACTTCTTCAGAACAGAACCCTTGAAATCAGAGATCATTTAGCACCAGCAAACGTTAACTGTTGCCATTCAAAGCCAAGAATCAGAATAGATTCCTCCAAAATCTAGTCTCTGTGTTTGGTAGGTAATGAATAGGTGTGTGTTCACTTGTGCAGAGAATAAAAGACTTCCAGGTCTTCTCAAATGAGTTTGTCTTTTAGGTGTTTGTGTAGGTCTTTTTTAAAAAGGTTTCTAGTGTGGGAATAATTTGAGAATTAATGTTTCTGCCACATCTTCTCTAAACAAATCTTGTCAAGAAAACCCTGTGATAAGTTCACCTTAGAGTTGCCATAAATCAGAAATGACT
This sequence comes from Iguana delicatissima, assembly GCA_948472985.1. Classification (NCBI taxonomy): domain Eukaryota; kingdom Metazoa; phylum Chordata; class Lepidosauria; order Squamata; family Iguanidae; genus Iguana; species Iguana delicatissima. The sequence goes on from CAOKZL010000295.1 coordinate 806,119, forward strand.
TGAACGCACACAACAAAAAGCATATTTTAATGTCAATGTGTGGAACTGCACCTACCAGTGTTAAAGCATTTGGGCAGTGGAGCTTTGCATAAAGATTAAACCAGCCTTTTCCAATCCTCAGTCTCCAAATGTATTGACTCCCAACTCCTAACATGCCTAATCGTTAACCGCGCACACTGGAACTGCTTTGGACTGTCGACTAACAACTTTCCCAACAAGATTAGAGAAAGCTGTGCAAGAGATTTTGTTCTCCTTTTAGATGAAATTCTATAGCTGAATTGAGCCCCATTTGTCACACTGTTTATTCTTTCAATAAGCTTCTAAGAGTCTATTCTTGCTAAAAGCTTTCTCTGAAATTTAATCTAATTTCTATTTGTGTATGTGTGAGAGAGAGAGAGAGGGAGCAAGTTTTATTCAAAGCAAGTATCTCTGAGTAATGATTTGCCATCTTATTTTGCTTTGTCTAAAACTGACTTCTATAGAAAAATATATTTCCCAGAATTACCACCATTATTGTTATATCAGGATTGCTATGATATATAATTCCAGGTGGGTGGATCCATTTTCTGGCTTTCATTTTGCAATTGTGTGTGTGTGTGTGCCCTTGTGTGTGTGTGTCTCAGGCTCTTGCCAATTGGAAGTGTGTATGCAGCCATACATTTTGAACCAATTTTAGATAATTTATTGTTGTTGGATAGAATTTTCTTTCCAGCTCTTCAAGGAATTACATACTCAACACCTCTGTTACTGGTTATAAGCTAAGTCAAATTCTCGTCTATATCACTGTTGGAACTGTATGCTTCCCCTTCAGACATCAGCAGTATATATGATTGGATTGGCAAGAAAACCATTGCTTATCAGATGCCAGCATGAAACAATTTTGTCACTTTCATTTCATTTCATTAGCAACTATACACATGACAAAAAATAGTATGGAGAATGCTATGTCTCCTACACCAGAGAGAGAAGAAATGGCAAACAGATCTTGCTGAACAGAACGTGAATTTTAAGAAGGGACCATGGAAGAGACAAGAGAGGGATGAGTCTGTTAGTTTCACTTTCTCGTCTATTCTATATTTATTTTTAATCATACTTTTTCAGTCTAATTTCTGAAGATATTTGTGAATTTGGAAAACTAAATAACAAAAGAATAGATAAAATAAATCCAACAAATTTTTCAGCCACCAGCACTGGCAGAAATGAATTTCATGCAGCAAATCCCAGCATGAAAAAGATCGTGTTAGAACTGCCTGGCTTGCACCTCCTAAAAATGAGAAGTCTATCCAAGAAAAGAGAGAAAGAGAAGTGAGGCAGAGAGACAGAGACAGAGACTATTTCTGCACTAGACTCTTATAGTGCTATTATTCCACTTTCAACATCCTATGACTCCTGGGGTTTGCAGTTTAGAAAGGGGCATTTAGAAGACTCAGCCAGAGAGCTCTTTGTCCTCAGCACATTACAAACCCCAGAATTCCACCGGATGTTGAAAGTGCAATAATAGCACTATAACAGTGTAGTGCAGAAATGTCCAGAGACAGAGAGAGAGAGAAAGATAGTAACATTGCTTCAGCATCACAAGCTTAACTGAATAAACAGAGACCAAGATCCTCCATCATCAGATGTTACTTTGATGTCACCCAAAAAAAACCCAGCAAGCCAGACAGCACCCAAATGCAAAGGGTGCTACAGACTGGGGTGCTGCAAAATGCTTATTGTTATCGTGGGACGACTTGATTTGGGCAGCTGGAGACACCCGTTGGGTTTCTGGCACAGCTGCTTGTCTCAATGCACCCTGTGATCAGGGAAATTCTTCTGTCACAATTTCCCAGTGCCCTGATCTGCAGAACCTTGGGAACCCTTTGGTTGTGGCACTGCCTGTTTTAAGAGGAAGGTTTTTGGGGTTGTGCTCAGTCACTAATGACAATAAACATGAATTCCAAAAGTTTTGAAATGTTAAGTCCAGCTTATGATCTCCTAAATATTGAAGAAGATGCCAGTCAAGGATTCAAAACATTTCAGAGTTAAGCACTCTGAACCCTTGGAATAGATGGATATATCTGTTAGTTTTGATTTTTGTCAAATTCGGTGTTTGTTTGTTTGTTTTTTAAAAAATGTTAAACCATTTCCATTCTCAATTTGAAGAAATTTTACCTTGCTGAATTCATATAGGTGTTAAAATGAGGACCTGTTCAGGGGGGAAAAAAGTGACAAACCTAACTCAGAACCATCAAGGTAATCCAATGAACAACACATTGCAAGCAATAATGACATAAAACTTTGCATAGCTCACAAAAGACCTTCTCCAGACTAGATTACTACAATGTACTCAGTATGGGACTCCTCTTTTTGAAGCTGTAACTGGTGCAAAATACAGCAGAAGTGAATGGAGGTTCAATGTCAGTGGAACAGTTAATCTGCTCCATGTTTTAATCTGAATTTTAAAGGAGATATCCAAGCTGCTGAATTCTACCTGCCCCCCATAAGTTCAACAACTTGGATAACTTCTTTAAAGTTTACACTAAAGTCCAGAGCAGATATACCTCTCTAATGAATTTGGAACTCCTAGCTGCTACTTGAATACATCACAAGGAAGGGGCCTGTGACACTGTAGGTTTATTTCCAGTCTCTTAAGAGACTTCTAGCCTTGCAAGACTGGAAATTCCCTCCCAGTGTTTTTACTAGGGTTCTTGCCAGCCTTCCAAAGCTGACTTCCACGCATGGAACACTGGCAATCTCCCAGTTCATATGCTGCCACCCCCCCCCCCTGAATTATGAATTACTTAGACAGAACAAGAGGGACTCTGCCTAATCTCTAAGCGTAAGGAACTTCTACCTCCCCCTCCCCCCGAGTGAGAGGTCCTATGTAGCGTGTGCCAACCCTGGCATGGAAATGGAGAGAAACGGAGGTTTATAAAAGTGTTTTAATCAAGGCATGCAAATAAACAATATCACACTTGGGAGACCCCCTCTCCCAGGTACACTTAGTTACAAGAATTTACAAAACAGATATCACAGCACAGATACATTCTTAAGATCAACCAATTCCCCAAAATAATAAACAGCCCTAACGCGGCTAACTACTTTATTCTAGTATTCACAGATGTTCTTAGAAGAAAGAAGCCAGGAGGCCAGGCATGCCTGCCTGCCTACGACTGGCATAGATCTCATCTCTGTGTGTGTCTCTCTCTGGCCACATGGCCTCTCAGAAGTTTTATTTTCCTCCTTGGAAGGATCTGGAAGCCTCTCCAAGATGCCCGCCTCTTTCCTTTTTGGTTGGTCAGTTCTCACCTTGTGACCTGTGATGCTGACCCTTTCCTTTTGGTTGGTCAACTCTCACCCTGTGACCCTTGATGTAATCCTGACATCTCATTAACCCTTGGTTTACCTGAAGAGGGAAGTATCTCCCTTTGATAAACCTAGATAATGGAAAGCCCCATTATCACAGGGCCCATCACTGCATTCCTAAAGGGTCAGGCCTGGTTTTATTCTGTGCCCGATTCAAAGTACTAAGTGTGCTTCTAATATGTGAAACAGAAGTCCTCACCTAAAGAACAGCCTAGATAATTAGATCAACAGGGAAGGCACTGTTATTAAAACTGGTGTCCTTGGTTATTTGTGAGGCAGAGGCATGTGAAAGGGCCTTCTCTGTGGTGGCTACTGGCTTATGTAACTCTATTTCCCCACCTACATTTTATGTTTTTTGTAGGCAGGCCAATATCCAGGCATTTGGAAATAGGAGTAATGTGAGATCATAATGTCCCTTCTTAGCTATGATAGTGGAGTCCTGGTGTGAATGAAGCCATTTTTTTTTCTTTCAAAATTTGAATTTTCTTAAGAGGAATGAAAAGGCATAATTTAAATCAAGAAATCAATTATCAGTTCTTCAGCAAGAAAATCTATAAGATCAGGCAAGCTTTCTTGAAAAACAGATTGCCTACAAGGGTTGATTGAAATTCCCTGGCAATGCAGCACTGTGCAATGTGACTTTTCTTTAGGCATGGCAATGGCAAAGGCAAGCAAATCTACCCAGTGGCTGGTGTGAATTAGATGTGTATCTTAAGGATTCCCCAGAAATTTCTGCAATGTACTGTGAAAATAGAGAGTTTTGCAGCATTGGTGTAGTGATTCCTTAGCAAATGAGTTTGTGCCTGTGAAGGTTTCCCTGAGTGTAGAAAGCTGGAAAGCTACTGCTCTACCCTTTCTGGTTATCAGGAAAGGTGGTTCCAACTAGTTTGCTCTAACCATGCCACTGATGATTGCAAATTGTTCTGCCTGAAACTTTCACTGTACCTCAGGCTTAAATCCTCCCATCAGCATGTATCCCTTGATTCCAAATGCTTGTGGTCTGAACATAAAACTTGGAGGATGAAGTCTGACAGTTTCATGCTATGCATTGTATGGAATCCATTATTGGTAAAATAGCCCATTGTAATCAAAAGGAGCTGTGGTGGGAGCTGCCATCGGCAGAGATTTGACTGGATAAACCCTCAGTATTAAAATAAATTACTTTGGGTTTTTGCAAGATGAAACACCATTAGCCACAGCTATAAATCAGATCTTGTTGAATCAGAGATAAGAGAATAGAATGTGCTGCTTTTTCTCTGCCATTTTAGAAATCATTCCTATCACATTCATATCTGGAGATGGTGTGCTTCAGCTCCAGAACTACCTGTTGTTGAGACAAATGCACTTTAGGTATGTTGCTGTGACTAGAAGAAGCTTAGCTTGGAATGGCCATCTGATGGTCTATCAGCATGGTCTAAAGCAAATTTGTTCTGTTCCTGATACCCTTAACAATATATAAGTTGACTGGTGGGAGTGGAGGAGGGAAGAAATCGCTCACAAAATTTCAAATGTATTTTATACATGCATGAAAAACCGGGGGGAGGAGGAAGGATACCTGTCAGTCTGATATTTGCAGGGGTCTTATAAATAGCATATTACTTTCAATTTACCTCACTGTGGAATGTCACAAGGCACAGGACTTGCCCCAAGACCTTTGTTTAGTGAATAGTGTAGCCTTGGAAGGATTAAAAAAATTGGCCACTCCAAACCGAAAAGACACAAATTAGATTGCATACACAGCAGTCAGTGTTTACCATTCCCTTTCCCACTGATTTCAATGCTAAGACCAAAGCATATGGAATCAGTGAGACATAAGACTGAATTCTGCATGCATTTACAGATAATTGCTGCTGAACAAGGAGGGATGTGATTTCCAAACTGACATGAATACAACTGATTTAAATTTAACTGGATTACGTTTCATGTGGCTGAAATTTTTCGCCATTGTTCCTCACTAAAAGTAAATCCCTTTTCCAACTTAAAATTGTGACTACATCAGATATATGCTCGTAAAGTCCTCGAGTTGGAAGGCACTCTAGGCACCATCCAATCCAACCACCCACCACTGTAGAAATTCACAGCTAAGTCTTGTCCGACGGGTGGCCATCCAACCTCTGTTTAAAAACTTCAAACAAAGAGGAATATACCACCTTTTGAGGTAGCATATTCCACTAGAACATCTCTTACTATCAGGACGTTCTTCCCAATGTTGAGTCTTCCTTCTTGTAATTTGAATCAGCTAATTCAAATCCTACCATGCGGAGGAGCAGGGAACAAACTCACTCTGTCTTTGACATGACATTTCTTCAGATATTTAAAGATGGCAATCCACTCACATCTCAGTCTTTTTACCAGGCTAACACCACCCAAACCCATCAACTGTTCCTCATAGTGATTCTTATTCAGATCCTTTATCATCTTGGTAATCCACCTCTAGGCACATTCTAGCTTTGTCAATAGCCTTGTAAAACTGTGATGCTAGAACTAGGCACAATACTTCAGATAAGGCATGACCAAAGGAGAATAGAGTGGTAATATATACTTCCCTTTTTTTTTCTTTTTTTTTGGACACTATAGTATAGACAGTGCAGGCCAGAAGAACACTTGCTACTGCAATACATGTTGACTCATGTTTGTAGTCTAGCAAGACTTCCACATCCTTTTCATTCCTATTGCTGTCAAGCCAGGTGCCACTCTTCCAATATTTGTGCATCTTTTTTTTCTGCCTAAAAGGATAAATTATATTTATCCCTGTTGAAATTAATTTTGGTAGTACTGGATTATTTCTCCAGTTTGTTAAAGGTCATCTTGAATCATGATTCTGTCATGACTGGATAGTTCTTTCTGTTGTTTTTAATTCTTAAAGGCACCAGATTATGTCTGATCTTGGAAGCCAAGCAGGGTCAGTCCTGATTAGTACTTGAATGGGAGACTGCTAATGAATACCAGGTAAGAGGAGGGTGATACACACTTTTTCTCAGTGCCATTCTTTTCATTTATGTTCTTCCCAGTCTCTCAAACACTTAATTGCTTAACAAGCTGGTGTAGATGCACTTGTGACTGTGTAGACAATATGGAGGTAAGGAACTCTCCATTCCCCATTAGTGTCTTTCCTGTGAAAACGTATGTGTGTAGGGATGTAATTCTTTTCTAATTTTGTTACAAAGGAAGCAATGAGTGATCTGAGCAAGTTTCTTCCTGCTATGAGAAAGACTTAAAAATCTGTGCCATTTTAAAAGGCTATTCACAGCCTATGCCAAATTTGCATGTCACATTTATATGCAGGATTTACTGTGTAGGAAATACTTTTTCTTTATTTGTGCAAAAAATGCTGTTTCTTGTAAAACAAACACACACACACACAAATTTTGTATAATAAGTGCCAAACTGCAAAGATTCTTGTCAGTCCAGGATTCTTCTTGTCAGGCTTTCTTGAAATCTGAGACACATTTTTGACTGTTTTATGAAGATTTTTTCATATTCTCTCCAGTGCTTTATATATGAGAAATTATATGTGTATGTGTGTGTGTTATAGACAGAAAAAATGAGTAAGTGTGAGAGATGGGCTTTACCCATCACCCTTGGCTCAACTCATAATAGAAGATATGGCGTGTCTTTCTATTTTACAGTTTTTTCTCTGCTTTGAAAATATGTGCAGAGCTCAAGATGATATTTGACCTTAAAATGTAGCCTGAGGTCCTAAATCAATTTTAGTGGTGGCTGGTAGCTTTAAAAGTCAGTGAGATGGTGAATCCACCTTGGGCTTTACTCTAGATCAGGGCTTTCCAAATGGTGTGCCACGACACGTTAGTGTGTCACCTAAAGTGTATAGGTGTGATGCCTACGATCTTGGAAATATATGTTATTATTTATGAATCATATATTTTTAAAAATATATTAAAGGTTTTCATGAGATATATTGTGTCCCCATACATTTTGTTATTACAATTTATGTATGTGTCTGTATTTCTTATAAGGGTTAGTTTGACCTCCAGTTTGCTAGTAAAACTGAAATTACTGTGTTGCGAAATGATACATGTCTAAAAAAGTGTGTCACCAATGTGAAAAGTCTGGAAAGCTCTGCACTAGATTTAAAAGGAGTAAGACAAGGAACTGTATCCTATGCCCCAGATAGGTTCTTTTAACATTCTGACAAGGAAGGCACTAGCTACTATGAACTAACTAGCATTGCCCTAAATTTGTGCATCAAAATTTGTTCAGTTTTCAGTAGCAGTACTGTGTTACAGATTAAAAGAGTCATATCTTGAATGCTGAACATTAGAATTTAAAAAAGTGCTCCATACAGCTACCCATTGAGATAAGCAGAAACTCAGGGCTCTGTTCCATGGGTAAATCACAGTTTGGTGATAGACACATTCACTGACATCCATATTCTCACTTTTGTGCTCAGTCATAGGCACACAAACATATTCATACTCAATATATTGCTGGGGAGGATATACAAGGGAAAGTGGGGGTTAAGTATCCCCTCTCCTGTTGATCCAAGTCACACTTTTGTCATTTTATAAAATAAATCTTTGTCTACAATAAGAGCCTAGCATGGCTACCCTTCCAGAAATGAGCTTCAGTCAAAGAGAAGGTCCAGCACACCAAGTTGGATAATATGAACAAATAAAGGAAACCAGCTTTCCATATTTTTTTACTTGTATAGTTAAAACTGGCCACATTTATCTCAGGACTGCTGAATTTAAAATGGAATCTGTATATGTTAGTATATGAGACATGTTGGTATATGTTGGTATAAGACAGGAGTTTATAAATAATGCTGACAAAGGAGTGTAACCAGAGTTTTATTTGATTTTTCTTCTCCCAGGGACTCATTTCTTGAAAAGACACATGCTTACTATTCAGTTTCAGCATTTTGTCTGAAAACTGGTTTTGCATTACACCTGCATATTGCTTATATTTAAAACCTTAACACCATGATCTATGGGATTTAAAGGATTAAGAGTAAGGTTGGGGCTAGCAAGAAACTCTGCCCAGATGCTTTATTTCATTTTTCACCCTGTACTTTATATGGTATAATTTAGTTGAAATGTTAAGGTTTCAGTCTATGCATAAAGGTCTACTCCAAAGTACACTCCATGGAATCAGTAGTGCTTATGTCCAAATAAACATGGAGAGGATTGGAGCTTTCCTTTGCCATACTCTTTTGAAAGATATGATGTACCACCATTGGAAGACCATGCCCAGAGAAACTCACTTAGCATTATTGTCCGTTTCTTTGAGGGAAAGAGTCCCCACCACCACCCCCCTTCTCCAAGTTATTTCACCATTTTCTTCTTTGCAAGAAGGTGATTGAAAACTGTGCAGTTTTTGAAGACTATTCATATCTCAAAACTTAAATCTGTGCAAAAATACATGTGGGCTTGTTGTACAGAGAGAAAACAAGTTTCCTGCTCAGAAAACAGCATTTTTAGTTCAGAAATGCTAAATTTCCTGGCCGGCCCCTCCCGAAACTGCAAACCCCAGGATTCCATAGGATGTTGGAAGTGGAATAATAGCACTATAACAGTCTAGTGCGGAAATGGCCTAAGTGACATTAAAATGAAGGGATGTGATTCCACATAAGCTTGCAAAGGATAACACGCCAGGTCTGTCACAGCATGGACTGTCTACTGAATTTGTCTCTGTCATGGAATTATTGAAGGAAATAACTCTTATCTAGCACTTTAATTTCACTTTCCTTTATCAGGCTTTTCCAGGGAGAAACAAAGGCTGCAAGATTCTTCCTTGCAAGAAATGTGTTCTTTGTCTAAAATTAATTCATTTGAAGGATTGATAACCTATCTCTCAGTTTTTTCCCACTTCCTAGGTGACTCATGTAAAGTAAGAGTAATAAGAATTATACTTACAGTTTCAACAAATTAATGCAATTGTACATACACCTCTCAGAAAGTAAGTAACTCTAAACTTACTGCCACTTTGAGTAAATAGATATAGGAGTGCACTGTAAAACAACTAAAAATAGTTTAAAGAACATACTCCAGTAGATAAGAAAACATTTCACCTACATTTGTTGCTGTTGTTGTTGTTGTTGTGTGCTTTCAAGTCATTTCCAACTTATGGCAACCCTAAAGTAACTCTATCATGGGATTTTCTTGGCAGGATTTATTCAGAAAGGAGTTGTTTTTGCCTCCCCCTGAAGCTCAGATAGTGTGACTTGCCCAAGGTCATCCAGTTTACTTGGCAAGTGGGGATTCAAGCCCTGGTCTCCAGAGTTTTAGCCCAAGACTCAAACTACTATACTATTCTGGCTGTATTCACATACATTACAGACGTTAAAATGAGCCCAGTATAAATAAGGATTCTTTGGCCATTTCCTCATGATGATGCTCTTCTGCATCATCTCATTGCAGTCCTAGGTCCAGAAGGGAGTGCATCAGCAACGCCTCGCTGTGCACCGCTTGGTCCATGTGGAAGAGAATGCAATGGCGCCATGTCTTCCTTCTGAAGTGCAGCCGGGCTTTTTCCATTGCTGTACTACAGAAGGAAGCATTGCCAATGCGCTTCCACAGCTTCTGCATGGCCAGAAGTGATGGGAGCACTGCACAATCGCAGACGCAAAATGGAACGCTGCACAAGCATGACGTTCCACAACAGGATGGCAGCAGGACAGCGATGATGTCATGCGGAAGTGTGACCTGCTGCCATCCTGTGGCAGAAACGAGACGTAGATGTCATGTGGAAAAGGCCTCTGTGTGATTTTTTTTCCCTTCTCTATCCCTCTATCATCTTAGGCCCTTTCCTCACGGGGGGCGAACGGGGCTGCGCACGCAGGAGCGGAGCTTACCCGTGAGCGGGTTGCTCCATCCCTCCGAAGAGCACGGATCTGCCATTCCAAACGCCGCTGAATTTCGGCGGCGCTCGGCAGCACCCGGCGGCGCCCAAAATGGCGGCCAGCGGCTTCCGGCGGCGCTCCACCAATTAGGACAGCACGCCAGCCGGAAGCCCACCCCCGGGCAGATCTGCAGGGATGCACTACCGTGTCTCTGCAGTTCTTGACCGGGGGCTGCTACAGGGCAGCGTGGGTAAGTTTTATAAAAACCACTTTTGAAGGTGGTTTTTGTAAAACTCACAGCGCCACCCCTGGGGCTGCGCTAGAGCAGTTTGAGGTCTAGAACCTCACTTTTTTTAACTGCTCTAGCGCAGACCCCGGTGAAGAAGACCTCCTGGAGAGGTCGCTCTAGCATGGGCAATATGCCCATGTGGAAATGGCCTTAAGGCACTGGACAATTGTCACAGAGTGTGCTATTCTATAAATGGGGACCACAACAGGAAAACTCCTATACTGGAACACCACCCACTTAATTTCAGAATGCTTCAGTTTATTATCTTAATGTGCAAGCAGGTTCATTTCAGTGTGTAGACAGTTTTTCATGAGCCCCAAGATATGGGGAACATTGTTAAAGGTTAACACCAACTCTGAAGATGGATAGTTCCTTCCTCTGTTTATAACAACAAGACAAGGCAACTCCGACACCATCATCACCATGCCCAGCATTCATGGAAGTGTCAAATCACACCAACTTTTCATTTTAATTGTAAAAAATGATTGTATCCCTTCCACCTCTCGGTGTCATTTTCCCCCAAAAGCATTAATGATTTCCTTGACTAATGAAAATTAATTGCCAGTCTGCCTTGACAATTACATTGTGATCGATCAAATTTAGAGGACCTGCAAGGGTCATTTGCTGTAATTCTCATGCAATTCATTAAATCTGCAGCAGATGATAACCTTTAACAGAGTTGCGTATTAGAGAATACTAATGACAACTCTGGATGCCACTGTGTATTCAAGAATCAATGCATCATATTGTCTCCTTTCTCCCTTCACTCAAAGCAGTGAAAAATATCTTTTCTATGCTGTCTTATAAAGAATAAAGCAAGTGAACTTGCACAGGGTATTAAGTAAGTTTTGCCTTTCTAGTTCCACGATGAGTAGATATGCCCTTGAATGGTATTACAGGATTCGGTAGCTGTTCTCATGGCCAAAGAATACAGCAGACTCAATGTCCAATGTGGTTTGATGTCTAAGCCTGCAAAATAAAACAAATGAATAAAAGTACAAACTGAAACAATGAGACACAGAAAAAAGGATGAGAGATCTGGAAATCTTTCATTTCAATGACCTGACAGGAACATTGTTTCTTACACTGAGCCTATGTTTAACATCTATCTTGTACTTAATTGCTATATTGTATCATCAACTTTTATTAATATTGCCCACCTCATCCTTTTCTCAAGTTACATTATTCAGCCTCCCTCCTTCCCTGCCTTCGTCTCTCTCTTTTCGCTGGAAGGAACTTATGTTCCCTAATCCACCATTGTATCTGCAGTTTAAAGCACTTGTAAGCCTAGTAGGAAGATAGACAGCATGTAGTATAAACCAGCATTAAATAAGGTTTTTCTTTTTTTTTAAAAAAAAAAATCTTTCTACTGGCTTGGGAAGGTGAGCTACAGTCTACCAAGGGTCCTACAAAAACAAAGAAGTGTCCCAAAGTAAATGACTTGGAAGTCAATAGTTGTTGATGTTAGATATTAGAAGTTAACTTTGTTACTTGTTTTTATGTCCGTACTTGTTGTTTATTTATTGGTCAATTACCAAATAAAGAGCCTGTCTGGTCATTTCCACACTAGACTGTGATAGTGCTATTATTCCACTTTCAACATCCTATGGAATCCTGGGGTTTGCAGTTTAGAGAGGAGCCTCAAAGGATTCAAGATTTCATAGGATGTTGAAAGTGGAATAATAGCACTATCACAGTCTAGCGCAGAAATGGCCTCTGTCTGGCTGACTTGAGGGTCATAGGTAAAGGCTTTTGTACAGTAGAAATGAAAGAAGGATTTGACTACTTTTTGGTAAAAAAACACTGTGCTTAAGTTAGAGGTATGTGAAATTGATCTGAATTGGAATTCCAAGGAAGAATATGACCTGCAGAATCAGATTAAATGTTTGTCTAAGTGAGCCCTCAACTTCCTACAGAGGACAACCAGAGAAGCCAGTGAGATGCCCCAAAGAATCTCTTTGACATTTAGTGGTAATACTTCTAAACATGGGAGATCATTGTAGCTATAATTATATTCCAGACCTTAAAAACCAGAGCTAATAGACCTATATTGCATTACCTTGTCTAATTGGCATTTAGAAGCCATCTAAGCGAATAGCAGTCACAAGCTCAGGCAACATTCAGATATATGAAATTTACCAGCTTCCAGGCTTATTGTACTTCCCATCCTCCCTTTAGATTACTGAGCTGAAGTACAACTGGTAATCGTGCTGCCATACTGAGTTTACTTCCAGCCCCCCAAGCCTGACTTCTACTCTTGAAAAGGAGCAGGAAATTCCTCAGCGTTCACTAATTCTCATCCTGCCACCACCCACTGAATTCTGAATTACTGAACAGGACAGTGGGACCCTGATCAGTGGACTGCCAGTCTCTATGCTTAAGGACCTTTCCCTTCCCCTCTCTCCCTCTTCTGAGTGAGAGAAGTTCTGTCTAAGCATGTGCCAAAGAATGGTGTGGGAATGGAGAGGAAACAGAGGTTTTACAGAAAAAGCATTTATTTTAAGGCATGCAAGTAAACAAGACAATAACACACATGAGAGGCTCCCCCCTCTCAGGTATGCTTAAGTTACAAGTAATTATAAAACAGATACATTCTTAAGATCAGCCAACCTCCAAAATAATAAAAACCCCGAATGCGACTAACTAATATTCTAGTTACTCACATTTGGGTTCACAGGCTTAGATGGTCTAAGAGAGGAATGAGACCAAGAGGTGAGGCCTAGGGCCTGCAGCCTACTACTGGCACAAATCCCATCTCCAGGAAGTTCCTTTGTTCTCTCTCTCCACATGGTCTCTCAAGGATTTTTTATAACTTCTCCGTCGCAGCATCTCGAAGCATCTCAAAGATGCTCATCTCTTTCCCCTTGATTGGGCAATTCTCCCCCGTGACCTGTGAGGCTGACCCACAATAAAAAGTGTAACCTAATCTCAACACCTCGTTAACCCTTGGTTTACCTGAAGAGGGAAGTATTCCCGCTCAGCCAAGTCTAGATAAAGGGAAGCCCCATTATCACACCTGCAAGGGGACATTTTGCAAAAACTATGGAGAAGGAGAGGAAGAAGAAGAGGAAAAAGAAGAAGAGCTACTACTACTACTATTACTACTACTACTCAAAGTCTCAGTGTCAGCCATTTATTATAAAGCTCTATATGGCTTAGGTCCACACTATCTGAAAGACCCTATTTCCCCATATGAAATTGACTGCATTTAAGGATCATAGAGAAGGGCTTTCTTTTGGTCCCACCATCCTCACGGGCATGTCTGATGAAGATATAGGCCATTTCCGCACTAGGCTGTTATAATGCTATGATTCCACTTTCAACATCCTATGGAAGTCTGGGGTTTGCAGTTTTGGGAAGGGCCATATTCCATAGGATGTTGAAAGTAGAATCATAGCACTATAACAGCCTAGTGCGGAAATTAGTATAGAAGAGAGTCTTCTCAGTGGCTGCTCCTAGGTTATGGAATTCCCTTCTAGTTGCCCACTTCTTTGTTCTCTTTTTGTCATTGGGCAATGTCCTTCCTATTTAAACAGCCTTCTGACTTTAACTGGTTAGGGTAGAAATAACTGAAACAGGTGTGCTGCTTTTCAATACATAACATGTTTTTAAAAGTATTTTAACTGTTTTAAATTAATATTTTATTTGGGTTGTTTGATTTTTTTCCCCTTAAAAATGTAAATCAGATTGTTTTGTCTATTTTGTTTTACCCTATAGGGTAAACTGCTTTGGATCCCATACTGGGAGCAAAAGTGGGATATCCAATAAATAAATAAGACTCCAAAAACTGTACTATAGAAGGAAGTTGCTTAGGTATCTGTGAAGGAACCATCAGATGTAAAAGATCACAGAACAAACTTTCAACTGTTATTGTTGTTGTTTGCCTTCAAGTCATTTCTGACTTATGGCAACCCTAAGGCAAACCTATCATGGGATTTTCTGGGGTTGAGAGTTTGTGATGTGCCCAAGGTCACCCAGTGAGTTTCCATGGCTGAACAGGGAATCAAACCCTGATCTCCAGGATCATAGTCCAATGCACAAATCACTACAGTATGCTGGTTCCTTCAAGTGTTATACATACCACAATTTTCAATGGAGTTAGTTCAGCACATAGTCAGTACCGGGTCATTACAGGATAGTGAAGTGAGGGGATGTAACAAGGTGTACATAAATATATGGACCAGCCTTAAAAGACTGTGTAGGAGGGATATGTTGGGGGAGGGGGGAGGGGAGGGGAGGGCTGAAAAAGAGATTTTAAATGAAAATGATGAAGGATGTAAAGGAGTTTTATGGATGTTTATGAATGGTTTGTATTATATTGTGAAAATGGAATAAAGATTTAAAAAAAAAGACTGTGTAGGAAGCCCCTAATGAGTAGGAAGAGAAAACATTAACTCTTCTTGGATTATTAAAAACAAGTGAGCAAATGAAGAGAATTTCCCTTTACATATGTGAAGAGTTGATTGAATTGTCCATCTTTTCCCCCTTTTCATGAAAAGAAACAATTCAGGACAAATGCTGATGTAAAATAAAATAAATAAAATAAAATAATGTAAAATAAAAATAAAATAAAATACTCTGCACTACCAGTGCTGTTCTGAATCATTTTGGGATTCATCAACAGAGCTCATGACACAGTGTTGCTTAATCTTCTGTTGTGTAGTGGTTGTTAAAACTACAAAGCAATTGCAGTCTTAATTGCCCTGTTGGCAACTTACCTAAAATAGGAATGTACTTGACTCATTGCTAGGACCCCCCATTTGTAAATGAAAGAACACTCTCATCTCTTGCCCTCTTAACCGGGCTTTGTTGAGCAATAAATCCAAGCAGATTTACCACATCAAAGCCCTGACAATACAAATTATACAATTTTGTGGCCATAGCAACAAATAGAGTGTGTTTAGCTGAAAGAATTTTTTTTTATAACCACACGTTTTCTTTGTTTGTAGTTGCAATATACGCTGAATCCCCTGTGCTCACACTGCTGTTTCAGAATTAGGAATGTTATGGAAGACACATCCCTGAATCTGCAAGACCTGAGCAAGGCAGTTTATGATAGGATCCATAGGGTCTCCATAAGTCAAAGTTGACTTGACAGTAGTTAACAAAAACAAGAAAAATGATGGTTTCAATCCTAGTAGCATATGTTATCCTGAATATTTTAGACAGAAGATTCATTTATGACATAAGCATAGATGATAAGACAGGAGCAAACACACACACACATGAAACAAAATTTAAATAAAATCATTTTTGAAAAAAACAATAATTCTAAGAAACCAGAAAAATCTGGTTAGACTAAATAATCAATATAGAGAGGTCACAGTAAATAAAAAAATACAGTTCTCCCTCTACATTTGTGGGCTTGATCTCTGCAAATTTGAGTATTTGAGGAGACTCACTTGCCTTCCCCCCATTCTTCCTCTTCCATTCTCTTGTCTTTTGTTCAAGCACTCTGAGCCTTCCTTCTCCATACCTGGGCAAAAGACAAGCAAATGGGAGGGGGAAGCCCTGCACATGGAGAAAGAAGGCACACACAAGCCTTCCTCCCATTCTCCTCCTCCCATTTATTTGTCTGTTGCCTGGATGCATGGAAGGAGGCACAAGAACCCAAGGAAAAGGCAAGAGAATTGGGGGGAAGGTGAGGTGCACATGTCTTCTCTGCACATGAGATTACCTTCTGCCATTCCCTTGCCCTTTGCCCAGGATATTTATGGAATCATGAAGAAGGAATGCAGCACACCTTGGCAGATGGAAAAAAGAATGGGAGGGGGGAAATAGGGGGAAGAGTTCATGTACCTTCTCTCTGGACAGGTCTACCCCTCCCATTTGCTTGTGTTTTGCCTTGGAGTGTGGAAGGAAGTAAGGCACACTTGGAGAAAAGGCAAGGGAATGAAGGAGTGATGCATGCTTTCTCTACATGTGGGACCATCCCCTTCCATTCTTTTGTCCTTTGCCAAGGTGTAGAGAAGGAAGGCAGTGCAGCCCAATGAAAGGAAAGAGAATGGGAGGGGGAGAATAGGGGGAGACACTCACATGCCTTCTCCATGTACAGAGCTCCCCCTCCCATTTGCTTGCCTTTTGCCCAGGCACATGGAAGGAAGCCATGCACACCCAGGGAAAAAGCAAGGGAATGGGGGAGGTATGTGCATGTTTTCTCTGTGCATGGGGCTCCTCTTTCCATTCACTTGCTTTTTGCCCGGGCACAGAGAAGGAAGGCAGTGTGCCTGCTCAAAAACCAAGAGAATGGGAGTGGAGAATGGAAGGAGGTACATACATGAAAGTTGAGGAGCCACTGTAATTGTGATAGAAGAAGGCAAATTAAAAATAAAAGACATAAAAATACCAATAGTAGGAATACATGTAATACATATATGCAGATATGGAATCCAAGGTGCAATACCAATATAAAATGTCACAATTTACTGTGGTTGTCTAGTGGTAAACCCAGTTGACAACCACATCAACTAGTGATAAGGGGATACACTTTTACTAAAAGTTGTGGCATTCAAAAATAACTACATGATAATAACAGTCACAAAAATCAGTACAACTGTATAATGGTATCTCATTCACAAGGAATGTTCTTCACAAATATGTAGAGAAAATGTGGTGTCATAAATGACTGTGCAAAGTATATGACAGTTCATCCTTTTGCTGTAGCCCCTTTAAAACTATTTTTCTGAATGTAGACACAAGTGAGAGCTTTCCTAGATCCTACCACTACAGTAAGTGATATTTATGAAATCATACTCTGAAGAATCAGGCCAAATGAGAGGAAAAATATTTTGACAGTTAAAGAAAATAAGGAGTTGTAGAAACAGATCCTCAGTGAGGTAAATAAGTGCAAACTTCAAACACCAGCTCATAACATCCCAGCTCTGAAATTAGTGACAGAAAAGTGTATTGGTCACAGGATAATAACAATTAATGCAACAATATTATTTACATACTAAAAGAAATGTCACTTTGTAGAAGTTTGGGCTTTTCTGTAATTGAAGTCTAGGCATACATTCAACACCCAGCCAGCATCTGACCACCAGTGGAACTGACATGGTTCACCACCACCCATTTCCTTCCTGTAGCCTACCACACATCCACAACCCAGCTATTGGGTTTTTCTAACCCTCCAGAGCAAGTGCTGGGAGTGTTTAGGAGGGTATAGTAGATAGCAAAGATCAACCTGCTTCTGATTCTGCAGATGGAAGCAGTTTTCCCAACAGACACAGTAATACCCTGTTAGATCCTGCTCCTTTGAAATTCGAATTTTAAGGAATATCTGAAACACAACTAAGTCTCTGGCAACAGAGAACAGTGAAGCCCTGCATGTGTGGTTATAGAAGAAAGTTAAGAAGTTTTTTTTTTTCCCAGAGAAAATCTTTCACTAGGAGAATTTTGTTCCTACAGTGCCCTAGGACTGCCCTATCAAGGTCCACTCTTTTGTTGCCCACCAATTCTTTCATACAACCACTTCTTTTTGTATCTTCTCTTCTCACTAAACCACTCTGAGACCTTGAAGAGAAACTTGGACATTAAATATCTACTGTTTCTCCCCTACAAATCTTTTCCACCTTGCCTTAAATTCATAAAGAAAATAATATGGAGTTGGGGAACTCCATGCTTACCCCAAAACAGTCTTCCATATTAGCTTTCATTTACATCTGTTTAGGTTTCCATCCATCACCATACAAATGAAATTCCTCTGCAGCATATCCTAGTTCCAGGCAGGAGACAACATAACTTTTACAGGTTCACTTGCTGAAATTTTAATCTGACAGTTGTGCACTGCAGGCTGTGGTAAATTTAATAGTAGGATTCAGGGCTCCCAATGGCCTGTTAAATACTTTTAATGGCTTAATGGAGATGACAAAGAGATATTAAGTAGATTCACAGGTGCAGTAGAAACCAATTGCCCTCTGAGTCATACCAGTTTAAATCTGAAGCCATGTTGTTTGTATCAATCTTTACTGCAAAACCTACATAAACTATGAAATACATGAGATGATGATACAGGTGTGTGAGAACTCTGTTGGGTTCACATTTTTATGCAAAGTTACCAGATGCACCCTACCTGAATCCACACACAAAATGGAACAAATTTGGACAATCAAACTTTGCACATTAAAAATGTGTACAAATCTGTGTAATATTGAAAAGGGTGTACAAACATGCTTGTGTTTGTGCAAGTGCCTTCAAGCTGTCTGTTGACTTATAGCAACCCTGTGAATTTCACAGAGTTTTCTTAGGCAAGGAATACTCAGAGGTAGTTTTATAAGTTCCTTTCTCTGAAATATAGCCTACAGTACCTGGTTTTTATGCATATTCCTAGGGAAAACGACTCACAAAAATAAAGTTCAGAAAAGTCATACATTTTGAGAAATACAGGCACACAGAGACACATATATTAAAAATCTAAAAATCTAAAAATAAGCTGTCAACTGATGCAGAAATGGGATGCAATAGCTTTAACTTTGGTGAGGGACAAGAAATACGCAAAATGAGTAGCATCAGTTTGACAGATCCATCTTTCTTGGTGGCTTATAGGCAGAGAAATGCATTAATTGAAACAAAACACTTCTGTGAAATAATCTCCCTTTCTCTTTTTTTTCCTATCAGACCCCTCAAATTTTTTTCTGGAGCAGGAAAACTTTCATTTTGACATTCCAAGATCATTTTAATAAGTAGTCACATTATTCCTATATTGTATTGTTGTTGATTTGCATTGGCTTCTGAACTACACATACTGATAAATCAACCACAAGACTTTCCTCTTATTTATTTTGAATGCTCATCCTGATTTCTAGCTCTGTAGGATTAGCAAAGAAGTAAACTTGTGGTATCCATTTAAATTAGGTCTGCTGAATCTGTTGTTGTATTATTATGTTGCTGTGCAGATTAGGACAACAAGGTAACAGGAAGTTGGTAGGCAGTGAATTGTGACATTTTGTTGATTTCAGTGCATTTTTATTTGTATCCTCTCTATCACTTAAGAATATCATTGGGAGCTTGACCAAGGTCTGAAAGCCAAACTACACCTCATGACGAGTGGGTCACTTTTATTTTGAAAAAGAATACTCAGTGGTGCAGAAGGTTTAGGGAGGCTCAAAAGTTTTGTTTCATGTACTTTGAGAGCTTAGAAATGTTACTATGCCACACCACAACGAACAGAATCTCCCAAATAGCATACCATGCTTGCTGAGGCATTCTGTAAACTGTAGGCGTCTCACAAAAAGTAACATTTCTAAACTCTTTTTTTACACAACACACTCTAATTAGTACTTCGCAGACTAACACCTTAAACAGAAGGTCATAATTCTTCACCTTTTCTAATTATATTTGTTCAAATAAACAGAAAAATGTATCCTGTGTGATTATTGTGAGAAAAGGCATGTATTAAAATGTGGATTTCAATCACTTCATACCACAGCTACTGTCCACAACATACTACAGGTCATGTGTGCATTAGGAAGAGATGCTGAAGATTCACATTGAACCCATTTGCCTCTGGACTCCAGCACTAAAGGCTTAGTACCAAAGGTCAAATTGCATATTACACCTTGAGCAAAAGACAGATGCAGAACTAATTCATGTTATTGCTAGGACCTGTGGTGCAGATACTCTGGATCTTTTTCCAAAAATTTTAAAACACAAGTATAAGTCCATTCATTTTTCTAGATTTCACTATAATTTATAATTTGTAAAACATCCCTAGTATTAGCTTTCAACACTTGAAAGCAAGACAGAAGTTTAAGCTAGCTTTTTAAGCCCAATAGATGTGATGCCCACTGGAATCAAATAGCATGATCCAATCATAGCTGAACAGGTTAAACTTCCATTGATTTCAGTGGAAGCACTGAAGTCTAAAATCCTTTGCCCACTGAATACAATGGGAGTTACCTCCAGGAATATTAACATGCATAGAATTAGGCTGAACTTGTCTTCCATTAGGAGGAAAGATCAATAAGCCATGCTTAAGTTTGGTTGAATCATTTACTTTCAGTACAAATCTTCTCCTTGCATTTGTCAGTGGTAAAAGTGCAGTGTTAGCAAGTGTGACAATGCTGACGTGAAAAAAGAAAAAACCACCACAACAGGTTATTAAATTGTTAATGGCTGCATTCTATTCTGGGGGTTGTGGTTGGATGCTGTCTGGGCAGGATGTCAAAGTGGATCAAGGCTAACATTCCCTGACAAGCTCAGAGGGAAAATGCTGAATGACTAAATTGCTCTGTAAATAAGAAAAGACATTGTTACCATTTAGAGTAAGAGATGATTAAGGCTGCAATCCTGACCATACTTACTAGAGAGTAAGTTCCATTGGATCCAGTGGGATGCTTGAGTAAACATACTAAGGATTAGGTTCCACACTTGGGAAGGGGGAAATTACAACTTCCTAATATAGTTACACAGGGCTTAATCCTACTGTTAGGTAGAGTGGGATAACTTGCATTCAGGCAGCAAATTTGGGAGCCCCATTAGGGGGCTGGAAAATAGAAATCATTTGGTTTCTTAAAAGATTTTTTAATTACTAAGAGAGTGATTAGTCATTAGGCAGTTCTTCCTTCTTGTTGGAATCGTGATGCCAGCCTTTATTTTGTTTTATATTATTTTCATTAAGCAATTGATTCCATATTCCCACCTTTCTGTCAAAAATAATGGCACTCAAATCGGTTAACAATAATGCAACTCAAATAAAACAAAACAGATTGAAAGAACAATAAAAAAACATATCAGCCAAAGGAAACAACAGCCTTCTTAAACAATAACCCACTTTAGCAATCACAGTTCTGTCTGAATAAAATAAACTTTGCTTGGATCTCTAGGTGCAATACAGAGAGGTCCAGTTAAAGAGCCCTAATATGGTAAAAGCAAGAATGTCTAGTTCAGAACAAGACTGCAGTTTGCTTTGAATCCTGAGGTGCTTTCTATAAATTGCTCATGAGACCAGGAATTCTTAACATGCTCATTAATATTTAACCCAATGACGGGGCTGCTTTCAGAAAGAAGACTGGGTTTTCCATATACTGTATTGTGAGGTGCAGGGTGGTAATAAAAAGTTGGTCTTTGGACTGACACGTCAGAACATGGAAGCATTAATTCCCCTGATCCTACAGGAACATTCAATACCTTCTCAGGCCTCCAGGATACTCTGACTGGTAGGGATCAAATAATTCCCGGAATTCTGCTTGGATCCACAAAGCTGACTATGTGAGTTCTTATGCTCAAATGCAGGCCCCACACTGAGAGTGTCATTGGTGCATAGCAGCTCATAGAGAATGTAAAACATACCTATGCCTGGTTATTGTTAACTTTCAAGGACTCTAGTGAGTGATCTGATTAAAATAAACAAACAAAAACTGTCCTCAAAACCTCAAATCCAATGAACCCAGGTTTTAGTACTACCATAAAATTTGGCTGTACTTATTAAAATGATCCAGGCTCTCCTGTAATTAATCACTTGAAACTGTCTATGTGATAGCTAAAGTATTATTCCGATAAAGATCCCTGTTGTTTTTTTGACTTCAATAGACTCTCATCCACCTTTGTTGGGTAATCGGCCACTTTTTGTCCTACAATATGCCAATGACAAGCTGTTACTTTCATTATCTCAGGTGGGTTTAACAAGAGTGTTGAAAAGATTTTTTGAATACTGTGACAAATATCACCTGTGGGTAAACTATGATAAATCTAAAATACTGGTATTTTGCAAGCGATTTGTCCCAAGGTCGTGGAAGATCGGTAACCAGACAATTGAGCAGATCAAGAGCTATGTATACCTTGGCGTACTTTTCCACTTTAATGGACATTGGCGTAAACAGAGAGATAAGATAATTCAGGCAGGGAAAAGATCCCTGGCTGCTATACAGTCTTTTTATTATAAAAATGGGAACCAGGATATTTTGGCGGCCTTAAAAATCTACAAAGCCAAATTAAGACCTTTACTACTTTATAGTATACCTACCTGGATTCCAGTTTTTAATAAAGAGATTGAAAGAGTGCAGGCACATTTTTTTAGGAGAATACTGTCTGTTCCCCTATGTGTTCACCATCTGACACTTTATGCTGAATTGGGCCTGAACTCTCTTGAAATTAGTGCCTGGTTGATGACCTCTAAATTTTGGTTTAAGATCCATTTTAGGCCTAATAGATCTGGCCTCCTATGCTTCCTATTATCCGATGGCTATTATACGAGATGGGCTTCACCGTATGACAACAAAGTAATATCCCTGAGCTTAAGATTAGATTCCCTCCTTTTACTAACTGAAACAGAGTGATTTAAAACTGTTAGGGCATGTCTCATGGAGAGAGAATACCAAATCATATCCATCACCCCCTAGGGTCTGTTCTGCATTGATGCTTGGTGTGCCTCCCCAGCCAGGTAGAATCCCAGATTATTTTCAAACTCTTACATTGCTGGTGGCAAGAAAGGCCTTTCTACTTGCAAGGTTGAATGTACATCCTTCAAATGTGACCAAGGGCAGATATTTACAGATCCCTTTCTTAAAGCGTATGTGCCATTGTGCACAAGCTCCCAATGATCTCTCTCATATTACATTGAGCTGTCCATTGTATTCAAATTTAAGGGAAAAGCTGTTAAGGAGACTATTGGAAATGAATATCTGCCTAGATAGGCTATCTGTAGAATACTTATTGGATGACCGAAACCCACAGGTTACTAGATTGATGGCCAATTTCCTGGTTGAGGCAGCAAACTTATGGTTTAAACTGTCAAGCAAGGATCCTTGATGTCTTATTGATAGGTACATGTTTATGTTATAGTATGTTATAGCATGCCTAAGAAAGGTCAATTGAATTGAATTGAATTGAGATCCCTTTTGCTTCACTCATATACACCAAAGCCAATTTGAAAATGCTATGTATTTGTTCTGATCCTTAAATTCTTTGTGAGCATTTAGAAACTGGTGCTAGTATGAAACTTCTCCATCTATAAGGAGTCCTTCATTTATATAAAGTCAAACCAATTCCATATCCAAACTTTATTTTTTAGTAAAATATACAGTTAAAGCCCCTCTGAAATATGTCCATCCATCCATCCTCTGTTTAAAGGCCTCCAAAAAAGAAGACCCTACTGCCTTCCAAGGCAATCTATTCCACTAACACTTCTGACAGTAAAGATTTTTTTTTCCTAATGATTAGTGGAATCTCTTTTCTTGTAATTTGAACCCATTGTTTCTTGTTCTAGTCTCTAGAGCAGCAAAATATGAGGGAAAACCTGTGTAACAGCACATATGTGCAATTTTGTACATCATGGTGGCTGAGTATATAATATCCACTTGCAGGTGCTGGCTCATATAATGGTCATTTGATTTTTAGACTGTTGTCAGATCAGAGTTTTGGATACCTTACTTTTTAAAAAAATAATTTCTGTGCATATATAAAATTATAAGATCAGGTATCCTCTTTTCCATTTATACTCTAGCTTTTCTTGTTTTGTTTTTTAAACTTTTTATTAAAAGACAGAAAAGAGACAAAAACTCTGCAAAACTACAAAACATTACATAAAACTACAAATGCATAAAAATAATGATGCAATATTATAGAAAGGCAAAAAAGTACCTAACAAAACTACAAACATCTATTTAAACTACAACAAACAACAACGCTACATATAACTAAAAATTGTTTTCCACTCTTGTTGCATACAACTCTTAGTATACAGTTGTACTTAACTATTTGAATTTTATTCAAAATCTAGATTAACTTTGTTATTAATAATCCTTGTTATCTTATCCCTATACTCAGAAGTTAAATTTACCCGGTTAATAAAACATTTAGAAAGAAAAATATTTCAGTCATGTACAATTACTGTCAAGAATCTATTATTTTTAATTAATTTGATTCTAAACATTGGTATCATACTGTCAAGAAAAACTGGGGTCTCAGTTGAAAAAGCAGCTGAACCCACAAACAGGCAGGCATGCTAAAAACTGCGAAGCCCCATGCTGCTGCCATGACGTGAGTATTAATTTCATCATATTTAAACCATAAGTACCAGTTGAAAAGATTAATACATGGAATAACGGTTCATGTTTATAAATCACTGATAAATCTTGAACATTATTACTACAACCAATATTGTAGATATTCAAAATCTAAAATAGCAACAAAACTAGCTTCATCACCTTCTATTTTCATATAACACTTCTTATATAGTAATAAAAACAAGAGTCAGAGCTTAAGAATACCTGCAAATTCAAAAATCTATTGTCATCAATTCTCCCTCATTTTTCTTTAAATACTGAATCAGACATTTCCATTCAGAAGAGAATTCATCTTCTGTTTAGCCCTTTAACCTATATGTCAGATTATCCATTTCAGCTATTCCCATCAATCTATCAAATCTTTCTTCTGTTATACTCTAGCTTTTCATATGTAAATGACAATTTAAAAATAGGAAAAGTTACTTGTGGCTTCTAGCGGTACAGCCAGTACTGGAAATAGTTCTGTGTTTTTGTTGAACCTATATATTAGTCTTGCTTGTTAATGGATAATGAATGCAAAGTATGTTTTAGATTTAGATATGGATGCAGTATTTTGTCAAATGCAAAACAAGTGCCCCTGGGTTACACTGTCACAGAACCTTTGATGGCAACTTAGGCAGTCTGGACCAATGTTGCTTAAATGTCCATACCTTCTTAGTCATCTCCCTATTACATTTGTTGCATATGGTTTTGGGGACTTCATGGAAGCTGATGCACATTTTAAGCCTTCTAAACATCATGGCAAGGCTGCTATAGGAGTTTCCATAGAGAGTGATGTACTCATGTTTAATAGGATAAACTACCTTTGAAAAATGCTCATTCTTTTTCTTTCCAATTTCTTTTAATCAAAGACAGGGGCAAGCCACACCATGTAAATCCTAAATGTGATAAAATTTCAGCTTGTTTTATTGGATTTTCCAATATCCTTTGGAATCTAGTGTTTCACATGTCCGTGGGATAGTAAATCTATTCTAGATGTTAGTCTGACCTTTAAAGGAGATCTCCAAGGTGTTGAAGCTACTTTGGAAATAGCGCTGAGCTCCTTGGATAGGTTCTTTAAAATTTGGCCTAAGTGGATTCACAAGATATCAGATCCACGAGACTCTGTGACTAATAACTGGAATGTCTCAGTAAGTTTTGAAATAATGGCCAAAATTCTACATCAGCCATTTAGTTAAGTATATTTAGTTAAGAAAACTTAACTGTGTAACTTCTCCTGGACTTACCCCTTCAAACCTGACAGAAATATCATTCAAATATGTTCTGATCACTAGCAGAATGGATCTCCCCATGCAGCTGATGCCCAGCATAGTAGGTTGGAAGGAGCCATGATCATAATGGCAGTATTATAATCATAACAGAGTAGCAGTTGTGAATACAAAAGTTATCTAGATTTAGCCAACCAACTTTTCCAAGCATCAGAGCATGGATGAATGACATTTCCATGAGGTTTGCAAGGATTTGGCCAGAAGAAGTTAACTAAGTAAGTGATACTGAATTCTAGCCAATATTTATCCTTCAGTGACTTGAGAAACAAGATGATATTTGTTTGGAAACCAGTCAGAACTAACTTTTATTCAGAATTAAGTTATATTCAAAACAAGTATGTATTAAGTTGCAGACTTCTTTTTCAGTGTCTTCTACTATGGCCATTTCCATAAGTCCTCGCAGTCCCACTATGGGGACAAGATGGCAGTGGTCTGTGAGCCATGCTTCTGCACGATGTTGTCATGGTCCCACTGCCATCCCACCCCCACCCGTCACAATCTCAGGATATTCACTTAATGAATTAAATCCATTAAGCACCCATGATCACATCATACTCCTGTCCTTACTAGCCATGCAGAAGGGCAGAAAGCACAACAGAGGTGCTTCCTTCCGCAGTTCAGCATGGGAAAAAGTCCAACTGTGCTGCGGAAGGGAGACACATGTTGCTTACACTCCCTTTCAGAAAGAGCCAACTATGTGCAGAAGGAAGTGTTTCTGTTATGTTTCTTTCCTGGCAAAGGTGCTGCCTGGATTCCAACTGGAGGATGACAGGAGCAGGTAACATGTGGAAGTGGCCTCAATTTGGCATTCACATGTCATTTACCTATCCACCTAATATATAAAAGTCAAAGTTTGTGTGTTCGTCTGTGTCAGACAGGCAAAGACCTCATATGATTGGCTGCCTGTGAAGATTCTATGGAATCCTGGAATTTGCAGTTTAGGAGGGGGCTTTAGAAATCTCAGCTAGAGAGCTCTTGGGCCTAACCAGTTGCTATGGAAATGAAGACTAGCAGAAAGAAGGAGGAAACCAGCGTATTCCCTTAGAAAACAAACCCCTATGTGTTAACAACTCTGAACATAGATTGGATTGTAGAATATAGGGAAAAGTTACAGGTACTGGACAAGACTGTTTGGGGAATTAGAGACACAGGATATCAAATCTGTGTATTTTAACCACATCTAATTCCTAAATTAAGGTAAGGTAATTCCTAGAGTATTTCTAAAAAGTGATACCTATGAGCAAATAAAATCCCGGGCAACACTGGGTAAATACGGTAGTGAGTTTATAAATCTCTAAACATACCTGAGATCACTTGACTGGTTTCTTAGTAAACTGAAGGGAGAAGCCTAAAGGTTTATATGCTTTTTGTAGTGAAGAACAAGGTCATAGAGAAGATCAGAAATCAATATGAAAAAGCTATTTTGAATGTAAATTGACAACTAAGAGTCAATCTCCATCTGCTCAGAATCACCACTCCTTTCTGATCCTTAAGAAGCCATGGAACTGAGAATACATGTCAGACATTAAGGGGTCAGCAATTTGCTGAGAACAGAACTTTAAGTCATCAGTCCCTTCCTTAACTAGCATAACAGATTTGAAATGTGCTTTTGTCAAACAGTAAGATGCCCTTCTCAATCATGACACATATCAACAAGAAAGCCAAATGTTTGAAAACCTCTCTGAGCCATCAGTCTTAAATTACAAAAGGAAAGAACCAAACTATCACCCCATTCCATGAAAAATCCAGGCTACAGTGTAATATATTTTCACAGACACCCAGCCTGTGAAAATCTGTTGATAAAAAGATGCACCTGGCAGAATTAATAGATTGAACTCTAACAGTGAGTTATACCTTTCAATGTTTTAAAAATTTAAAGCAGTGGATGCCTTAAGTGGCATGTAAGCTGACTTTTATGGTTTCAGATACTGACGGTAAACATTTGTTCTGGTTCATTACAGGGCTTTTCCTTTTTCTTTGAACAAAATCTGAGACACAACCATTGCTGTTGAACATTAGTTTTAAAGGTCAAACAATCCACACATTTCTTTCCAATTAAGTGAATGCTGGTTTATATCTTATAATGTACTGGTGGACATTTGCCAGTCCTTAGAGGCAAAAGAGGTGAACCTAATTGAGTCTTAAGAAATTCAAATTGAGTGGCCTCTATAATATCACACTTAAAGAGGATAGTTTTTCTTAATACTCTGTCTTCAGCATTTAAGGAAGTTAATGTAAACACAGATAACAAAATTATTGTTCTGCCATACATCTGCTATATACATCCAAGGGTATGATAAAATCCTTATTATCTGTAAAGTAGAATATTAAATCAATCAATCAATCAGGCTGATACAGATAATAACATTTTTACATTCTTTGGAAAAATGTGATTAAGAGGTCTTAACCAACATTTGTCTGTATGTTTGTGTATGTGGTAGCAGAGTTACTTCTGTTCTAAGACCCTATTACCCATTTTGCCACATCTTATCTCTTCATGCAGATACAAGAAGTTCATTTAAAGTTCCCTTTGGTAACCCACTCTTAATCTGGCACTAATTACTTACAATTACCACAGACTTCAGTACCAACTGCATTCACCTGAGAGTTAGTTCCACTGAAATCAATGTGATGTATGACTGAGTAGACATTTCTTGAATCATACTGATAAGGTGCATGTCTAAGACCATTTCTACATGATGCAGCTATACTGCTATAGCAGTGGGTTGTTATTGGTCCAGGAGCCGTGCTTCTGCATAACATCATTACTATTCAGCTGCTATTCTGTCCCCAAACATTGCCAAATTGCCATATTCTATCTCCAGAAAAAAAATCCATTAACAGCCTCTTATAGTGCTTCAATCCCGTCTGCCATCACAGTGCAGTACCATTATAGTGCATGGTAGCGCTTTCTGTCATGGCGAATCCAGCAGTGGATGGGCTGTGTGTATGTTCAGCTTGTCCCTCCCTCTGTAACTCACATGGTGTAGTAACTTCCTATCAGCTCTCCCATTTATTTTAAATGTCTCCTTTGAGTCAAAGCTTTTTCATTTTTTTAAATACATTTTAAACAGTATAGGGCAAAAGTGCAATAGTGTACTGGCATGTCATACTGTTACAACATTACTCCATTACTACAGCTTCCTCCAAAAAAAAAATCCAAAAAAAATCACCACCCAATCAGAGGTAGGGGGGCAGGAGGTGAGTCACAGGAGTGGTCAAGGATGCTGTGATGTGGAAAGAAGACTGGTGGCAATACTGCTACCCATCCACTTATGGGGAAAGGGTGTGGAAATGGTCATCCCTAACCCAAAGGCATTGCATGAATGGTGATGCCACTATTATAACGGTATAATGAGCTAATGGCCTCTAGTGTAGAAATGGTCTAAGAAAGATTGGAAGGAAAGACTTTGAGTTCATATGTTCCATTTCATCTTAGCTATGTAGAGGAAAAGCTGGGTTGTTGGGTTTCTGTTTCTTGTCCTTTTGCCACAAAATCTGTCTGACTGCAAGCTACTGAAACCTCTTTCAGGCTACAGGTGATAGATGAGTTAAGACACATTTTGAGTCATTTCTAACTTTAATTCTGTGTAGGAGGTAGATCCAGTAGATCCTGCCCCTACCCAGTGCCCCATACCAACACAGTGCTGCTTTTGACTTCCTCCCAATGGCAGTTTTCCAATCTGGGAGGAGGTGTGATGACACAAACCACTATCTTGGGTAGAGGGGACAGGAAGAGGACATCAAGAGGATCTTTCTTTGTAGCAGTGCCTCAACTGGGTAATGCTCTATCAATGAAGTTATACTGGCCTCATCTCTCCTAAGTTTTGAGTGGGCAGCCAAAACAGTGCTGTTCTGTGTGGCATTCACCTTTTGAAACTGTTGTTTTAACTTTTTAAAAACTGGACTCTGAGATTGTTTTTAGACTGCTTTTTTTTTTAAAAAAAATACTACACTGCAAATTAAGAACTGCAGTAGTGAGGGGAATGTATAGGTCTGCTTAACACAGGCTTTATGAAGGGCAAATCTACGATCGATCAGTGCTTCACCCTTCACCATGTAATTCAAAAATATTCCCAAAAAGGTAGAAAAGAACTTTTCACTGCTTTTGTGGACCTCAGCTCTGCTTTTGATCTTATTGATAGAAATCGCCTTTGGCAAAAGTTAGCTGACACTAATATTGACAGAAGACTGCTTGTTCTAATCCAGCAGTTACATACTAATACCTCCCTCAGGGTTAGACTTGGAGCAAATGGACTTTTGTCTGATAATATCCCTACAGATAGAGGAGTTCGGAAGGGATGCCTTTTGGTGCCCTTTTTATTTAATTTTTATATAAACGATATTGTCAGAGAGATGAGTGGCCCAGAATGTTTTCCAGTTTCCATTCAAGATGTTGAACTCTCAATTCTCCTATATGCTGATGATATAGTTTTGATCGCTACCACTCTGATTGGGATGCGGAGACTACTAAAGAAGTTGAGTGCTTTTTGTTTGAAAGAGCGATTAATAGTAAACCATACTAAAACCAAAGTGGTGGTTTTTGGGAAGAAGAAAAAACCACATAGTTGGAGACTTAATGGAAACCGCATAGAACAGCAAACTTATTTTAAATATCTGGGTTTGGGTTTTAACCCAAAACTGTTGTGGAAAATGCACTTCCGGGCAGTCAAGCTGAAAGCCACTCATTCTATTAATTCTCTACTGAGATTTTATAAATTTTATGGGGGGAATTTGATCGCTCCTACTATTGAGGTCTTCCAAAAGAAAATTGCTCCCCAATTATTGTATGGTGCGAAGATCTGGGGATATGATAACTCTTTTCCTTTAGAAACAGTTCAGAATGCTTTTTTGAAATCTTTGCTAACTGCCCCAAAAGGTACCCCTGCTTCTATCTTAAAGAGCGGAAACTGGGCTAGCCTCTTTACAAGCTGAAGTCCAGGTGGCTTTAGCTTTATACTGGCTGAAGCTGACCAATATGAACGACAATAGGCTTCCCAGAAAATGCTTTCTAGAGCAATTACAGTCCCCCTTCCAAAATTCGTGGACAAATTCCGTAAGGCCTATACTCCTCCATTTTGAGATCAATTTAGAAGCCTTACCCACCTAGTCTTCTAAAAAAATTAAACAACTGGTTAAAGAAAAAATCTACCTCGCTTCTAAATGGGGTGACCTACATTTGCTCTCCCGAACAGCATATTCCTTATGGTACCCATTATATAAAACATATTTTGGAATGGAGCAATATCTTTTAAATCTTACCTTCGCCCCAGTTAGAAAAGCATTCACAGCTTTATAATTTCAGTGTATGCCATCTGCCTATTTGAAGGGAAGATATGATAATATCCCTGTCCACCAAAGATTCTGCATCTGTGAGAACGGGGATGTAGAGGACATCCAACATTATCTTTTATATTGCCCTCTATATACATCTCCCAGGCAAAAGTTCCTTAATTGCTTCCTCCACTCCTCTCCCCTTTCCAACAGACCACCTCTTGAGCAGATTTGTGGACTATTAGTTGATAACGACCCCTATGTCACTGTTATGGTTGCAAATTTTGCGTTAGCTGCAAGTAAGATAAGATCTAGATATCAAAACTATCCCCACGAACAATACAGAGGTGATAAAGGTAATTGATTCTTGTGTTATAGAATACATAAGTGTAATTTTAAATTGCATATTTTATATTTTATATAATTTTATATTGAATTTTACATTGGATTACATTATACCATCTTGGAGATATATTTTATATTTTATATTGCTCTGATTTTTTAAAATCATTACATTGATTGTTTATTCCCTGTTCTTGTATGTTAGCTTTTATATGAGTCTATTACCATTTGTAATGTCCTATTCTGTTATTTAGATGTACTTTGTCTGACTGTGATGAGTTTCAATGGCTTTTAGCTGAGCAATAAAGATTTATTCATTCATTATAGGTCTGCTTAACACTAGATCTTTCACTACCAGGGATGGAAGAGAATTAGTACATTTGTCCTTCATAGCCCCTCTGGGCCAGAGAGGTGGGGATGTGGAAAAATCTATGTTCAGCACATTATAGCTCGTCGTGGTTGGAGTAGCAAAAGTAAGCAGAGAACAAGGAGATGAATTCACCTCTTCCTCTTTCTCTCCTGCTTTGGTATAGATTTCAGTTTAAACAAACCTCATAATGCTGTGATTGTTACTGGCAAAAGTCTGTTGTCTACTTCACAGTCTGAGCTTTGGCCTTTTGCAGTTACATTTGGTTCAGGACCACCTGGGTAGCATCAACCCCCAGACTCATTATAGCCACAGACAGGAACTGTGAGGAGAAGCTGGTTTTAAAACCTGACATGACTAGGCCAGAGCGGCAGGAAACACCTCAGCTTCAGGTCGAAACAGCATCTGTTTGACTGTTTTTCTGAGACTAGAGAGCACACCTAAGCAGGAGGCTGAGGTGACTTATTTGTTCTAACCAAGCCCATAAAAATTCATTGTTTTGTGCTAGGAGTTTGAATTATGAGGCAGAAAGTGGAAAAGAGGCAGGCTTCCAGTAATGAAGTGTCACCCACAAAAAACAAAAAAGGTTTTGTGTGTGGGAGTAACGGGTGGGGAGAAAAATATAGAAAAGCTACAGGTATCTCACATCAAGGATAGCATTCACTTTCACAGGTTGGTCTAAAACAGTGTAGTCTTTCTGCTTTTGCAAAATGAAACTGTACCTGAGCAGAAAGTGTCCTGCTGAAGAGAAGTTGTTCTGCTTCCAAAAGCCCATTCTCTTGCATTCACATTGATCAAATTTTTCCCTTGCACAGGCATCTAACTGTTCCTCTCAATGAAAATATAGCTTAACTTTTAAGTATCGTTTTCCTCTTGATTTTCACAATAGATCATGAAAAAATCCAGTTGTGCTAAGGAGGAACTTGCTTTAGGACTTAAAGGAAACATTCTTCTAAAGCCTTTTTTCTCAATTCTTAACTCCCTGATTTGGGTGATTGATATGTTAACAACATCACATTGCCATTTTTATTGTCCTCATTTTGATTGCTTTGATAATGAAACGCGAAATATTTTCTGATATATTCCTGTAGACAGTGTTCTTTAATATCTGTTTCAAAGAGCATGTTGCAGATTCATTACCTAATATGTATTGAAATGCTCAGCATAAGCATGTCCCAGATAGCCACACAAATACCAATGATTTAGCAAATACATAGTTTTAAATATGACTAGCCTATCTGGAGCAAAAAGAACCCTGGACCTTAGCACTGAATCAGTTTTATACTTTTGTCTGCTTCTCTCAGGATTGCTGTTTCCTCTTTTCTACTTCAGTAGAATAGAACTCAACACAGGGATAAGTGAAGCCTGTTCTTTTCTTTCTGAAGTTTTCCATTTTTGTACTTCATTGCTATATTCATCCATGAAAAGTCCAGTATCTTTCCTTTTAGGAATTGACAGGTATACATTCAGTGTGCTTTTGTGTTTTCAATGGTCTCAATGGAATATATATTGCCATTCGTAACCCCGTCCTCTAAATTGTGTAAGAGCTTGTGCATTTAGACACTTTTTTTTTGGTCCCAGATGTAGAATAAATCAAGCAGGATGAAACAGAAAGTGAGTTTGGAGTCACTGTCAGGACTAAAGGAATTGCAGTCCATACCATAAATCGAACCTGATGGATTACTACAGAATTCCTAGGTCAAATTAGAGTAACAGCACAGTCCTGTGCATGCCTTTGTTATTTTTGATGCCAATGTATAATGACCCTATCATTGGTTTTCTTGTGAAGCTTTGTTCAGAGGAGGCTTGCCATTGCATTCCAGGAAACCATGATTTGAATTCCATTCATCCAAG
Organism: Iguana delicatissima; assembly: GCA_948472985.1. NCBI lineage: Eukaryota > Metazoa > Chordata > Lepidosauria > Squamata > Iguanidae > Iguana > Iguana delicatissima. The sequence continues at coordinate 839,663 of CAOKZL010000295.1, forward strand.
GAAACCCACTGGGTGATTTCCTCAGCTTTAGAGGAAAGCAATGGGGAATGAACAAAGCTTCACAAGAAACCCCATGATAAGTCACTTTCAGGTCACCATAAACTGGAAATGACTTGAAGACACACAATAAGTGAATACAAGAATTACATTCTATAGCTATAGTTCTAAGCACTTACTGTCTAGTAAGTTGGTCACGCTGTGCTCAGTAGGATTTCATTCTTTGTGAGAATGCTTAGAACTGGGGTGTAAGACAAGCATTTCTTTTTCTAATTATGGATGGATTTCACACACATTTTTCTGCTCAGTCTAGATTTTGTCCTTCCTAAATTCCTGGAACTGTCTGGTTAAGCATGACTAGAACTTCAGTCAACACAGACATATAATGTCATCATTTTAGATTTCTCCATTCATATTCAGAAGAATTTGAAAAGGCATTGCTTACATCAAAATGTCATCAACAGTTTCAGATAGAATATTTCAATGAGAAATTGAAGACCTGTGGCAAAAAGTTTATCTTTCCCAGCCCAATTAACTTTCTCCCAGATGCATGTGTGTAGTCACCTGTCAACTTATGGCAACTCCATGAATTTCACAGGGTTTTTCTTAGGCAAGGAATACTCAGAGGTGGTTTTGCAAGTTTCTTTGACTGAAATAAATGCCCACAACACCTGGAATTCACTGGCAGTCTCTCAACCAAGTACTAACCAGGGCTGACTCTGCTTAACATCTGAAGTCAGATGAGATCTGGTGCCTTGAGGTATTTAGGCCCTCTTTCTCTCACTTCCTCACTTTTTTTCCTCCTACTTCCTCACTGTTTTTCAGTTGACTATGACTTGGTGCAATTAGAATGTCTGGGCAGCACCTTAGCAAAGGATAGCCAGGGACAGGAGAAGAGTTTTTGCATGATGGTGTAGTAGTACATGTTGACATGCAAGTGTCACACTCCTTTTAGCCATGCCTCCAAGAAGAGTTCAAAAATAAAAGTACATGTGTTGATCACTATTAAAAAAAAAACAGTTCTAGAAATTTTCATTTCCTTCAGAAAGAGGCCTTTTGTAAAAGAGATGGACCTTAACTGAATATTGTAGATGAATCATCCTAAAATACCTAACTGCATAACAGTGGGAAGAACTTACAACAATATATTTATTCTGAGAAAATTCATACTGAAGTGCTCAAATAAGGATGTGGTTTCTCTTCAGATTTGTTCCTGCACAGGAGACCAAACATTTTATTCAATTTCTTCCTTGCTACTAGAACATCTTCAAAAACTGTTCAGTTTTCAAAGGTGTTCTCAGCACAGACAGAAATTTTACCCACTTCTGAAACTCGCCATTTTCTTGACTCTTCCTCTATCACAGCCATTTAGCGGCTGGGGGAAGGCAAAGTCATCTGAGAATCGTCCTATGTTCTGATAGTTGGTGCTCTGAAGGTCCCAGAGAATATCTATATTAGTATGCATCTAGCTTTCAGAACATAGTCAAATGATCTTTTGTTTTCCCCTGGCTTGCATCAGCCACTACATGGCTATGTCAGGGGAGCAAGGGGTAGTTGAGGATTGTCTGGCTATGTTCTCATAGCTGACACATGTTAATATGGTATCTTCCAAGACTTCTGAAGGAATCCCTGGAAGTCCCTGAAGATGTCTGTATCACTGTGTATCAGCTATCAGAGCACAGTAGGATGGTTCACAAGTATTGCTTGCCCACCCCTGACCTCTGGGGGAGAAAATAGTGAATCAGAGGAGAGCAGGAATACAGTATTTGAAGACTTGAGGTAAAATCAAAAAAGAACTTCTCCTCAAAGTGGGACTTTGGTAGGAATTGCCTTAGAAGGTACTCAGAAAACTCTCTCTTCCCCATCAAGTTTTTGGCTATTCTTTCTATTACTAACACACCCACGTGCATATGCGTGCACACATACACACACACACACCATCTAAAAACAGAGGAAATAGGAGATCTAATAGCATATGAAGGGTGACAGATCTTATCATCACCTACACTAATCCAAAACTCCCAGTGTTATTGAATCTGTCAGCCCTGGCTCCCCAACTCTCATATTATTCTTCCTATTAACCTTCTAGCTTGGTTCTCATGAACCCCATTTAAACATATTATTGACTGGTTGAAATTGCTTAACCCAGTGTTGTTATGTGGCCAGCTTCATGTTTTCAGGCCCTCAGCTTCTAGGTCTTCAGCTTGACTATGCTAAGGCTGAGATAGAAGCTGAAGGGGTATGCTATTCTAGATGCTGCTGAAGGACCAATTCCAGATTTATGAAACATCAAATGGATAAACAAATTTAATCCTACCAGTAGGAGCAAGGACTGCATGTAATCTGAGAGAACAAGGCTGGCAGATGATGTCATCATCCCTACTAATAAATGAGCTAAGGCCCCTTAACCCTATGAGCATCAGCTTCACTACATCACTATTTATGTGTTGTTTGCAGACATGTTTTCATAATTCATTTGTCTACCACATATTCCCAGTATTCAGTATTCCCAGATTCAGAAGAATGCTATTTCTTCCAAGACCAAAAACTGGTAAGTTTTAGGCACTTATAAATAGTGATAAATTACTACATTTGTTAAAAATTCATATCAATCCTGATTTATTCATCATTGCATGGTAAACAGGACAGATCACATACACAGAAAACCACAATGTAAGACATAAAGATTTTGTTTTGCTTTGTTTTGTTTTTGATCCAAGATATATATATATATATATATATATATATATATATATTTGTATTTGCTGGAGCTTTCTTGGAGAGATTTTGCACATTTTCAAGAACAGATTTTACACTTTTTTGGCCCATTTGGGAAACATGATCACCATTGCCTTCTTGCATGAATTAATAAAAGTGGTAGCAATGGAATTATGCATTGTGTTTTTGTGGTCAGTTTAAAATATTATTGTTAATACCATACTGTCCTTAGACAAATCTATGGCCCTTTCTGCATGTGGTGGGGGGAAACGCCAAAAATGCCCGAAAATGGAGCTTACCAGCAGCCGGGCGAGTCCATCGCCACGTGGAGCAGCATAAGTTCGCTGCTTCTCAGTCCTCCGGCGTCCCAAATGGTGGCTTCTGGTTGGTGGAGGCTCTCCACCAACCAAAGAAGCTTGCCAGCCGGAAGCCCACCCCCAGCAGATCTGCAGGCACGCACTTGGAGCTCCTGCAAATCTGCTTCAGAGCTGGGCAATGGAGCAGCACAGGGTTGAGCACTCTGTGCCTTTTAAAAACCTCTAAAAAGAGATTTTTAAAAAACATGCCGTGCTACCAGTTCCGGTTGCTCCTGTGTGGATTGAAGTGTGGAACTACAAAAAGTAGTCCACTCCAGTCCACTCTATGGTGCAGAAGACCTCCGATGGAGGTCGCTCTGACCATTTTGAAATACTAATGCGGAAATGGCCTATGTTGCAACCATGTCTGTGATATTGTGCACAGTTGTGGTCATAGAATCTATGGATGGATATTGTGGAGATGGAAAAGTAGCAGAAAAGAGCAACAAAAATGATCAAGGAACTGGAGCAACTGCCCTATTATTTCCCAGAATGATCTTACACTGCAATGTTTGGGACTGTTTAGCTTAGAAAAAAGATGAGCAAGGGGACACATAAAAGTGTACCTGCACAGAGAAAGATCTCTCCTAAATAAACTCAGAATTTTCCAATAAAGCTAAATGGAGGGTAATTCAGAATATATAAAAGGAAGTGTTTCTTACTGTAGTGAATTTTTAAACTCAGAATTCAGTGCCACAAGAGGTAATGATGACTTTCAACCTGGGTAGTTTTAAAGGGAGACAGGATAAATTCATGGAGGGTATGGGACCATCACCAGTACTAGTCAGGATGGTTACACATCATGCCAAGCATCAGAGGCTCTATGCCTTTTATATCATTTGCTGGGTTGTGTCAGATGAAGAGTGCAGGTTCAAAGGCAACTAATTGTATGAACAGAATGTTGGGTTAGGAAGACTTTTTCTCTGATCCAGCATGACTCTTCTGTTTTTATGTTCAGATCAGCTACCCTTTTCTGCTTGCTATCCATCTATGCTTAGCTTCACAAAAGGGAAAGAATGAGTTTTCACAGACACAGTGTGTGTATCATGTGAATACCACAATAAAAATAAAATTCAAGGTTTTAATCTCAAACTGGAGCTGAGATCCCATCACATTCTCTTGAGTAAACTCTTTCATTGTGTCAGTCTGGCCCACTTCTACCAAAATCTTGAAAACAGTAGTTTCTTCCACCTTCATCCAACACACACACACATATCTCTAATCTCTAACAATAAGAACAACACTAAGTAATACCACAGGGTACACTGATCTGGAAGTTCTAAATAATGAAATAGAATGGAAAGGTTCAAGTGGTGACTCTCAGGGTACAAGAAATCATCTTTTCTTATAGCTGCTCCTTTATTAAACATGTATACAAGCCAACTATTTCAAATGCATAAATATCTGTGTATACATCGAAATACCCTACCCAATAATTATGTTTTATATTATGAATAGGGTAATAAATGCAGGGGTGGGGGATCTGGTTCTTGTTAACATTGTCTGCTCCAATAATATTTCCATATAAACTTATATTTTTGCTATTTTTTCCAAAGTTCATACATATTCCAATGTTATATTCCATTTCTGTACCACTCTATACTAGGTGGTAACAGAAAATTGCTAATAATAGTCGTTCTCATCACTTTGTATGCAATCTTCCATCTAAGAGGCTTCCAGAGGGCTTTACTTTTATTATTCCTTGTAACGGGCATGGTTTTCCAAATGACACTTCCTTTCTACTCCCTTCCTTTCTTCCACCACCCTTTTGATGAAAGCCAACAGCAATGATTCTGCCTGCATTGAGAGTATGCAATATAATGTTGCACTTTCCCTTTCAGATTTCAGATAGTTTCTTTCGAACAATGAATGGGAAGTAAAAATGGCTTTCTAGACTCTAGCCCCTGGAGTCATATTTGATTAAAAATGCAACAGGCAATTTTCCCCCTAGCTTACAATGGTCTCCATCCATGCTTTATTATCCAGTTTATAAGAAACATGCTATTCATATAAATGGCATTATTGGAAACATAAATTATAACATAAACACAGTTGCCCTCTTCCATTTATAATGGTTGTGGATTTCATTTAGGATGGTTGAAAAAATATTCCATGGTCAGTTGCCTTAGGAATTGGCTTGTTTTAATTTGCTTGGTCTTCTGCCTCTCATCAGCCCTTATTTTTTCTTCTTCTTGGCAATGACTTGGTGATGTGACAATTAAAAAAAAATAGAAAGGAAGGAAGCTGATCTTTTTGTGTTCACTTCAGAGACTTGGGATTTGGACACTGATCTGAGAATTAGGTGTGTATATATATATGTGTGTGTAAGTGTGTGTGTTTATGTCCCATAGGCACACAAATTTCAAGGTTCTTTGGTTAATTTCTCACAAGTGCAACAATTCCATTCACTAAGTAACTCACAGTGCCCCAGTGTCTCTCATGCACAGCGAATGGATTAAGCCTAAATAAAAGACACATTATTGAGAATCAGCCAGATGAAGCAATGCAGGTTCAACAGCAGCTGTGAGGTACTTCTCTTTCTTGGGGTGTGGCAATAGAGAAGCGTGGGGGCATGAAAGAGAAAGAAAATTAATGAGAATTTCCTCTTCCTCCTCGCTCTTATTACTTGTTTCTAATTCCAAAATCTGACACTACTTGGAAGTATTTTCTATGGAAATCAGCAGCTTTTTTTTCTACTTGATAACTTTACAAATAATAACCTACCATGGATCTTTTGAATCTGATGTACCATTCTTCATTGTGTGCAAACAACTGAAAACATACATTTTGTCACACTAGGGAGCTGTGCAGCTTTGTAAGAACATATCAATGCACCATTTGTTCCAGAGCATAAAGACCAGTTATAGGTCCTTTGTGTTTCACTTCCTGATCTGACATGGTAAACTAAGGTATTTCTTATCCTCCCCACATTGGAAAAAAAGGCCTGATTCTGGGTCACATAATATAGCAATCATATCATATCATATCATCATATCATATAGTTATATCCACAATGATAAATTACGTGGCTGGTTCAGTTTAAGTGCTTCACCCACTATGAGCTCCCAGCCTCCTTTTCTTCTCCCTGTGTTCCTAGCCATTACTTCTGCAGCAGTAGAATGTGCAAGGGAGGAAGATGTATGCCAGTGATTCAAATGGCAGCTGCTCAGAGAAATAGTATTCTGATGCTCGTTGTCATTGGAACTTGGCCCATTTATGTAGTTCTATATGCTGAAAAGAAAATGTCTCTTTTACTGCTACTGGTACAGAAGCCACATAACTCGCGCTACAGTCATCCCTCCACATTTGCGGGTTTCACTTTTGCGGATTTGATTATTCACAGATTATTTGCTGTCACCTCTGCTGCTTCCCTATGCCATTTTTAATAGCGACTGCAAGCTTCATGAGACTGAGAAACTGTGAACGAGGCTAGCAAGTCCCTATTAAAAATGGTGTGTGGTAGCAGTGGAGGTGGCAGCGAGCCCCACCAGCCACTCAGTTCTGCCTTGTGAAGGAACCCTGATGCCTTAAAGGAATCCACGGTGGGTTGAATATGGTGATCATACTTTTTTCGTGTCTTAAATATGGCTTGGGTGGGCCTAGAGTTATTCATGTTTATTTCACTTTCATGGGAGTCCTGTGTCCCTAACCCTAGCGAATGTGGAGGGATGACTGTACTTGTTTTGGAGGCTAAATGGCTGTAAGGACAGAGTTGTGTTCTATTCAATTCAAGATCATTTTCAGTGTTTGTGTACCTTAAAATTCCACCTGCAGCATATTTACATGAATTATCTGGACAGAGACAGTGATTATATTCCAATGGCCAGAGACGGAGCTTTATTCATTTGTCAGCTCAACGTACATTTGGTGAATGGGAAATACTTGCAAAGGCAGTAACAGATACCTCCTTAAGCAAATGTGCAAAGAATACAACTGCTAACGTAGTGTGGTAGTAGGATTCCAACCTGAAATTTTAGTGTGTAACAGAAAGAAATTGAAGGCATGCAGTGTAAAAACATTTTAAAATAGTCACCAGTCACACAATCAGCAGCTCCATGTGTAGAAAAGAGCAGTTTCCAAAGAACAACTCAAAAAGTGAAATCATGAAGAATGTGCATTATTAGTTGATCTCTAGAAACCAAGATCCGAATCATGTTGTTGTTGTTGTTGTTGATGATGATGATGATGATGGTGATGTTCTTGTTGTTGATGTGCTTCAAGTCATTTCTGACTTATGGCAACCCTAAGGTGGCCCTATCACAGGGTTTTCTGGGGCTGAGAATTGGTGATGGTGATGGGTTACTGTGGCCAAGTGGGTAATTGAACCCTAGTCTCTCAGGGTTGTAGTCCAACACTCAAAACACTACTCCACACTGATTCTCCCTCATCAAGTAGAGGGATTTAATTCTTCACTAATTTAGAATAATTTTAGAGATTTTCTTCCCACTGTGAGGAAGGCTTCAAAACTGCATTTTTCAAAAACGGTTTGTGTTTTGGAATTTATTCTGTGCAAGATTCATGCATGGCATTCTTTTGTAGAAAACATTATTTTCTGTGCAGAGAATAATATTCCAACCTCCAAAAGGGAAGTGGGGGGATCTATACTAAGATGTTGCAGCAGAGAAGGCCTTCTCTCACACGCTGCCACAGCTTATTATCCTGACTGATGGGACACATGGGAGGGCCTGTCAGGAAGACTTCAAACCTTGAATATATATGCATATATGAAAAAGCATTCTTTCTTTTCTTTTTTTTAATTATTTTTATTAAAAGAAACAGAAAACAATAATTGATCTACAAACCAATCGATTAATACAATTTTTTCATATTAAAAAACAAAACAAAACAAACTTCCATCCTTCCCTTGTTTGAACCACATTTTCTTTCTAGTTATTTCTAAGTGACCCTCATTCCCAACTGTTATCTATGATGACACGCCTCCTTATTAATTATACTATTCCTTACAATTTTTCTTCCTCTTTTATGCTTAACTTATTCCAGTTCTTTTCTATTGATTTTTTTAAAAAACTCAAGTTACATTCCTTCTTCTCATACTTTTGATCCTTCATTCTATGTGTAAGATCTACCAGTGTAATATAATCCATAACTCTCTGAAACCACTCATCCAATGTTGGTATTTCCTGTCTCTTCCAGTGTTTTGCATATTCAATCCTAGCTGCAGAGATCATATACAATATTATTTCTTCATATTTCTTATATTTTTTATCGATCTGATGTGGCATATTCAACAAAAATATTTCAGGGGTTAACGAGATATCTATTTGTAATACATTCTGCATTATTCTATGCACCTTTTTCCAATAACCTTTTATTCTATTACAATTCCACCACATGTGGTAAAAAGTCCCATTTTCTTTTAGGCATTTCCAACAGTTCTTATTTTTCAGTTTGTACATATTACCTAACTTTACAGGGTCAAGATACCACCTGTGTAACATTTTTAGATAGTTTTCTTTCAGATTTTGTGCCAAAGTAAACTTTTGAGTATTAATCCAACTTTTTTGCCAATGGTCCAAATCTATTTCATGTCCGATATTTTGGGCCCATGTTACCATTGTTTCTTTTATTATCTCTGGTTCGGTTTCTCTATCCAATATAAATTTATAAAATTGAGCTGTTGAATGCTCTTTTTTGAAGAAGTATTCTTTCAACTATCAAGGTCTCAACCCATTGAGGAGTTTAAATGTCATTGCTAGCACCTTCAATGGAAAGGAGAAGCATATTGGTAGCCATGCAATTCTTTCAAGCCATTGTTATATTATTTTTGCGTGATATTTTGGACAACAAGCTAGCTTCTGAATTTTACACTAGCTACCATTTCCCAGTCATATTCAAGGCAACCCCAGATAAAATACATTGCAATAGTTTAATGCTGAAGTTACCAGTCCATGGATTATATGGGACTAAGTTTTCCCTGCCCAGAAAAGGCTGTTGCTGGTGGACTGGTCAAAGCTGGCCCCAAGCACTCTGAGCCACAGAATACAACTGCATCTCCAATGCCAAAGATGAGTCTATGATACATCCAAGCTCCACACCTGTTCCTCCAAGGGGAACGTCACACCGTCCAGGGCAGGTAGCTTGCTCAATTTGCAAAACTGAAAATCCACAGAGCTTCGAATTTACCAGGATTCAGCTTCAATTAACTGGTCTTTATCCAAGCCAGTAAACCATCTGGGCACTGTGCCTGCACCTATACAACACCAGCTGACTCTGAGGACAAGAAGTATAGCTGAGTATCATTAGAATACCGATGGCACCCCACCACAAATAAATAAATAAATGCTGTCCTTAGGGCAGACTCATGGCTGGCCCCTACTGCAGAGTTGAGAAAGACCGGGTTGCTGTTTGGGGGGCTCGCCTTCTAGAAAAGGGCCAGCAGTAACCCAGTCTCATGAGTTGGCTTCAGGGCCCAGTACCTCACCCAAGGTGGGCTGGGGAGGTGGTCTGGAGGTGACCTTTGCCATGGCCTACCCATTCTGTTGATCCCCTCTTATCGGGTCAAAAGTTCGAAGTCAAGGTCAAGGTCAAGTTCAAACTCAAAAGTTAAGAATCAAGTTTACGTTCAAGTTCACTACTAGCTTTATGTTAATTAGGTGTACATTAATAAATTGACCTAGTTCAACCTAAGCGCTGTGTATGATCTGTTCATTTTGCAGGTTGGGCAGTAATGCCTTCTGCTTCCATCTAGCCAGTCTAGTAATATGTCATATCTGCTAACAGAACCAGTCTAGTAATATGCCATGATTAAAGATTTCAAAAGCTGTTGAAAAATCCAAAGAGATCAAGCAGGTGTCACTCCCCTGCCTTTTCCCTGGAGCAGGTGAAAGGGAGTTACAGAGTTATGAGTATCAGCCTATGTGCATCAGAAATGCCCACCTTATGAGAATTGGAAATAAGGAGCACCATATTTGCACACAATCAGGCAGGCTAACATTTTAATTGCTTAAAAAGTGAACAGCACTGAATGGACTAACATCCCCTATCAGTTGTCTGTATTCTGAGAGAAAAATTAGAGAGAGCAAAACCTAGAAGCACATATCAGGATGGTGTATGTTTGTGTGTGTGTGTGTGTGTGTGTGTGTTTCTATTAAAAAAAAGCTGTCAATATTTATCTTTCTGAACAGTGTGTCTAGAATGCCTTTTGTTTCTGTTTTTTGGAAACACATACACACAAGTCAGTCCCCCATACAAATTAAGATATACATTTAATGCAAAGGAGGGCAAAGGCATAATATTTTGCAACCATGCCTATGGCACACATCAGATATTAGCTACTTGTCCTTCTACCAGCACATTGCTTTATTTACCAGTGAAGTTCTGGTGGCTATAGCAAGAACAACAACATTAAGAGAATCTAGTTCACCATAAGCCTCACAGTGAAGTTTTGCCCCTGTGATCCTTGGCACATTTCAGACCTCAAGCAGCTATCCAGTGATGCCATGGAGGTAATGTTGGTAACTTCTTGAGCTTTTCATTATAGACATTCCTCCTTCCCCGTTTAAGTTCAGTGCAGTCTGAACATCCCAATGAAAACCTGGCTACACAATTTTTCCAGACATCAATTCACATATTGAACATTATTGTTTCCAAACAGGTTTCCACATTTTAGAAGATGCACTGCAATTGAAAGAGGCAGATGCAGTGCCATCCAGCTTTTAACATTTATGAACATGGACAAGTCATCTCCCCCATTTGCAGCTGGTTGGAGCCTTCCGCAGTTATCCTAATTTTCTACATCCAGAGTTGGTAACTGAGTTCATTTTAGTGACAAGAAGAATGAAAATCTCTCTCTCTCTTCCTCTCTCTCTCTTTCTTTCTCTCAGCCTCTCAGTCTGTCTCTCTCTCAAAGTGTTTCACTATATATTAAAAGAGGGAAAACTGAGTTTTTTTAACAAATACAGAAAATATCTCTTTTTAAAAAGAGTAACACTCTGTTATCTAATATAAATATAATCCTTTCTATAGGGACAAATGAAGAACCAGTTAACAATCTTGGAGAAACTGATGCTAGATGAATTTATTCTGTACAGATCTTGGTATGAATTAGCCTAGTATGCATTAGCATGTGGGTCAGAATGTGGTGATCCACTGGTGTTTGCAATTTCCAGCTGATAAAAAAACAAAAAATTAAAATGTGTTCTTAGAAAGGCCTATTTTGAAAGTCAATATGTCTGGAAAAAAACATTTTGGGGAAAAATTCATTTTAAAATAAATACTTAAATTAAAATTTTTCATACAAAATTTAAAAATTTCATGGATGGATATGCAAGTGGAAACGTGAAAATTAAGGCCTTGATTCAGTTCAGGGTCTATTTCAATGGCTGATCCAGCTCAAGTATGGTCCAGATTAATCCAGACTTGCTCTGGTTCTTCCCCAAATTTGTACTGAATACCACCATTTCACCACCATAAATACCACTATTTCATGAAGGCATTTAGTGAACTGAGATGGTCACCAGACTTTCCCCAAACACACATACACACACACTGCAAGAGGCTTAAGCAGGAAATCATGGAAAAGATGGGGAGGGGAAGGTAAAGGGCCAGAAAATAGAAATTTCCCATACTAGCTCAGATATGCTTGCTTTACCAGGAATGAAATGAAAAAGATAATAAAGTATTTGCTTCGTTTCATGATATGTATTAAATATGGAGTAGGGAGAAGCAAAACCGAAGCAACAGAAGCTTTATGATTAAAATAAATGTACTTCTTGGCAGATGAGATGAATGCATAATTGCATATACATTGAATTCTGAGAAATATGAGAGATTAATTTTAAAGAATAAAACATATCAAGAAACTCCGATAAAAATCAACAACCACTAATGCTCTCATCACAGCTTGTTAAAAGATATGCTATAGCAACCAAATCTAGAAAACCAACAAAGAGATCCATGAGATAATTGATCATAATAACTTCAGTGACCACACATGGTATCTTCCTTGGATCTTTGTAACTGAAAAGTTCTGGTTAATTTCTTGCTTCAGATGCTACAGTTAGAGCTGTCAATGACAAGCCTCCCTCCCCTTATTACCCTTCCATATCACACCAGCCTGGTATTTTCCATGAGTATGCTAATATGAGAGACATAGTATGGCTTTTTCCTCTTTCTATTTGATGGGTGAGTCCTTGATTGGTTGTACCAATCCTGTTCTGAAGTTATGAAATCATAAAGTGGAGTTACAATTTTGTAACTAATGGGGATTCATGTTTATGGGAACAAACAATTGAATATGACCCCCAAAATGTACATTTGCAGCCTGGCAGCACCCCACCCAATGTGTTTGTGAAATAACATAGACCAGAGCATGGGAGAATGACATCTGAAGCACTCTCTTAACCATGGTGTGTGTTGCAACAAACAGTTATGGCAGGACTCTAAGGATTCTCTCCAGCTGCTTATTCCCCATGACTGGGAGAGCTCTGCAGATGTCATTCCCCAGTGCCTTCATCTGCAGTACCTCAGAAATACTTCAGTGAGAGTGTGATAGCCTGCAAAGCTAGAAGTTTTTGGTAGGGCATTATCAGACAGTGGAGGTCCATCATTGTAGATATAACTGTGATGATGGACCTCTGATGATAGACCACCGTCATTTTTGCTAGTTTATGATGCAGGATCTTGGCTTATTATTTTAAAACACCAGTAGTTTAAAATACTATTAAATCATCAAAACCACATAATGACAATGATCTGAGTACAGTGAACACATATCCACTGAAAGATCTTTCTGTATATACAGTTACTGGATATCACTGTTATCTCAAAATGTGGATGAACTCAGGGGTCCACTCACAATGTCAGTACCTCCATGTGACAATGGGGAATTAATTAGCTCTAAAATGAAGAGGTCTATGAAAGGGGAGGTAACTTAAGATCTTTGCACCAGTGTTTATTAGTTCATGCAAGAACCAGCCAGAGAATCAAAAATGTAAATTAAAAATGTGTTTTACTGAAAGACTCACACACTCACACACACAAGGACTAACCAAAGATAAAGGGAGCAAAGTTGTGGATAGAAGACCTTTAGGGTTCAGGTGATAATTACTAGTCTGGAGAGAAGAGAAGGAAAGCTGCAATGTGGCTTAGGTGGGCACCTAAGGACAGTTCCCATTCGAGAATCAGATGGACAGCATGGCATTCAGGAAGTCAAGAGACTGCATCTAGCTCAAAGTTGAGGGTTCTTATACCCAAAATCTACCCTACAGGTATGGGTGTGAATTGCTCTCCCAGCCAAGCAGATAATGGGAGTTGCAATACAAACATTGAGGTCCGGATGGAGTTAATGGTCTTAATGTTTAGATGACAAATGAGTAATGGCTATTGTAATAGCTCTGTATTGTGGAAAAGTTGGGAAGATAAAGCAGGGAAACATCCAGGTGTGAGGGATCAAGGTTAAAAGAATCACAGTTTGATAAGAACTTCCCTTTTCTGTTCTGAGATGCCCAGCTTTTAGCATAACCCTATTGTCAGGCACATTACAAGCAACTCTAGTTTCACCTAGGAGAGAGTGTAGCTGTCCTGCTTTGCAATCTCATGTTTACAGTCAATAATTTTCTTCTTTCCAGCTTGACCTTCCAGTCACCTAAAGTTTCCATTTTATATCCATGCCAATTAATGTAGTGCCAATGATAATATTGCCAGTTAAACCATATCAATCCTGGAGGGTTCACGGGGTCTTAACATCACCACATATTTAACTGCCAGTAGAGGGAGAGCAGGAAGGGGGCCCATCCACAACTATGCCTTGAATTGGAGTTTTAATATAGCAAACATAATAAGAAATCATTCAGTTGTCATTTCTACTAAAGAAAAAATTTAGCTATCCTGTGAAACTGTGGGAAAATGAGACTGAAACTGTCAGGAATCCAGCCTTCATTTAGCAGAGTCACACAGGGAAGCGGTTAGAAGTTTTTATCTAACGACTTGTGGCTTCAAACTGGTACTTGAACAGATGGGCAATAGCCAGATAGGGCCTCCTTTTCTGTTGCATGTCAGATCTTCTCCATTTGCCTTTCTCTGTCTTTTATTGCATGATCATAAATACCTTTGGTGCTCAGATCATGTGACCCAGGACAGTTGCTTGGGTCACTGGTCTTATAAAAGTTAAGACCCTTCTCTCAGATCTCTCTCTCTCTCTCTTTGTTCTCAATGGCTGCTTTCCCTGAACTCTTCGCATGCTCCGAGTTTGAGTCCCATCAAGGAGGATGGTGAGTTAAACTGTTAAACTGAAGAATCTCCTATTCACTAGATTAGACAGGTAGCAGGCTCTCTCAATACAGATGTAAATGAAGAGTCATTAGTAAAGTATTTAGTCTTTTATTCAAAGCTACCTGCTTCTGTGTTTATTCCAAGTACCAGTTTGAAGCCACAAGTCGTTAGATAAAAACTTCTAACCGCTTCCCTGTGTGACTCTGCTAAATGAAGGCTGGATTCCTGACAGTTTCAGTCTCATTTTCCCACATATTTGGGTTATGGGCCCAGAAGAGAAGTTCTTTGTTTGATGACCACGTGGCACCCGGCCGGCAGAGACTAACCCTTGAACAATGGCTTCTAATCCATTGCTTACTATTGAAAAGTTAACTGGTAGCAATTACCGAAATTGGTCTTGGAATATGCAAATGCAATTAACTACAATGGGACCGTTTAAGGTTGTGAAAGGACAGCAGCCCACAGAAGATAGGGCAAAGCAGGAATTTGATGAAGATGATGAGAAAGCAATTGCTTATATTTGCCTAGCCATTGATCCAAGTATTGTTTATCACATCAGAGATTTGAAAAGTGCTAAAGAAATATAGGAAAAACTGAAGAGATTATTTGACTCTCCCAGTATTGCAAAGCAAAGTGGTATTATAATCAGACTTACAAGAATGAAATTGTTAAATCCTAGATTTTTGAATGAACATATTAACACTTTCATGACTATGCTATCTGAATTGCAAAGTTCTGGAGAAAATCTTTCAGAATCTGTGAGATTGGGAATGTTTCTAGGAAGCTTGCCTGGATTTTTTGGAGCCCATAATTGATGCTCTACAAATTAAGGGAGATGTAAATTTGGAAACTGCTATTGCTGAAGTTATAGAACATCAAAATAGGAAAAATTTGAGGAATTTTAAACCTGAGGCAAGAGCTGCTGAAAAAGAGCTCGCTCAACTTGCTGAGGAGAATTTGCATATCAAAGAGTCTTCTTCACAAAAAACAAATGGCCACCAAATTAACAAATCAAAGCCTCAGCAAAACAAACCGAATAATAAAAGTGTTTTTAACTCTAAGAAGAAATCTTCTACAAATTTTAATGTTGGTCTAATTAATGAACAATTGCTCAAGCCTACGCAAAATCAAAAAGAAAATATAATTGTAATTGACAGCAGAGCTACTAGTCATTACTTTAATCAGAGAGAAATGTTTGTGGATTTTGATGCAAGCATAAATTTTCCTGTTTATTTAGCAAATGGCCAATCAGTGCTTGCAAAAGGGAAAGGGACAGTTCTTTTACAAACAAAACTTGGCGCCAACAGGATAGACACTTTAAGAATTCATGGTGCTTATTTTGTCCCAGATTTAAAAGTGTCTCTTTATAGTGTCTGAACAACTACAGCGAAGAGGAAACAGAGTTATTTTCAAAAAGGCAATTTGTTTTGGTCTTCATGGCAAAAGTTTAATTTTTCGAGGAATCCTAAACGGTGACTGTTACCAAATGCAAATTTTGGATTCATATGCAAAATAGTGTGATCCAGTGTAATCACAGTTTAAGTTTATGGCATCGCCGATTTGGGCACAGAAATGTAGAATGCATTAAGAGACTGGCTAATCAAGAGCTTGCTATAGACTTTAATTTCAAGACATGCTCGAACAATGAGTAAAATGTCTAAGGGCAAAAGCTGTCAGAGCATCACATTCGTCAATTGCAGAGAGACAATCCATCAAACCACTGGACCTTTTATATTCTGATCTTTGTGGTCCATTTAGCCAAAAGTCTGCAGGTGGAAATTCTTACTTTATGACTATTATTGATGATTTCAGCAGATATACATACACTTACCTTCTCAAAGAGAAAAGTCAAGCTTTTGAGAAATTCAAGGAATACTTTAATCTTGTCTCTAATAGATTTGGCTACAAACCTAAAAGCCTACGCTCTGACAATGGAAGTGAATTTGTTAATGCAGAGTTTGATGAGTTTTTTAAGGAACATGGAATTGAACATCAAACTACACAAGTTTACACACCAGAACAAAATGGAGTGGCAGAACGAATAAACAGAACTCTCAAAGAGATGGCAGTCACAGTGCTTTTAGAGGCTAACATGCCTAAACTCTATTGGACTGAGCAATTATGACTGCTACATATTTGTGCAACCGTCTGCCAACCAAATCCAGAGATGCAACTCCATTTCAGTTATGGAATGGAACTAAGCCCAAGTTGAATCATCTCAAAGTTTTTGGAAGTAAAGCATATACCTACATTCCCAAACAGAAAAGAGACAAACTTGATTGTAGAAGTGAAGAGGGAATTTTTGTTGGTTATGCTAGAAATGGTTACAGAATTCTGAATCCAGATGGGCATACAATAAAAGTAACAAGTGCTGTTTATGTTGATGAAAGATCACAGCCCAAATCTAATCCAAACCAAGATGTCTATCCAGATTTGTTTGCAGTGGAAGGAGACTCCCATCAGCAACCAGAGTATGTGACACACTACCATCCTCCAGATGTCTTGCATCCAGAAGGGGCTACAGATGTGGTGATCCAGCCAGAGGACACGGAACCGGACGGCGCTCAAGGAGCAGATCCAGGTGTCCAAGTCCAGGTAAGAAGATCTGAACGCAGCAACAGAGGTGTACCACCTGATAGATTGTCTTATCTAGCCACAGAGGAGAACATTCCACAACCCTCTGACTGGCAAAAGATCAAGGGACTACCAAAGTCAGATTCTAAAAGTGGGTGGAAGCTGCTGTTGAAGAGATGCAATCTTTATATAAAAATAAAACATGGACTTTGTCAGAATTGCCAAAAGGAAAAAGGGCAATTGGCTGTAAATGGGTCTTTACCACAAAGCAAGATGCAGAAGGGGAAATCAGAGATATAAAGCCAGGTTAGTGGCAAAGGGATTTACACAACAATTTGGTGAAGATTACAATGAAATTTTTGCCCCTGTTGCCACACACACAACTGTGAGAACTCTCCTAGCTGTTGCAGCATCTAAGAAAATGCATGTTCAACATCTTGATGTTAAAACAGCTTTTCTTTATGGACAATTGGATGAGGAACTGTACATGGAACAGCCTCCAGGATTCCAAGTTCCTGGGAAAGAGCATCTTGTATGCAAATTGAACAAGAGCATTTACGGCTTGAAACAGGCTGCCAGAGCATGGAGTGAGAAACTAAGTCAACTTCTTATCAAACAAGGCTTCACTCCAGGCACTGTTGACAAGTGTGTTTACAAAAGATTCAGAAATAATAAATGGACTTATATTACATGTTATGTTGATGATTTGATCCTGTGCAGTCAAGATAAAGCAGATAGTGAGGAGATAGTCAACAATCTCAAGAAAGAGATAGACATCAAGAATTTGGGAGACATCTCATACTATCTTGGAGTACAAATAGAAAGAAGCAGTGATTGAAGCTTCTATCTTAACCAGAAACAGAAAAAGATAATAGATCTTCTGGACTGCCTTGGACTAAAGGATGCCAATATTGTGGCAACCCCAATGGAAGTGGGTTTCTTAAAGGACACTAAGAAATGTGAACCCTTGAAAAATGGAGACAAGTATAGGACTGCATAGCTAATTTCACCAGACCTGATATTGCAAATGCTGTTGGTATCTTATGCAGAATGGTTAACTCTCCTACTGAAAAAGATCTCATTGCAGTGAAAAGAGTTGCCAGATATTTGAAAGGAACTGCAGATTACAAGCTGATGCTACCAGCCTGTGATCAACCACGACTGGCTGCCTATGCGGATGCTGACTGGGCTGCAGACCTAGCAGAGAGAAAATCAACCAGCGGAAACCTGATCTTCTATGGTGGAGAAGCTATAAGCTGGTCAAGAAGAAACAATGTACAATTGCAGATTCTTCCACAGGTGCTGAGTGTGTTTCTACAAAAGCAGCATGTGATGAAATAAAGTGGCTGCATAACTTACTTCTGGACTTAGGCATAACAGAGCCCAAGCCAGCCATTTTGATGCAAGATAACCAAAGCTGCATCAAACTTTCTGAAAGTGAGAAGCCACTCAAGAAGAACATTGACATTGCTTTCCATAAGGTGCAAGAGATGTGTCGCAATGGAATTGTTCAGCTAGAATACTGCAATACAGAAATGATGCTTGCTGATATTCTTACCAAGCCTCTACCAAGAGAACAGTTCCAGAGACTACGAGAGAAGGCATGAAGATCTTTGATGTTGGTCCAGGAGAATGAGAAGGGACTGTTGGCAATCTCAGCATTCTCTCCCCCATCTTGTTGTTAGAACAAGATGGGGGAGAGAATGCTGAGATTTCCAACAGAAACAAGTGCAAGTCCCCTTCTAGAACTGGCCCCAGCACTTGATCCTACAATCTTCAGTTGCCTGGGTCTATCTGCCTTTGTTCTCTTGTCATTTCAGGTGATTGCCACAATGGCTAAAATGTAAGGTATATAAGGCCACTGTAGACAGATCTGAAATAACAACTGGCCTTCAGCTTTCTTGTGTGTATCATGGTTCCAGGGTCATTGCTATGGCAAGATGCTGCTAATAATTCTTGGAGTATATATTCTTATTTGTTAAACCTTCTTCTTCTTTGAATGGCATACTTTGTGCTGCTGTGGTTGATGCTAAATTATCATGCTCCATATTGTAACATCACCAGGATCCATCATCTATGTCATCATAAGGGTTTTCTCTTGGTCTCAGGTTTGAGTGCTGAAATCTCAGTGCCCATCATAGTGCTAAATGACAAGCCTGAGAGAGAGTTCATTTGGGCAGCAGCCAGCTGCTATGATTAAGGAAGACCGACACCAATGCCTATAGATGTATATCTGAACCCCACTAGAGATAAGAAAACTCTCTAAAGCTAAAATAAGCTAGAATGGGAAGAGAACTAAGTTTTTCTTGTGCAGCAATGAAATTTAAAAAAAAAGTGGAGAGGTGACAATAAGAGGTGCAGTAATCCCAAAGAATTTTAGTCTAGGAGAGTTGTCACATTTCCAACACACCTTCTTAACAACACATGAACAAATCCACTAATTCACAGGAAGCCGGGTTTCCTTTTGGAGCAATGAAAGAACAAAATGGAATTAGACGGAAGAGGTGGAATGACCCTTGAGAATATCAGAATATTTAACTCTTAAACACTGAACATTGTTGCATTCCCAACCCTGACTGGAGATACCTGGGAGGAAAACTGGGATAAGACATCTGTTCTACTATTGAGCTATGGTTTAGTAAGCATGGCACATTCACTTTTCACCTTATTAGATAGGCACTAAAACAAATAATATGTAAATTAATCCTCAGATATATATTCACACCAAATCTTTCCTCTTATAATCATACTATAAATCTGATCCACAATTCTAGAGAAGTTGAAAACAACCACCCCAAGCCTGTCTGTCATAAGCAGAATGGTATATTCCCTGTAGACCTGTCACCAACAGTCACCAGTTAGAATCTGTCTAAAGCTATGAAACTTCAAACGCTTAATTTTTTCCACACAGAGACACCAGATTGTTCTCTTTAACTCTAACATCTCTCTTGCTCCCTTAACGTTTTAGAAAGGGAGGACTGTTATAGATTAAAAGCCCATTTTTAAAGGCATATATTGCCATCTGAAATAAATGTTAATAATTTTCAAGGCTGGAAGAATGACACAAAATGAACTCTGTAGGATACACAAGTATTATCTGTCTTTATAGACCTATAGAGAATGAGCTCAACATCTGAGAACCACTATATATGCCAGGGAAAAGGATGTTGGGAGAGAGCTCTTGTCTTGATCAACAGCAGATGCTGAACCTTAATCTTATTTGAAGAGCAGCTCAAAATACTGCCATCATGGAGCTAATTAGAGAAAGATGAGACTTCTTCCCACCTTATTCAGTGATTTGTTTGTGTTTGCCTCCCTTTATCTTATCTGGAGTGACACTTTGCTAACGGTATCATAAAATGGAAGACTTTGCTAAATGTGATGACTAGACTGAATTATTTGTGTTTCTCATCTAGAATGCAAACCAGATTAGATGAGAGACTATTTTATATTAGAGCTGACCTGCTTATAGCAAACCATGGATATATTTTCTCATACATAAGGGGGGGAGGTGGGAAATATGGTAGCAGCTGGAACAAGAATACACATTCCCTGCAGGTTTCATTAAAATCCAAAAGGAAACCAGAAGGAGGGTAGTGGAAGGAAAGGAACCCTGCCATGAAAGAAAGAAAAGAAAACTATGAGACACATCACTGCCGTGACTGCTAATGTAAGCAGCTCTTGAGACACAACTGACAAATTGATTTGTCTCTCACCCCAAAATATCTGAAATAAAGATTTTGTTTCAGGCCTTTCTCCCCCAAATTCTGCCTAGTTTGTGAGATCAAGTTCAAAACTTACCGAGATTTTGGAGCCCAGTGCATACACTGATATTTACAGTTTAATACAAAAATGGAGAAACTGGCTTTCTTAATATGAGAAATGACTATATACTACAACATCCTGTTTGCATCAGCAGCTAGCCAGAGATCTTTGGCAACCTCTAGAAGATACCTGATGTTGAAAGCCCTCTCTGGTTGTTTGTCCAAAGCATCTGGACATGAAATATAGAATGTATTTTAACAAAACTATTTATCTATCATGGCCTTTTGAGAATTGTTCATTGCTCAGTCCAGGAATTTCTTCTATCTTTCTCTGGAAACATTTAAACGAAACTGTCATCACCACAGTCTCTGAGTTAATTCCACATGCTATGACGGAGTATTTCCTTTTGGTCAGTCCTGAATTGGGTTCCAGGGTCTCAGGGTCTTTTCCTTCTCCTATCTTGTCCCTTATTCCCAATCTCCATGGTGAGAGGAAGAATTATCAAAATGACAGCGCTGCCTTAAAAAACACTTTATTTAATTGTATGCTTCTGGCTCCTGATGCTGTAGGCTGCTTTGGAACAACTGCTGTAAACAGTCAAGGATGTCCATCTGGCCACCTCCTCCCCTCCTTCCTCTCTTGTCAAAGTTTTTCAAAATACAGCTGGCACCAGGGCTCAGTGGGAGGAAGCAGCCAGAATAGCGAGCCATTGAGCTGCCTCAAGATTCAATTATTTAGGAGTCAGGAATGTATCACTGCAGGACTACTGCTTTGTAGATTTTCTGTTTTGTTAATATAGAAGGAGGAGGAGACAAAGAGGAAGAAGCAGCTGCCTCCAGCTTTCTGGTCTGTGCTACAGAAGAACCACTGGTAGCATGTTACTAAGCACCAAGTCACTGAGCAGGACACCAGCCTCATCTTCACCATAGCTTCCTTCCATCAGTCTTGCCAAGCTACCTTCACAAACCAAGCTGAGTAGCAGAACTTCTCTGTTACCTCAAGAGGAGCTTCTCACACTGGTGGTTGTGCTGCATGTAAAAACCTCAAATCTCTGGGTTCCTGTGAGAGCGGAAATCTGAGGCAACCCCCACACAAAAAATGAAAGAAATTCTTCGGTTCACTTTGCTAATTGGCCTGGCTGGCTGGAGAGGAGGAAAAGAGTAGAATCATGCCAGCCACAGTTCCAGCAGACAGACTCTTAACGTAACACCTGATTGCTGTGTACCAAATCATCAGTTGCAGTTGGAACGATGGGAGCATGACTGGCACTTGGTCTCCAGTCTGGAATTTGCAGCGTCTCATTTCACCCCATGCAGGACTTGGCATTAAACTTCTGACTATGGGAAATCCCTTAAAAAGTGAGATGCTTGGGAACTCTACCTAACTACAACAAGCAAAAAAAGTAATGCTGTTCCAGGTTGTTAGTGGAGAGAGTAACTAGTCAACAAAATGATCTGTCTGTCAGAAGTAACTTTATTAATAATTTCCAAGCTCTGCCCAAACACTCCTTTTGACATGGGTCATTTTGATATTATACAATACATGGAGTTTTCAAATAGACCTCAACTAGTATAAAGCAAGGTATCTTAAACACAAACACACACACACACACACACACACACCCTACTTGGTGCCTGAAGATTAAGATTTCAGTCTTAGTTTTTATTTTGCTGTACACAGAGAAGCAACAGTAGAAGACATTGTGCATTCTGTCCATGCAATGTTAGTATTATGATAAATATTTTTAAATAGATGGACCACCACGCTCTTTGTCTTCAGTCCAAGCTTAGCTCAACAGAGGGTTGTGAAGAATAAATCCTTCAGGAATAAAGGATGATAAGTTAATCCATGGCTATACCATATGTCACCATCAACTCTTAGTTTACTAAAATATTGCAGAAACTTTTACTTCTGAGGTCTGGGGGAAAAATGGACTCTTTAATACTGTCATGCAGAGACAGATTTATTCTTGAAGTTTGGGCACTGAAACTTCTGGATGAATAGGCTTTTTGTTAATGTTATGTGCATAAAAGGTTCAGCTGTGTGTATGCATGGGTTCACTTTGCACATAAGCACAAGCCTCTATTTTGAATCCTAAATAGTAAGTACAGCCATAAGCCTTGTTACAGATGTTCTTTCAGTACTACATTTCCCAGCAACCTAAGGAATGTAGGATTTACATGAAGTCGGAGCACAAGAGAGTTGGAAAGAGCTGCAGATGGACTATTGTAGGAACAAAGTGAAGATGCAGCCCACTCTCTAAGGAGTTTTCTTCTTAGACCTTTATCAAAAGAGACACAGAAGAGCCTATTCTTGTATATACAGGAATGAACCTTCATCAAATAATTGTTTCTTAAAGTTATTTCCAACTTATTGTGACCCAAAGGTGAACCTACCATGGGGGTGTGGGGGGGCTGAGAGTGTGTGGTGTGTCTAAGATCACCCAGTGGGTTTCCATGGCCAAGCAGAAAATTGAACTCTGGTCTCCAGGGTCATAGCCCAACACTTAAACCATTATACAATTCTGGCTCTCTCACCAAGTAATATGTCTCCTTTTTGCAAATTGATGCAATAGGTACTGTTGATTGTGAAGAGATAATGAGGACTGGTGTTATTTTATACTGAGTAAACTCTGCTCACAATATAAGGATCTTCCTACATTAGACCTAAGGTAGATGCTAGGTTTGTTGTGGGGGAGCCATCAAAACATACCTTTCCCCCAACAAGCTGTTCTAATAGCAATTTTTCCACTTCTGCAAGACTGCAAGCTATAGCAGTCAGAAAACTAAATCCAGTTGTTCATCCCAAACAGGGCAAACTTATTAAATCAGTTGGACAGAGAAAAATCTCATTTATTAAACAGGTCAACTATTAGTAGGGGACCAACAATTTGATTTAATGCAGAATGTGAGACTGAGAATATCTGAACACAAATCTGATCTGTCATGAAGTTATGGATAGGACTTGGGCAAGTTGCAACTTGTCTGTGTAACCTCATTTGTTGTGGTTTGTCTTTGCCTTCAGGTTGACTCTGGCTTGTGACAACTCTGTCATAGGATTTTCTTGACAAGATTCATTCAGAAGGGTGTTCACTGTTGTTGTTCTCTATGGCTGGGAGTGTGAGATTTGCCAAAGGTCTCTCAGTTGGTTTCCATGTCTGAGCAGGGATTCAGATCTTAGGCCCTTTTTGCACAGCATTTCTAATGTGAAAGGGCCCCTTGAGCATCACGTAAATGTGAAGAACAGTCCACATGACACAATCACATTTGCGCAATGCTCAAGGGCCTGATGTGGACCGCGCATGCATTTTTTCATTTTTGGCTTGAAGCCGAAAATGGTGCGCGGTCATGCATCGCTCCAGGGCCCTGTGCGCACTTATCTTGTGTGTAGAGCCTCGGGAGCCGGGCCAGTCGCACTTCCTGTCCAGTGCAGCCTGGAAAGGTCCCAGGCCGCACTGCGAAAGGAAGAGGTGGGGTTCTCATGCAAGCAGGAAGCTCATGCAGAGCCAAAGAAGCAGGGAAGCAAGAGCCTTTCTCCGGAGACTGCTCGCATGATCCCCATACCCCAGCACCGTGAAAATGTAAGGTGCAAAAAGGGTGTTAGTGTCCTCGGGATGAACTAGCACTCAAACCACTATACCACACTTCTCTCCTTCCTTTAACCTAACAGGGGTTGTTGACATATGGCAGCCTCTGGTCCGTGAGATAAAGGAGTTGGTACAGATTAAATAAATGAACAGTCCAGTTCAATCTATCATTACCAAATCTAGATAGGAAAGAACACTCCAGACACTTAACTGAATAGCTTGGAGAGAAAGAATATGATCATCTTCCAGTTTTGACTTCATGAGTTTCCCTGACTTCCCTCAGTTCTTCTCTTCCTTCTCCTCCTCCTTCTCCTCCTCCTCCTCCTCCTCCTCCTCCTTCTTCTTCCTCTTCCTCTTCTTCTTCTCCCTCCTCCTCCTCCTCCTCCTCCTCCTCCTCCTCCTCCTCCTCTTTTCTTTTTAGGTTATGAAATTTGGTGCCTTGTAATTCATATATTTTACTCATTTTCCTACTTTGCACATTTATTTGGGCAATTTACTTAATAAGTGAATATTTTTCTTTCCTTGTATAAAGTATTTTTTAAAATTTATTTGTTTATTTATTGATACACACACATGCGTGCACATACAAAACTATATGTGAATTTTGCTTGAAATCAGTACCAAAGTGTTTCCAAACCTCCTTGTAGCAGGAAAATAATTGCTAAATAAACTTGTTGTTTCATATGTGTATGAAATTAGCAAAAAATTTTATCTTAGCAAGCAGGAACCATTTTTTTTTTCAAATCATTGCTTGAAAATGTGTAATTTTTGTGCACTCTTTGTTTCTTGGCAATTCCCCGTAAATCATACTGTCATTTGAATCCTCAAGACAAAGTGTATATTTTCTCACAAATCTTGGGAGGTGCAACAGAAGTTACTTTCACTGAATTGAATTCAAACAGATTTATTTATTTTTTTCACCCCTGCCACAGAGTTATACTTCAGGGCTCAAACCCTCATTTATACATTTATTTGGATTATTCAAAAAATTCAGAATACCTCTAGGAGAAATTATTTGGCCATGTTTTTCAGCCCTTAGTCTGTTTTAGGAAGCAAGCAGGAAAACAAAGATCAACTTTTTAGAAAAAAAGATGTTCTCCAAAACTGAATCTACCCAGGGTGGAGTGCACAGCACAAGGTGGTAAAATCTCCTCCTGAGAAGACATTTTGAGTGGGGAAAATTAAAAAAAAAAAAAAAAAAAAGGTGGTGGAGACAACATCCTCAGACTGGTAGATCTGGCAGGGACACTGCTGTGCCAGAGGATTATGTTCTGGTTTCTTTATCCTCCTCCCATTGTCACCAGACCAAGAAGAAATCAGAACCCTGACTTTGCACTTCACAATTGAGACCTTACTTTCAGCTTTAAAAATGTAAAATATTTCAATCCATATTTTAAGAGTCAACACATTTAGAATAATGTATTATGTATTCTGCATTTAAGTATTTAAAAACCTATTACTTGTATTTTTTAAAAAAGAATCACTCACTAATGCAGAATTGGGATGGAACATACAGTGGATTGAAGGGAAAGCTTCAATTTTGAGCAGACTTGATAAAGGAGTTTTGATTTTAGAATAATTCATTCTATAATATTATATTTGCTATTAATCATGTTGTTCTTATATATGTGCATACAGACAGAATTCTACACATTGATTTTATTTTTCCCCTTTTTTCCAGCTTTCCTAACCTCAGTACATAAATTCTGCCTAAAATTGTAGTTTTGTGTATTCTTCCTTATGAATAAGCTTTGCCCTCTTGTTGCAGAGCAGCAGCCTTTTGATCACACTCTGATGTGGCTTGGCCACACATGTCCCAGTTTCTTCCGTAAAGTCTTGGACACTTGAAAACAGTTTTGGGAACCATGTTTATGCATGTGTGACACTTCCAGAATCTTCCTACCCTTGCTTTAGCAAGCCAACTGGCTTTCCATTGATTGGAAGGAATGGGGTTCCTTGAACTAAGGAAAGATATATTTTAAATACATGTTGCTGTTGTTTATTTTTTTCCCAATTATTTATTTTGTTAACTTGCCCTTCAACTGAAGATAAAGGTTGTGAACAAAGACCATAAGCACAAAGTATGCTTACCAATATTGTACTATATAAACATGAAACCATATTGCATTAACATTGGCCATTCCCACATTATACTATTGTAGTGCTATTATTCCACTTTCAAAATCCTATGGAATCCTGGGGTTTGCAGTTTAGGGACAAGCCTTTGGAAGTCTCAGCTAGAGAGCTCTTGGGCTTTAGTAAACTATAAACCCCAAAATTCCGCAGGATGTCAAAAGTGGAATAATATCACTATAACAATCTAGTGCAGAAATGGCCATTAGCTGTAAAATAACTACATTACAATGAGCTACTTCTAGTGTCACTCTCTGCAATATTCATTGTGACCCTGTTCATAAAAACTATCTGTGCAATTCAACATGCTTAGGCCAGATTGGGGGAGCATTCTGTAGCCATCTGCTCTTCCTCATACACTCCTGGTTGGTTCTTTCCACTTTCACAAAGAGATGTTCTGAAATGCAAGAACTGGTGATGAAAAAAGGTGTATGTATATGTATGTGTGTGCCTACCTAATACATTGATTTCCATATGTGCTCCTCCAGACAGATTAAGGCACTAAGTAATCAAACAGAATTAGAAATAAACAATTAAAGTGTACAGTAATACAGGAAATCATATAATTTTTTTAAAAAAAATAACAAATGACTGCATAGAGTTTATGTTAGCGTGTCCAGTGATTCCACAGGAAAATAGAAGGCTGCTTCAATAACCTTTTATATTGTAAAGAAAATAAATATTAACCCAGTACTCAGTAGATTATGTTCTGTCCTTCATGCATTTTGATTGCAAATGTCTTTCTGTGGAAATCAGATATTTTAAAGAGTGGCTTTGTCTTTGTCTTTGCTTTGTCTTTGTAGTGCTGGACCACACAGATAGCTTGCATTTGTTTGTAGAATTGGCATTTGCCTGACAAGCTAATTACTACATTGCCAAAGCCACACCTATATTGTGCAGAGTAAAGCTGCAGTTTTGCTCAGACTCTTCAGGTTCATCTCCTTATGCCTTCCCACCCACTTAGAAATATCCCACCTAGAAACAGGTTTCTCACACCTATGACAGACTTGGTAGAATTGGATACATAGCAGGCAGTGAAATCATTGTCTTTCCTACCTCATGCAACCATACCTTTGCCATAAAATCTATATGGTATATATGAGATGAGATGGTAGTGGGGAGGCAAAATTTACTTGTCTTCATTTAAAACAGCAAAATCAAGGTGAAGAGACAGAGTCTGTATACTCAAAAACTTTAACAACTGGAAACTAGGGATGGGTGAGAATTTGTTCAATTTGTCTTTTGATAAAATAACTTTGGGACTCATCCCATTGACAGAAAGAATTTGAGATTTAAAAAACTAATTAGTGGGAAAGGGAAACTGATAGATTTCCCTATCCAAAATCAGAGCATGAATGCCTTGTTCTTAAAATATCTGAGTTAGAATCCAGTGATCAGAGTTTTGAAAGTTACCTTTTCAAAGAAATCTCTGATGGACCTTCTGACATTCCCCCACTGAAGCAACCCTTTGTGACTGAAGTAAATAATAATTGAAAAAAAATAAATGAAGCTATGTCATAATAATAGGTGAACTCAGGGTTCATTCTATTTCATATAATTGCTTATCATTTTTGAACGCTTAGTTTACCACTACCTGGTTCAGGCTCCAATCTTAAACTCACTCACTTACAAAGCCCACTTTCTTCTGTCTGGGGTGTGCTTTTTGGCCATACAATCTCACCATGAATTCTCAGACCTAATTCACCACCTCACCACTGCTCAAGACAGGCAAACAGGCAGGCAGGCAGACACACACCTCTTTAGAATAATTGCAAGGAAGGAACTCATTCCTAACAGTAATTTAAGTGAATTCCTGAGGGGTGGGGATGGAAGACAGAATGGTACCATCCATTCAAACCGCAAAATCATTAGCTTTCCCTGTTTGCCATGAGTTTCTGAGTTATGTTTTCAATAGGCCTCTCACTGTCTCCTCTTCACATTTATTAAGTCAACAAAGCACTCACATTTCATTCAAAACCCAAGAAATCACCAAGCAGATGAACTGAAGAAGTTAAACAAGCCTGAAACAGCAACTTCTTGTGCTGGCAAAGAATGTGCACACCATGTGGAATGATCATAAATGCTGTCATCTTAAACATTAAAAACAACTCTGGGCTTTGGGAGTAAATTAGCAGTGCCTGGATTTGTTGCTAGAATCTCATGCAGGTGATCTAACTTGATGCTGTCCTGAATTTATTATTGACTTTGCAAATTGATTTTTGTGCCATTTGTATATCATTTTTAATAATCTTTAGAGTGGGGTGGGCAACTGCAGGACTGGGGTTGTCTTTAACAACCTGCATGCCTCATTTTTGCCCATTTGCTCTAAATTTAGGGGGTTTATTTTTCTTTCACTCTTCCCCCCCCACCCCATGGCTAATAGCATTCCCAAAGCTTGGACACAGTGCTGTTGACCATTTTGCTACATTTGGAAGCCTTTTTGCATACCTCTTGTTCTAAACAGGAAGTGATGTACTTGGATGGGAGACCACCAATAAATACCAGGCTATATTTCAGAAGAAGGAACTGGGAAAACCACCTCTGAGTATTCTTTGCGTAAGAAAACCCTATGAAATTCATGGGGTCGGCATAAGTCAGCAAGCAACTAGAAGGCACATATAGGCATGCACAGACAGAGTTCCAAAAGGAAACAACCAGACAGTCAGCTAGTTCTTCTTTTCAAGCAGTGGGGGGCACTGCTTAGGAACAAAAAAGTCAAGCCGTTCCTATCCATCTACTCCCCATGCAGAAAAATGGCCTCTCTTATCTTCTTATTGGTGTAAGGGTAATATTGACCTTTGTAGGGGCTAAACAAAAACATTTTTAAGAAATGAGGCTGCAAGGACTCTGAAGGCACAAAAACATATTCAAAGTTGCATGTTGACCATAGGCCACACTGTCCCCATCCTGGCTTTAGAATACAATTTAGACTAAACAATAAAATCTATATATCCAAGTAAGTACCTGAAATTATCACTCTGCAATTGCATTTTCCTACAACATATAGCAAGTTATGTGCATCAATTCTTTTTGCTCTTGCTGAAGAAATTTCACTAGAATCTATCTGTCTGTCTGTCAATCTATTTATCTCTATTCCTGCATTAAACACTACAGTTAAGGAAGGAGGAGGAAGGAAATATGTATAGGGATATATTTATTGCCTTGGGTGTAGGGATGGGGGGCAGGAAGGAGGCTATACATCATAGTAGCATTGAATCTTCACCCTCACGTCTGCACATTGAACCGTTTTAGCATTGTAGTTTTCCTCATGGTTCTGTATGTTTTCAGCTCCTAGAACAGTTCACTGTGATGTGAAACTGCTGTATATGAAAACCGAAAAACTCTGATCTGAATCTCCCAAACCAGTTTTGCTTCAGTTTTCACCTACACGCAGAAGCGTAGCATCAATTCACATTGTAGAAGTGGCCATCTATGGGTGTTCCCAGGCTGTCCCTTCCATCATTTCCATTCCTATCTCTCTCCGTTCATCAAAGGACAGGCTGCCATCATTATTGTCTTCACGCGTTAAATAGACAGCGGGAAGAGAGTGGATCTGGTAATGAACTGTCAAGACTTTTTTCCATATGTTAACAAACATACATACCTATGCACAAATATAGCAACACAGCAAAGTGTTTAAAATGTGTGTTTTCTTTCTTTTCTTTTTTAAAAACCAGACCAATCAGCGATAGCAGGGCAGGATGAGGGAAGGGAATGGGAGTGGTCAGGGACTTGCTGTTGCAGATGCAGCAACCACTGTTCTCCACAGTAGTACAATGTAAATGGGAGGGGGGTGCAGACAGTACAGTTTCTGAATCGGAGTATAAAACACAGCTCTTGATATGCAGTGATCTGCTTCTCCCCTCTCATGTGAAAATGGCTTAAGTTCCTCCAACAATGAAAGACCAGCACTAGAGATCCCTAAACAAATATGTCTTGTCCACTGTCAAACTACAGTAATTGCAGAGCTCCTGGAATAGTATACCCTATGATCAGAAGGTAGATCTGTTAGCCACTCAGCCCCACTGCTGTCCCTTTTCTCACTTCATTGCTCTAGAAGCCTTAAGAAGGTACATGATTTTGCAGAGAAACTGTATGCCATTCCAAAGTCTGAAATGAACCCAGAAATTCATGCACACCAAGGCTTGATTTTGATGGCTCTGGAGACAAGCCCACTTTGCCTTGAGAATCATCAGAACCAGTTCAAGATTCACTTGAATCTAACAAACACCCTTACCAGAAATTGTAGAATTATTTCTCTTAAAATTGCTTGAGAAAAAAAAACGCATCATTCCTAAACCCAAGCTAAAATTTTATTTTTTTTAAAAGCTATCACTTTCTTCATGAGGCAGAGATACAGGAGTCAATGGAGAGTATGAATAGGCATGTTTTTCAGTATGTATGCATTTTGTAAACAGATATCCTTACAAAAGATATAAAAATTGATTTAAATTGTCACATCTCTCTGTGAAATTCTCAGAAGATGTAACTGAAATGAACCAAGAAGAGAAGAGGAATTGTAATGCATTTTGTGTTTATCACCACATCTTTCCAAATTGACACATAAACAGATGTTTATGAAGGAACAAGAATGAAGGAAATGAAAAGGAATTGGTCTTTGAATGGAAAGGACCACAACCATTCTCATACTCCCATTCCTATATTCTTCCTTACTTTATTCTATATATGATGTTTCACTATTAATTCCAAGTGATGAAATGAGAGTTCTCAGGAAGATACGTATTGTACATACTATAAAGCCAACATCCTTTCAAAGAATGCTTTTGATAGCAAGACAGTGCTTACATAGAAAAGGTCAAAAAGCTAATGGGTGGACCAAATAGCTTTTGTGGCTAGATGTCTTTAAGGGTTTACTTCCAAATGAGAAAGATTCTCACATCCACAAAAAGAGAGTGAGAGAATTTCATTATTTCATCTTGACAAGATGTCTAAAATCAGATACTGAACAGAAGATGCAGGAATCCTCTCAGGTTTCAGGCAGATCAGAAGAAAAGATTAGCCATGATAGGTTTTTAGATGATGAATGCAGAGATAAGAAAGGATTAAGCAAACTTTTCTTCTTACTGTTCATCTGCCCACATTATGGCTCCAACAACTTTTTCAAAAATGCCATTTTTAACCATTGAATGAGTGGGTGAGAAAGGAAACCCACACCCTGAAAGATTAGGGAAGAAAAATGGACCAAAGTGACTTCCTGTGGCCATTTCTGCATTAGGCTGTTATAGCGCTATGATTCCACTTTCAACCTCCTATGGAATCCTGAGGTTTGCTGTTTTTGGAGGGGCCGGCTGGCCCCTCCCTAAACTTCAAAGCCCAGGATTCCATAGGAGGTTGAAAGTGGAATCATAGCGCTATAACAGCCTCGTGTGGAAATGGCCTGTGCCTCTGTGTCTCTGTGTGTGCTGTTTAGAGTTGACCCCCATGTTTAGTACGATTAGAGATAGAGGACCTCTGCAAAAGTAGAAAAACCACATAAATCAAAATGTGTGTGTCTGTGGGAAGGAGTTTGAAGCATGGTGGGGAGAACAGGCACCCAAGGTCCAAACAGATCAAGGAAAGGAGAGGGAAAGGAGTGGGCTGGCACAATGGCCCTGTACTTCCTTTCTCTCACCCATCTCTTTCCTTGGGTGTGTGCTTCAGGAAAGGGTTTGTAGTGCTGTGAACCATCCTTAACTAGCCAAACAGTGGCTGATGGTGGAGGAGGAAGAACAGAAGAGGTTTTTAAAGGGCTGCACAGCCTGATTGGAACCTCTGAGAGGGAAAAGAATGCCTGAAGTAGGAGAGCAGGAGCTGGAGAAAATTGCAAATAATCAGATCCATGAAAGTTAAATCCACAAATGTGGCGGGGGGGGGGGCAAATGTATTCTGCTTAAATATACAAGCTGGTTGAATATTTTCCATTCTCCTCCTTGCTTTTTCAGCTTTTTTTTAAAAAAAATATGCTGTAATTCTTGTACACTCTTGCGCTGTATTGTCATGCCTTGGATAACTATCAAACCACAACCTCTGCTCTGAGGTAGACAGTCGTGTTTATTTGTAGCAAAGCAAGCAACACAGCATGCTTCTTCCATAGTTGCTGAGACTAAATCATACTTGTAGTTCAAAGGACTTATATACACACATACAAATTTTAGGCTCAGAAAGCTGTGATTAGAGAGGATCATACATTTAAAATCATATCACATCTTTAGACATTTCCATGGCCTGCATTTGGTTACCCTCCTTTCATCCTTGGGACAAAACATACTTCCTGCCCCTTATCTTAGACACTCCAAGTTCTCAAACACTTCTTGACACTTTTGTTTTCGCCCGCTCTGATCTTCTCCCCCTCACTGGATATATTGTAGCAATAGGCAGTAAAGCAATTATCTATTTAATACATTGTAATACACAACCAAACTCCAAACAGGTACGTTGTTGCAATCATCAATTAACACTTCATACTTTGTAGCGCTCTAGCTAAACTCTAGGAAGGTTCATACCTTACTAGAGTTTGCCTGTACACTGACTATCATTCTCTATTTCAATATACATCCAAGCTGATCCACATCAAGAGCTATGCACCCTGACAAACCCACAAATGTGGAAGGCCAACTGTACTCTATTAAAACATATAAGATGGCTGGATATTTTCCATTCTGTCCCTTGTTTTTTCAACCTTTTTTTTTTTCCAATGTGCTGCTCTGAAGCTTTCTCTTCAAATTCCTGATAGCCACATACACTTCTAAAAATCCTTTGAGTAGAATATCTTGTCAGCTTGTGCAGCTCCCATGCTAATCTGTAAAGTAGGAAGCAGTTTGTGGGAAGTAGTCTGAGAAATTCTCCACAGCATCTTTATCTTGCTTCATCACTCCCAAGAGCTGGAAGCTGCAGAGGGATCCTTGAACGCCTGTAACCAGTGTGGCTCAAACAAAGTGGGTGTGTGAGGACACACAGAAAACTTTTGGCCTCTTTATAAAGTAAAGTAAACCTTCCCTGCCTTGAAAATATTGGCATTTTAGTATCCTCCTGGAAATGACTTGATAATCATACAATCAAAGAATGGCATTCCTCCTGCCATGCAGGAACACACAACTAAAGCACCCCTGAAAGATCACCACCTAACTTCTTAAGGAGCTCCACAGAAGGAGCTCATTCTGGGGCAATGTATTCCACTGTCAAACTGTTCTTGCCATCAGAAAGTTCTCCTTAATGTTTATGTGGAATCTTTTTCTCTTGTAATTTGAATCCATTGGTTCATGTCCTGTCTCTGAAGCAGCAGAAAACCCAAGCTTGTTCCATCTTTTTCATGAAGTGACTTCAAATATTTAAAAATGGCTATCATGGCACATTTCAGTCTTCTCCAGGTTAAACATAGTTACCTAAATCACTCTTTGTAAGCCTTAGGCCCTTTTTGCATGGCAGTTTGCAAGCGAAAGGGCCCCTTGAGCATCACGTAAATGTGAGGAGTGGTCTGCATGACTCACTCCCATTTACACGATGCTCAAGGCCGTCACGTACAGTGAACACGCATTTTTTTTTATTTTTGGCCTTTGGCCAGAAATGACCTGCACTTGTGCAATGCTCACGAGCCTGGGCCACACTCACCTGCCATGCAGAGCCTCTGGAGCTGGGCCAGTCGCACGTCCTCTCCTCAGTGCAACTTACAGCTCCCAGGCTGCACTGTGGAAGGAAGGGGCGGGGCGCAGGCAGGGGTCTTGCATAAGCAGGAAGAAGCTGCGGAGCTGAAGCAGGAGGCTTGTGAGAGCCTTCCTGCCCAGGGTTCTCGTGTGAGGACCCCAACCCAGCAGCATTAAAAGGTAATGTGCGAAAAGGGCCTTAGTTTCCAGACCTTTGCTCTTCTTGGTGGCCCTCCTCTGGACATGATTCCACAGCACAATAATGTTTGGGAATATTTCAATCCAGCCATAGAAATAGGAAAAATCCTCCAGCTGGGGAGAATGAGCACATTAGAAAGTTGTTCCTGAATATTTCATATAAAGTCTTTTGTATAAAGTCTATGAACAAAAGAATAGCCCTACTGGATCAGACCAAAGATCTTCCTGGTTGAATATACCATTTCCTTATGTAGGCCCCCAGATGCCAATGAAAGCCTATAAACAGGGCATAATTACAATAGCCACAAAAATGCTTAGAGTGGAAGAATATGTGTGTGCAGATTGCCTTAAAGTTGCATTTCAACTAATGGTGACCTCTTCAATATTTCTTAGGCAAGAAATACTCAGAAGTGGTTTTGTTAGTTCTTTCCTCTGAAATACAGTCCACAGAACCTGATATTCATTGCTGGTTTACCATCAAAGAACTAACCAGGGCTAACCCTGCACAGTGGCCAAGATCAGACACAATTTGGCCCTTTAGGGAATACTGGGTCAATTTATTTTGCAGTGAGCTTCTGGTAGAGCTCTTGTGTGTATTGTTGGTGAGATCCTACACTGGTGACACAGAGCATAAATAAGCAGCAACAGAGTTACATTCTGCTTCCATTATGCAGGCCCTATAGTAGACAACAATGTAGTGTGAGAAATGCACAGTAGAAACTAATGAGTCATCATGTAATGCAATGCACATTTTCACACTACTCAATTTCAATGCTCAATCATATTTGCAATGGTTCCATTGGTTGTTGTACATCTTTCACAAAAACACCTCACATACTTAGCCTGTATATGTCACTAACAGGCTGACATCCAATGTCTCCTGCTTTGCTTCTGCCACTTTGCCAGAGCAAATCACATATGTACAGGTCCAGGCAGAAAGCAATGGCTTGCATCCTAGTGGTGACATATGATGGCAGTCACCTCTCATTGTGTTGGTGTATGCACTTTTCAGGCTGCCATGCAAAGAGGTATCCAGTATCACCTTGCAAAACAACACTTCCATACAACCCTCCAGGGCAATTTAGTGGCTGGTGGAGGGTGAGAGAGAACCTAGTCACAATCAGTTTTGCAACTGGGGGGGGGAGATGAGCCATCACCCTCCCAAATCTCTGCTGAATATCAGCTGGTGTTGTACATGAGACAGAGTAGCAATCCAGTGAGGAACACTGATGGAGATGTCAGTTCCACCAGTGATCATACAGGGATGTTGGCCAATTTAGTAAGCGATCTAGTGATCACACAGTATCTTGACCAATAGGCCCCCAACATCACACCTGCCCCCAAGTTTTATACATATGATGGCAGGGCTGAATAACATCTATTTTGCTCTCATTCTCTTGCAACTAGGTTGCAGAAGCCTGTTCTCTCTGATTCTGGAAGTAGCTTACAGTCACCATAAGTAGTTTCTTCATTACTTGTTAGATTATTCATATATATAATTTCCCCTTGTTTCTAGACAAGTACTTCAGAATTGGTGTTACTCTCACTTTCCTTTATTATTTTTTTTAAAAAATGTTCAGGTCTATGTATTTGATACTGTCTCAGTGAGCTGTTATCTTGTTCTGTTCTATATAGTCCCTTTAAACATTCCTGGTGTCAAAACATTGCTGGGTAGCCAGTACTTTGAGTGCTAACTAAAAAAGAATTGTGCAGAATAGACAGTCAAAACTGAGTCACTGAATGTCCCACGTGCATTCACACTGATATGCATGTCGGGTCTGTTCAAACATTGTGGTGTAGTTTTTGGAAAAGGAAGCATGCACACCACACACACACACACACACACACACACACTCTGACTCTTCTGGTCATAACATTAGAAAATGAATGAATTCTAATGCAATGTAAATTATTACAGTAAAAATAAAGAATTATTGAACAAGGGACAGTTTGCAATATTCCATCATCACACTGAAACCTCAGAAAGAACTTTTTAAAAAAATTAACAACCATGACACTATTTAGAACTCATAAAGTGTGTTACACAGTTCACATCTTATTCAGTCATCAGAATGTCTGTATAAGAAATGTTTTCTTCTTTTCTCTAAAAAAATAGTAAACTCATGAAATTATAATGCAGATAATTCAGCCAGTACTTAAAAGATCTACAATGTAACTATGGTCACTACAACCCACTTTCAGTCTCTCCTAGATATAATTTTGTATACTCTTTCTAACATGGTAATGTTTTCTGAGAACTCTGCATCAATATGGCATATACATAGGTTCAGTCTCTGGCATCTTCTGTTAAAGGATATTGGAGAGCAAGACTGAGAAAGATCATAGAAAGAGCATGTAGAAATTCCCTACTGGGAAGCAGAGAAGGGAACAAGAGTGGATTAGCAAGGAAGAGAGTTAAAATCATCATATCACTCCAGATAAGAAGCTGGTTGGTTGGGGACAGACAAAAGCAATAGGTGGAACTTCTGATGTTGTTCTAATGTAGTGGTTCTCAAACTTTGATTGTCCAGATATTTTGGATTTCGTCTCCCAGAAGTTCTAGCCAGTATGGCCAAAAATTCAGGAAGCTGAAATGATTAAATTAAATTAAAAATACCACAGGATGCCAAGGAAAGAGGAAGTTTAGGTTTGCCAAATCTCAATCTATAGTACCATGCAAGTTGTCTAAATTGGATGAAAGAAAGGATAGGCTTGAACAATACCAAATTATTAAACCTTGAAGGAGAAGATTTGTAGTTTGGATGCCATACTCAGCTGTGGTGTAGTAAAGAGAAGGTAAACAGAGAATTTAACAAGCTGAATCAAAAACATCTGGATGGTCAAAGGTTGAGAACCACTGTTCTAATGCAACTCGTACAAGCTCTAGCCAGCATAGCCAATGGAGAGAAATGAACTGGAGTTGAATTCCAATATCTGGAGGTCTAGAACATGTTGAGCCTAGGGCTAGAAGAATATAAAAATAGTGAAAATAATCCCACAAGCCTTACTCCTCCTTATTAATAGCATTAGAAATGTTCTCCATATGTTCATAAAAGGATGATATCTCATTTGAATCTTGCTATTACTCCATAGGTTTTAGAAATGCAGATAGTAATGGTGAGGAAATAGTATCCAACATTGTAAAAACCTGTTCAAGTTGCAGAATGTAAAACCCATGCCAAAGTCCATAAACGCTGACTGTTACTTCTGGACTAAAACAGAGCTGTTTATATAAGGTGTGATTAAAGAGTTGTACTGTACATTGCAGTTTAAACAACTTCATAAATTGGCTGTGTTACTAGGAATTTTTTAAAAGACTCAGTGCAAATCAGCAGTTATTTTGGGACAGTACTCATTTGAGATATAAGGTCAACTTTGGAAAACTAAAAACAAAAATCCAGGGAAAGTACAAGAAGAGAGTGGATTATATTTTTCTTCATGGTCCAGAAAGA
Organism: Iguana delicatissima; assembly: GCA_948472985.1. Classification (NCBI taxonomy): domain Eukaryota; kingdom Metazoa; phylum Chordata; class Lepidosauria; order Squamata; family Iguanidae; genus Iguana; species Iguana delicatissima. The sequence goes on from CAOKZL010000295.1 coordinate 877,314, forward strand.
AGGAAGTTTTTCATTCCTGTTCTTTTTTAAAGAAGATGAGGATGATGATGATAAAGTAATAGAGGTGTTTTGAGCTTAAAATAGTTTCCTCAATGATTCTGGTTAGTATAAAAATCCATGTCATTGATGCAATGCTTTTGTTATGGTGGTTAACTAAACTTCTCCTTTCATAAGTTCTTTACGGTGTTTGTAAAAGATTGAAAAATGATTTCTCAGCTGGCACTGTAGAATTTTTGTGAAGTACTTTACAGCCTTTTGTTTATTGGATTCTGAATGGTGATGGCTAAACCCTGAACTATTTGACTGATGCTTATTTTTCCACATAAATTGGGTTCAGTGAAGAATGACAATGCATACCTTTTGACAATCCCCATATAGAGTTTATTGACCTCCTGATTCTTCATAGAAATCTGAAAACATTTCAACATTTCAAAAAATGACATTCCATATGTCACAGCTTCTGTGTTCTACAAAGCCAGAGTGAATGACAGATACCAATACTTAGCACTAAGTTCTTCACCTGTAGTAATCTTTGCAACAACTTTGGAAGGCTGGTCATCCCCATACTGTAGAATAAGGAAGTATATCTGAAAGCAGTTTGCTTAAGCAACCTATACCCACCTATTCAATAAGGCCCACATGCCTCTATACCGGAAAATCAAGTGGATAAGCTTGTGGTTTACTGTACCACTGGAGACTGGAGGAGGAAGTTGGCATTCTTGACTGATCCTGTTCAAGATGTTACTTCTAGCGTGCCAAAATCTATCATGTAGGAGAGAAGGATTCAGGCTCCCCACTCCTCCTTGAATGTTCTTTTTTGGTGTGCATAGAGTGTTTTCATCAGCACAAATGAAGCCCACAAGCATGGACTTGTCAAGATATACCTTAAGTATTCCATTCTCTTGCATGTGAACGTTATGTTGAAGTTAACAGCATGGCTGAAATGGAGTCTGAGCCAGGATTTCCTAGTGTCACTCTTTATTCTGTTACTGTTAAACTCAGCTTTAAGATCTGACTTGACATGAACACATACGCGCAGCCTTAAGGAAAATATCATAATTATAAATGAAGATAATCAAATCAGTCCTAATTTGGAATCAGAATCCAAATCAGAACATGAAAGCCTTCCTTTTTTCCTTTTTGACATGTGCAAAATATATCTGGAAGCACTTAGAACAGTGAGATACAGCAAATCAAGAAATATAGTTAGACTTTTCCTAGTTCTGCAGTAAAATATACAAAAGTTAAATACACGTGTCTTGCGAAGAATGGTGAGCTGACCATTCAGCACTAAGCATGTGATATCACTGCTGGTTCAACTCGGCCACACTCAGTTGAGACTGGACTAAATAAACTCCTTTTTCATGTGTGCTTACCAGAATGATTAGAGGACCAGAATATTTGTGCACAATATTCCAGATTCATTTGAACTAATAAGCTTATGTAAAGTCATTGTGATATTAGGAGCTTTATTTTCAGTTCCCAAATAAATTCACTGTTTTCCATAGATGTCACATACTATTTTCCCTGGGCTAGGCATCAAAACCCTAAGTTCCCTTTCCTGGTTAATTTCTTTCAGCTCAGACCCATCAGTGCCAATGTGAAGTTAAAACAACAAAAACCATGTCACAGCTTACGTAGATAGCCATGACTTGGAACTTCGACCCCTTGAACTACATTTGCCATTCCATTTTAATGTTTATTTCCACCAATTTGGTGAGATCTTGTTGGAGTTCTTCATAATCCTTAATATTCTGAACAATCTAGTTTCATCTGCAAACTTGACCAAATCCCTGCTCATCCTTAATTCCAGATCACTAAAGAACAAGTGAAAAGGCTCTGATTCCACGTGGACCTGGTGATTTCTTATTTGCATATGTTTTATGATGAGCCTGAGAACTTAATCTCATACCTGTCTTTATCTTCTTCATTTCTCCAGGCTTGCTTCCTAAAAATGTAGGCTAAATCACAAGCATGCCATATATTACACAGGTAGATACCATCTTCCCTACATTCATCTTCACTACATTCTTTTGCTTTCATTTTATCACATCATAACCATCTAACTGCCTTCCTATCTTATGCCCTTTCCACATCTTACCTTTTAATGCTGCTGGGTTGGGGTTTTCTCATGAGAAGGCTTGGCAGGAACGCTCTCGCAAGCTTCCTGCTTCAGCTCGGCAGCTCCATCCTGCTCACATGAGCACTGCTGCACCCCGCCCACACCCTGCCCGCACCCTGCCCCTTCCTTCTGCAGTGGAGCCTGGGAGTTGTAGGCTGCACTGGGGCAGGAAGTGTGACCGGCGCAGCTGAGGAGGCTTCGCAAGGGCGGGTGAGTATGCCCCAGGCCCCTGAGCAATGTGTGAGTGCGGAGCATTTTAGGCTTGAAGCTGAAAATGAAAAAATCCATGCTCGCTTCGCGTCAGGCTCCTGAGCATCGCGTAAATGTGAGTGCGTCTTGCAGACCACTCCTCACATTTATGTGACACTCAAGGGCCCTCTCGCTTCCAAAACGCTGTGCAAAAAGGGCCTTTGTCAGTTTAGAGCAGAGCTTCCAAAACTTTTCATGTTGGTGATACACTTTTTTGACATGCATTATTTTGTGACACAGTAATTCAGCTTCACTAGCAAACCAGAGGTTCCCAGAAGCAATCTATGGTAGGAAAAGCCAGACCCCCCCAATCCTGGCCTGTTGCCATCTCCCTCACCAGGAAAGGCCCCAGTGAGAGCAATGGTAGCAGGCCTGGGAGGTGACACATCAACACACTACAAGTGACACACCATTTGGAAAGCCTTGGTTTAGAGTTTCTGAAATAGTTAGAGAATGTTTGATTAATGGTCTTAATATGGTTTTTCAGCTTTTCCCTCCGAAGTCTCCTTGGACCTCAAAAGTCTGCTCCAGTGAGTTTTCTGGATGCCTGATAATTATGATGTTCATATTTGTGTTTTGCTTGTACTCATTATACACACTCTTGGTAGACACAATGATTAACATTGTTTAAAAAAATATATTTTCATGGAAGGGAGGGAGGGAGGAATAATAGCTAACGTAACTTGCCAGCCATGCTGTCAGAGTGGTACATTTCCTGATTTGTGATATACTTCTAGCTTATATTGTTCTTGTTTTTTTCACCCAACAACCTACAAGTGGGCTTTTCTGACTCTCTTGACTGTTCCTTTCAACTACCTTTTTATCGGTCCTTTATTTTTTCTTTTTTTTTAAAAAAAAAGCAGTTTCTTCTTTAGAAATCAGATGTGACTATTGGTCTTGCTTGTCATGGCTCATTTAACATATAAACTGGATCTGACAGAAATAACAGCAAGGTGGTGAAAATAACAACAAATCTAGAAGAATTTACAAAACAAGAAAAAATTTGTTTAGGGTTTTCTTTTTGGTTAGTGATGGAAAGAATGACTCTGATGTAGAGCCAAGAGACTTATTTACAACCAAGATTTTGAACAGCAAGAAACAGATCTTTTCGCATGTCTCATGCAAGCAATAAATCTTTCCTTTAAAAAAAAAAAAGCAATGTTTTCTGAAATGCTGAAAGGTGTAGTCAAGCAAAAGCCTGCATTCTACACCCTTCCTTTGCTTAGCCAGAGGAATTATATCCCAATCTCTTTCCTGATGCAAAATGTTAACCTTTGCCAAGTACATTATACAGTAATTAAAAGCAGGCCCAGATCCTTTATCAATCAAGAATTCAAAAGATATTATAGAGGACAGACGCTATTTCAAGCTAAGATGAAAGCTTTGCATTATTGTGGCCACAATTTATGCACTCTACAGTTCTGTAAGCAGAGTTAACACAAGGAGGTTTCTTCTTTGCTTTCCCCAAATTGTGGACTTATTTGAAAAAGGAGAACTTGTTCCCTGCTTGCAATTAGTAGGTGAAAAGCCAGCAAAAGAATTTCACCAGTGCATGGCTCTTTGAAAAGGGACCTTACATGTGCACTCGATAGCCTGAAAGTGAATTGAAGCATCCCCCTGAGAGAACGAAGAGTAGCTGCCATTGAAAAATGATCATTATTTCTCCAGAGAGTGAATTGCTTTTAAACGTTATTTAAAAATTGGATGACAAATAGGAAGCAGTGTTCAGAAATCCAGGTTTTCTTTAGGAAAAGAAAAACAAACAAGTCAGACTTCATGACCTTTTAATTTAAGCCAAAAATAAAGGAAGGACAAAAGAATATTCTTCATCTGCAAAAGGCAATAAAAACAAACATGGTTTTAAAAGATCAATTACAATACTCTAAAAGGGGAAAAGAATTCCTTGTTTTTATTATAAAATATTTAATTAAAACAAAAATATGCAAATCTAATCTTGAAGAGACCTTCATTTAATTACCAGCTCTTCAGCTTTTTTGGGGAAATGCAAGTATTTCCTCCCCTCCCCTCCCCCCCCCTCCCCCCCTTTTTTTTTTTGTCATGGACTTTTATTTTAGTTTGAAATGATGTTTAAAAATAGAGGCAACAAGAACAGAAAAAGAAAGACGTGTATAACAATAGAACAAGATCGTGAAATGAACAGAGTCACTGATTTTAATTCACAGCATATCACAGGTATACTTGTGAGACAGCTGAAGTAAAACAGTGTAAGAAGAGGAGGTTCTCTGCATAATGAGATGTCTTATATCTAAGTTATATTGCTTATATAATGGGTGTGTGTGAATTTCATCTGAACTGTATTCTCGTGGTATTGATCTTAAAGCAGAGGACAATTTCTATGGACACTGAAGTAGCCATAGTGCATATGCTTGCATGTGCAAAAGAACCCATTATTCTATTGTAAATTGCTGTGTATGAGGATATTACTGTTTCTTCTTTGCTGATAATCAACTGCAATTCAGTCCACTGGGGCTTATTTCCAAGTAAGCAGGTATTGGACTGCACTCTGAATGGCTCTGGATAGTTTACTGCATTGACAGTTCACTTTAGGAATGGGATCTATGACTAGAATGGGACTAGCCACAGGATTTCACTGTCTGGGGAAATGAGAAACACCCAGGTTTAAGTAGAGATTGAGAATGGAATCACTTGATGGCATGCTGCTTCCCGTCAAGGTTTCCATCCATCTGAGAATTTTTTAAATCTGTTATGGCAGACACATTCTATGATGAGGCAGATGTTCACGTCAATTCTACCTTCGCTGTAATAAACCTATATTTATATCCCCTAAATAAATAAAACTGATGTTTTTTAATCTGAACATACTGCTCAATAAAGTTACATGGAAAAGTTATTTTGGAGACTAAAATACTCAGTGATTCAGTGGGCATACTGGCTGGAGAATTCTGTGAGTTGCAGTCCTAAAGGCAGTACTTCAAAGCTCTTCAAAGAACTTTATGTGCAGAAATAAGGATACTGAGGTGCTGTATTTTTTTTTTTTAGGGGAGGTTGTTTTCTTTTTAAAGGTTATCATCAATATTGTACAATGATCAGCAACTGTACTGGGCAATGAAGGTCTGTTCAGCTGCCAGTTGTGGTGTAGGGAAAATAATATTTCTAGCCCCTTCCCATCAGCAAGCAATATTGCAACAAAAAATTGAGGCAGTAATTTTGCTTTTGATTGTTGCAGCCTCATTTCCTGGTGGGAGGGGGCTGGAAATATTCTCCTCCTTGTGCCCTGATCAGCAGCTGAACAGACCTCCTCCGCCTGATGTGGCTGCCGGCTAAGGTGGGTTGGTGCAGGAGTTGGGTAGTCTTAAAGTAAGACTACATAATCCTACTGAATATGGAACAGTTAAAGATGAATAATTGCAATACAGCATGTCAGCCACAGTTTTTAACTGGTTTTAAATTTAATTACGTTTTTAACCTTTATATGACATGAATTTTTAACTTTCCTAAAAGGATGGGAAATGAATGGATATAAAAAAAGTAACAAAAATTATAGTAACAGTAGTAGTAGCGGCACATCTTTCCCTTTCTGTTAGAAGCCCTGTTCAGTCTGTCATTTGGATCATAGACCCTTCTAGGCACCATTCAACCAACATACCCTTCCAGTGGATGTACCCACTGTCAGAAGTATACCCTTCCAATGGATCTGTCTGTTGTCAGTAACAATTCTCTTCACCATTCTTGATCTTTCAAATGTTCAAATGCCCTGTATAATGCCTAAATCCAACCTGTTCTTACTGATTGAAGCAAAAATGCCTCTGCTTCTTCCCCTTACAGCTTCCCCTTACAACTTCCCCTTACAGCCTTCAGTTACAAGATTTTTCAGGAATCATATTTCTGCATCCATCCGCTTGGCCCACAGATCAACGCAGACAACCCAAACTCTGGAATGGTACTTGTAGAGCAATTTCCTCCAGATGACTCACTATAGTACTTATTATCATAATGTCCAAATTCCATATCACTTAACTGTCCTTGCTTGACAGCTCTCCTTTGTGAGGTATCAAAGTGCCATTATCCTCATTTTCCAACAAGTCAACTCATAAGTGGTTTTTTCCTTTAAGGTCATACAAGAAGATTGCTAGCAAAGCGGGTAATTGGAAATTTGTTCACCATATCCCCAGGCTGAAAACTCAGCTATTAGTCCTTTCCTCTACCTGTCAGTTTACTCTACCACAGGGAAGGCTGAAACCAATGCCCTTTCTCCCATAGATATTTATCCATTTAAATGGACTCCCAATGAATATTTGGAACAACGGAGAGTGCAATTCCTTATATATACACTGAAAAGTCCCACTGAGTTCAGTGAAATTTAACTCCTAAGTATGTATTTATGTGGTTTTCATCTTAATCACCAAAAATATAGTTGAATCATTGTTATTTCTGTTAATTCATTTATAACCTATCAATAATCTGAACTCTGTGGCTAAAGATTTTGTTTCATCAATACTTTGCTTTGAATTTACTGCTTTACAATGCAATGTTATGTATGTCTACTCAAAAGTAAACTCTATTGATTCCAATGGGAGTCCTCCCACCTGCAAGTTCAGCAACTTCTTCCCCTTCCTTTAAGCCAGCAGAGTACTGAAGACCAACTCCATAGGATTCTGTAGTCCTGCAGAACAGCTTTTTAGTGCAAGGACACAGCAGAAAGGAGGGGGAATAGCCTTTCCCCACCTACATTGCTGGTAGATGCTGAGAAGCCAGTCGATATACATCACTGGCTCTTTGTCTAGAATTGCAGCCTTAGTTGTGTCTTTGTTTTTTTGCCTTGAAAACTTTGATTAAAAACAGCACATAAATGTTTTGAGCAAAGAAGGCATTTTACAACAGTTTCAGTCATAAACAGCCATTCAAGCATCATATTATCACTCTAAAAAGTGAAGATCTGAAGACAATATTCTGCAACATACTACCTTTGGAAGTCATAATTGCAAAGTGAGGTGCAAAATGTGGCATCTGTACACTAGTATTTTTTGGAATACCTCATGACTTCAATTAGGGACTTGCTCTTACAGTGTATTCATACACAAACTCACCCATTTGAACCCCAGATGCCTTCAGAAGAGTGTTAGCCTAGACACACATTGTAGGCAGAGTGGGGAAACTCTTGGCTCTCCAGATGTTTTGCACTACAGCTCCCATAATCCCTTACCATGAGCAACCTGCATAGGTTTCTGAGAGTTGAAGTTTGAAACATCTGGAGGATCAAAAGTTCCCCATCCCTGTGGGAGAAAATACAACTTCTATGATATACAAGTTTTATGATAACTATCACTTCTGGTTCATTACCATGCAGCTGTCCATGAACCTGTGAACTACAGAAGGGAAATTACAGGGGCCTCTACCTCTAGAGACAATGTAGCCAAACAAAGAAGTACTAAGATTAATCCTAGCTGGAGTCTTTCACTTTCATAAGAATATCCATCACTTCTCTCAAGCTCACTGACTTGAGTGACAACATGCTTAATGTTTTGTAACGAGAGGCTAATTTTTCAAAAATTATATTTGCAGCATGAGGTCAAAACAGCACAGCAATGTCAATGAAAATGCTACAGTGGTGACATCACATCCAGAATACTAAAGATTACCTCCTACTGCTATCCCCAAGGCAGAGACTGAAGAGAAAAGTACATAGATTTAGTAGTATGTTCATGTTGGAGAATGCATCCATATGTCAGAAATTCAGAATATTGTCTACGGAGAGATGTTGCCCGTGGAGCACTATAGCTTCATTTGACAGACAACATGTAAATAATTATGTTTCACATTTTAATACACACTTTGCTAAAATATAACCTCTGAATTGCGAAAAGAGATTCCAACCTAAATCTATGTCTCTTAAAGACAAAAAAATGAAGTCTAAAAAAAAGGAGTTTCTTAGAAAGAGCATGTCAGAAAAAGAACGTAATTGACTTTAATTGTGTTAAGCTTATTGTTTACCTCACAAAAGCAAAGAAAATTACTTGTGGCCAAAGAACTGCTGACAATATATGAAATGCACGTGTATTGCAAGTACCTCAGGGTAGAAAGAATTATTCTATTCCCCTGTCTACACACACACACATACTTGACCTAGGGATTACATTCAAAAATTGGGGTCAAATGTGCACCAGCTGAGTTAATTTATAAAGGTCTTGTTTGTCGGGGGGGGGGAGAGAAAAAGAGGGCAAAAAAAAAAATAAGAAACCAATAAAGAGAAGGGAAACCCATCTTGAAAAAATCCCAACGCTTTTACAATAGCTTCAGGTGTAAAGAACAGCTGCTAAAGCAAGATAAAACATCACTTCTACAATTCAGAATGGCTATGAATGCAACTGAAATGGGAAATGGAATAAACACATTTTAGATCATTGCAGCCTCCGTTAAGAACTCCACTGTGACATCTCTTAAGGAATCTACACTGTAATGGATTTTACTTGCCATTACTCCTGCTCCCAAAGATGTTCTCTGACAGCTGCTCTCATAGCCTCTTGCAGTCAGTCAAAACAAAGAATGCTACTAAAAAACTGATGAGAATTTTTACACACACAGGCCCTTTCCACAACTCACCTTTTTGCAGAGCTGGGGTGCGGGGATTGCACAAACAGCTGCTTCCGAGAGGCTCTTGTGTCCTGGTTCCTTCAGCTCCGCAACTGCCGCCTGCTTGCGTGAGAGCCCCTCCTCTTCCTTCCGCAGTGCAGCCTGGGATTTTCCCAGGCTGCACTGGGGCAGGAAGTGCGAGCGCCGTGGCTCCAGAACTACGCATGCACAGTAAGTATGCATGGGGCCCTGGAGCAATGTGCAATTGTGCACCATTTTCGGCTCACAGCCAAAAATGAAATAGTGCATGATCGGTGCCTGCCAGCCCCTGGAGCATCAGGCGACTGCGAGTGCATCGTGTGGACTGCTCCTTGCAGTCACACAACTCTCCAGGGCCCTTTTGCATGGAAAATGCCATGCAAAAAGGGCCACAGAGAGAGAGAGAGAAGAAGAGAGAGACAGAGAGATTGAAAAAGAGAGACAAACAGACAGACAAGAAGGGCCAGGCACACAAAAAGAGAGACATAGATCCACACATATTCTATCATTAAGTTGACAGTGAAAATTCTCCACTTGTTCAATAAAACAAAACAAAAAAAATCCCATTCACTTGCATGGGAAGAGAACTAAGCTGACCTGTCAGTAATATTTTTGAAGGGAGAAGGATCACCAAGGACTCCATTGTACAAGCTTTGCTGGATGAGCTCAGGTTTGTAGAGCTCAGGATAATGGAAACCTTGGCTCCAAAGAAGCCATTTTCTCCTCACAAGTCTATCTATAGGGCTAGGTAGAAGACAGTGACTGGCTCAAGGTCTTCCAGTAGGTTGTAGATCAACACCCCTAGTTATTATCCCACACTGATTCTCTCTTTGCTATGCTAATCCATTGCATAAACCCAGACAGCTTGAGAAACCTTTAGTTTGTACAGATAAGGATAGCCATTAGCCTGATCTTGAAAAAGGGTTGTTGTTGTTTTTAATGACAGCTCCCTATAAATGGTGTTTAAAAGGAAGCTGTATTTCATGTTTTCTGTTTTTAACTGATTTTTAAGTGATTGTTTTATATCATTTTGCTATTGTTAATAACTGAATTCTGGCTTAATAATGACATTTTGTATGTTTTTATCTATATTATAATCATTTTAATTTGTAAGCCACTTTGAATCCCAATTATGGGAAAATAGTTGGAGTGTAAATAAAGTTAATGAAGAATAATAATAACAACAATAATAATATCTCACAGTCAGTTCCCAAACTCTGTCAAATGAACATAACTGGTCCATATCATTTCCACATGTCCAGCCTAAGTTCTCATTCATCTTGTTTCTGTCTTAGTATACAATTTATTTATTTATAAAACACTTAAAAGGTCACTTAGAAATACATATTTAAGGGCATTCTTCATTTAGGCGCACGTTCTTCTAGGTGCACATTTTATCAATGTATTAGATACAGGGGTTTTCTAAACAATGAACTGCCTTAGAACATTCAAGAAGCATGAGAGTAAATTGACAACTAAACTCTAAGCAAACCATGATTCTAGGTTGAAAATAGACCAGATTGGTTCCTATTGGAATTTACAGATGACCAGTGCCTTAAGAATCCATCTCACCATTAGTCCAGAAAACTAATTGCAAACACTGGTAAAAATAAGGTTTATAGCCACATGATTGTTGGACCAGTGTGTCTAACAACAAGGGATTGCCCTTAAAACCTATTCTCTGGGTTCTTTCCTATGAGCCATCTCTCCTTCCCTTCTTCAATCAGTGGGACTTTCAGTATACTCTGATTCTACCTCAATATTCTTGTCCTTTTGCCATTTTCAATCAGATACAGAGTGGCTCTTCTTCACACTGACCACAGAGAAAGGTCTCTAGTTCATCTCTCTGTGTGTATGTGTCTTCAGGTTATTTATTGACTTACGGTGACCCCATGAATTCCATATGGTTTTCTTAGGCAAGGAATACTGGTTTTCCAGTTTTCCAGAGGTGTTTTTTCCAGTTCCTTCTTCCATAATATAGCTTATAGCACCCAGTATTCATTGGAGGTCTCGCATCCAAGTACTAACCAGGACTGACCCTGTTTAGCTTCCAAGATCAGAAAAGATCTAATACATTTAGGATAGTTCATCTCTGGCCTGCTGAAATACACAAAGTGAATGAGGAAGGCCACTGAAACAGTGTTAAATATCTTCTTCTCAAGAACACTTAGCTCTTAACACCCAAGGACAAAGGCCATTTCCGCACTAGACTCTTACAGTGCTATTATTCCACTTTCAACATCCTATGGAATCTCAAATCCTTTGAGGCCCCTCCCTAAAATGCAAACCCCAGGATTCCATAGGATGTTGAAAGTGGAATAATAGCACTATAACAGTCTAGTGCAGAAATGGCTAAAGTTGTCAAAACACAGCTGTTGAAAAAAATAATACTTTTTTTACATTGACCAAAGACATCTTTTAATTACAAAGAAGTCTGATATTTCCCTCTAAAATAAGAAAGAACATCAGAATAAAAATAAGAAAGAAGGTTTTCATTCATCCAGTGAAATCTTTGATCTTCTTGCTTCAGTTGACAATATGGTTAAGAGCTGACAAAATAATTCTGTCTTTAACTCTGAATGAAAGGTAAAGGAACGCAGGAGCTCTATAGCTATGCGTATACTTCTCTCTCATTTTGTCTGCCTCTCTTCCTTTGTTTTGTTATTTAAATTGTATTGCATTCCATCCAGTAAGTTTTCACATGTATCAACAAGTAATCAAATGTGCTATATCTAAAACATCTCAATATTTTGTATGTTAGGCCAAAAACTTTGAAGTATTCATGTACTCGTGCTGACATCATCACTGCTTATGTTAGAACTTGATTTGCCCCTTTAGGCATATATACTTTGAGATCAACTTATGATTGTGCAGCTTAACACTGCAACATATATTGTAGGAGCCATCATGCCTCCAAGGCAAAATGAAGCTCAAAATATTGAGTTTCTTCCAGTCTGAAGTAATATCCAGAAATGACCACTGATAATTTTGTCTTTGGGGAGATTGATGTATGAATGATTTTCAAGTATATATTTCTCTGGAAATATTACAATGAGAGAAAAACACATAATGGCTGCACAAGATCCTGGACCATTTTTTTAAGTGCTCAGCTAAAGCTAGTCTCTCTGACTGTATAGCTATAGTCTCTACCAGTGATTCTCAACCTATGGTATTCCCAATGTGTTCTAGATATAAGGCAGCCATACTGTCTGGGCCTTTTGGGGGCTGAAGTCCAAAACATCTGGCAGCCTAAAAGTTAAGCTGGAGTGTATCCAGAGAAGGTGACCAAAATGGTAAAAGACTCAGAAATCATGTCCTATGATGAGGAGCTTAGACATCTGAGTACGTTTAGCCTGGAGAAGAGAAGATTAAGAGATTACCTGAAAGCTGTGTTTAAATATTTGAAAAGATGTTATATGGAGGATGCAGCAAGTTTGTTTTCTGATGCTCCAGAGATTAGGACACAGAGCAATGGCTTCAAACTACATGGAACAGATTCCACCTAAATATTAAGAAGACATTCCTGATGGTAAGAGCAGTTCAACAGTGGAATACACTACCTTGGAATGTGGTGGACTCTCCTTCTTTGAAGGTTTTTAAGCAGAGGCTGGATGACTATCTGTCAGGAATAAGTATTTGATTAAGTATTCCTGCAAGGGACAGGTTGGACTGGATGGTCTTTGTGGTCTCTTCTAACTCTATGATTCTACAGGTCTATGGTTCTATAAGAACTACTGAGGTATATTGTACATAACAACATCACAGTTCTTAATGTAATGCACATTTTTAGATATAGAATGGGGTATCACTGAACTGTAATATTCATAATCTTTGACCACTGATTGTTCTGCTGTGATTCGTATTTATCTATTTATTTTGTAATAACACCACCAACATACATACACATATTCTCCTTGAAGTTTTCCCATACATTGACATTATTATTTTACCATTTATATATGGTGGAAGAGTTTAAACAAAGACTTATCTGTCTGTCTGTCTATCTATCTGTGTGTGTGTGCATGCGTGCGTGCGTGTATACATACAGACGCATACATACAACATTCAAAAAGGAAAAAAATATAAAATAGACATATTATGTTTCTATTGTTTGCAACCAAAAATTATACATAATAGGGGCTAACCAAGCTATAGAGTAGGATATCATTGAACTATAACATTCATAATTTTTGACCACTGATTGTTCTGCTATGACTAAAACAACTGGAGACCAACAACATCGGGGGAGCCAAAGGTTTCTCACCACTCAAATAACCTGAAGTAGCATGGACTGAAGTGATGTATTGGTTTCTCTTCAAAAATTTGCTTGATGTGTTTTCAAAAGAGCAAACCAATAAAATTAATCACAAACACAAAGTCAGAGTAAACAGCACTACAGAGAGATACATTTTATTGTTTATTGTTTTATTGTTTACTCCTCAGTAAACACAACGGCCACAGTCCAACATGGGGTGAAGTGCACTTAAGCCCATTGTTTGTGTTGGTCTGGAGCCAATAGATGAGATTCAGTTTTCAGCAGGATTTACCAGCACAATTCAATACATGCCCACTCAGAAAATAAATCCACATGAATTCAGTGAAGCTTACTGCCAGATAAGTTGGTACATAGTTGTATAGTCACTTTATATCTTAAATACTACAGAACATAAAATACCATGGTGCATACCCACTGATTGCATGAAATGTCTCAGTTCCAGTGACAAAGCAGTGAAGTAAGCAAATTGTTGAACTAAGCACCTGGACCTGGTCAAGGTAAATTTTCCAGTTTAGGCATTTTATCAATCATCAAGATCTATAAACCACAAACATAAAATCCTACAGGAGCTTACTGTCCAGGAGAAGAATCTCAGGGAGGATAATTCATTTGAAAGTTACCAATCTGATAGCCTTCCCCTTGAGGAAAACACTGAGTGATTGAAATAATCTTCAACAGAAAGCCAAAGAAACCTCATTTTTTCAAAGTTAATAAATAGTTATACATTGAACAAGACCCCAGTGCAGACCTAGCTAGTAGAAAAATGAGTTTATATTAAAATGGATAGGCTGAGCTTTCAGACGAAGTCAGTGTAGATTCAGTTTCAATTTAAGTATACTTTATAATCTAAATGTTAGGTTTAAACTTCAGCTCAATTTCTAAAAATCAGCATTTAGTTCAGTATTTAAAAACTGTGCTTATTTTTGGGTAAGTGCACATTGGGACAGATTTATAATCTATTATGCCTTTATACTCTCACGGGAATTCACACTACCAGCACCTACTCTTGAATCTGAACTCAATGCCCATTACTTTTTTTTTAATCTCCCTTCCCCCTCCCCCAAAAAAACTATTCCATGAAATTAATTTGACCCAAATCCCAATTTAAATTGCCCATGCTGGAGTCAAGTAAGGCCCAGGAATTGATTCATATGCTTTTCTTTGTTTACTTAGACAAAGCTTCCTAATCTAATTGGTTGCAAAAAGAAAAAAATGAGAAAGCTAGAAACCTATTGTGGGTATAAGTGAGACAAGCTTGGGAAAATGCCAAGTATAAAAAAAAAAAATGAAGAGACCCCCTTCTAACAAGGTATCTTGGTTTCAGGAACAAAGCATTGAGGTAAACAGTTAAGCAGATAGGGAAGCTGAGCACCTGCATGAATTTAGCAAGAAAGCAAAGGACCCTGAGCAGTCATCTCCTCTTACCTCCCACTGATGTTTCACAGATTAAATTTCCAAGGAAACAAGCCCCATAGCAAAACATGTGAAAGCAGAAAGCTAGCAGCAGTGTGGAAAGTATCCATTGTATTGCACTGAGTGTTATTGAGTGAAGAGAAAACATCATGAGTGTTCTGTGTAATAATCTTCTGGCTCTCAGGGAACAAGTAGTTGACCCCAGAGAAGCTAGGAGACACAGAAGATATTTGGGGCTTCTCATTCACAGATTTGAGAGTAGCATTTTATCTCTAGAGTTAAAGTTCCTCTGATATCATAGTAAAGAGGAAGGAAAGAAGGTAATCATTCTGTAGAAAACAGAAATGTCCTCTTAGAGATCTTCGTGCCATGGGAGACGAACTGGATTCCTCTTGTCAGGAAGATAGGCCTCAATGGAGGTGAAGGGGGATAGTAGTTGATTTTAGTACGGAAAATATGATAAGATTGACTGGTAGCCCAGTGAAGCAGTTAATGGTCATGATGCACAGAGGTATCTATGGCATCTGCAAATGTACGAGTGTTGTCCTAGAAGCCAAAAGGCAGGAAGTTGAAATTGATTTTCAGCACAAATGGTATCAGTTTAACATGCAAGTCCAAGAACACAAGTATAGCTGAGATGTCTCCATGTCACAATGGTTTTAGGGAGAGGGAATTAGATTTGCTAGACACTGACTATTTTGGAACAAAACAGACATATACAAAAGGGCCAGATTGTACCTGAGCAAGAACAATTTCAGATGGCAATTCCTTAATATTGAAATGGTGACAGATCAGCCAGGGACTGAAGCTGGCAAATTTTCAGAATTAGAGTTCAAATGTTTCTATGTATTCAAAGAGGAATGATGTTGGATTAGGCAATGAGCAGGCATGACAATATATGATAGTCTACCAGACATCCATAGCTGAAAAAGAAACATTTGGAGAGTAACACTATGCCTATGCATTTGTATAGCAGTTCTAGAAGTTTCTGAACCCAGCTGGAGAATTGGAATGCTTGACTTAAAAGGAAAACATAGGACTAGTGCACACCATAGAGAAAACCAATAGGATATGGTTATGTCTAGAAACAAGCTGTACATGAAAGACAGAGCAGGGTGTACAGGTACAGTGTCATGTTGTCCTTCAAAGAGGGCACAGATGCTAACTAGAAAAGAATTCCTTTATACTTGCTGTAGGGATCTATACCAGGGCCCCAAGGCAATTACGGTAAGTACTGGAGAAATACTATCAAACTTTTGGTCAAAATGTTTGGTATACGCTTGAGATGGAAAATGGTGGCATTCAAAGGAGAAAAATACTGGAATGATGAATGACTTAAATTATACTATAGACTAAATAAATGTATGCATGTTCCAGTCAGGACAAGGAAGTCAGCATTCCAAATGTGGCCTACAACAGCTGGAGAAGGCACTGACCAGAAAGAAAGCAGCTGTGGACCTAACAGTAAATGACACCAGAGACCTGATGCATGTAATACATATTAAGCTAATTGAAAACAGTTGTAACAGTGCTATCAAATTCAATGTATGTAAGTGGTAAGTTCCTAGGAAGTTACTAGGAAATTAGGACTTCAAAAATCTAACTGGTAAATAAGAAGTATTTGACTAAGGCCATTTCCACATTACATTGTTATAGTGTTATTATTCCACTTTCAACATCCTATGGAATCCTGGGGTTTGCAGTTTAAGGAGGGCCATTTAGAATTTTCAGCCAGAGGGCTCCTTGATCTCAGTAAACTACAAACCCCAGAATTCCACAGGATGTTAAAAGTGGAATAATAGTACTATAATAGTGTAGTCCAGAAATGACCTAACTCAAGAAGGTCAAAATTCTTCAAAACAGTTGGAGTTTATTCAGAACTACATTAGGTAGAACAGTGTTTCTCAGTCTTGGCTCCTTCAAATCTTTTGACTTCAGTTCCCAGAATTCCTGACCATTGGTTAAACTGTCTGGGGTTCCAGGAGGATTAGTACTGGGGAACACTAAGCTAGAATGTATGCTGCTGATCAGGAAACTGATCAGCAAATCCAAGAGGACCTGGGCCTCAGGTCTCCATTCTGTCACTGCTTCCACACAACTTCTGCTATTCCATCTTGGTTTAATTTCAACCATGCAACCTTTTATGATCTGAGACAAAAGTGTTGTTTGGATGAACCGTTTAAAAGAATTTTGAATCCTGTCATCTCATCAGTAAAAATTTTATATTTCTCTTACTCGTCGTCATTAGCCATATGGATAATTGCACTCATCCTTAGCAGTCTTGGGATACTGAAGAAAACACTAAGGCTAATTTGGTTTTGGCATTCTTTGTGGGAGGCAGACATGACAGACAGAGTTCAGCATCAAATGAACAGCAAATGAAGCTGAGGTTTCTCCTCCATATTAAACAATATGGTACATCCTCAATCATGATGAAACAAATTGATTTCCAAATACCTCCACAATGATTCCGTATAAATACATACTCAGTGCTCCATGTTTGCTGGTTAATCAGAAGTAGGGTTTTTGATCCCAGTGTTCCTTCGCTGAAACACAGTAAATAACAAACCTGCCATATGAACCCCTAGCTTGATCGGTAAAGCCACAAGACTATTTCATATGTTCCAAGCATACCCCAGAGATAGTTTTGATGAATGGCTTTTTATAGTATTATTGAAGCCAGACTTCATTTTGTCAAATCCAGTGCAGACATTTTAGATTTTCTTTTGTACAAGCGATATCAATTAAGTTCCTTATGTTCCTCATCATCTGTAATTTTATCAGAACTCTTTGTATTTTCCAAGTTACTCTGTAGTTGGTGCCCACAAATCCTACTGTAGACAACAACCAAGAAAATACAGTTCCTAATTCCAACACTTTTAAGAGGCTTATTTAGTTCATAATTTGAACCAGCAAGTAAATATGTATATAACATTACTGCTAAGCTTTTTGACACATGATACCATAGCTTAAATTAGCTGGGAGTGTTAGAAGGTATCTGTTTTCAGAAAGACTGGAACTAAGGGAATGTTTGGCTGTCACAAAAGAAAGCAACATGCTATATTGTCTCTTAGTAATATTTCAGACATTAAGATATAAGAAATTCCTGGTACATTTTTAGTGAAATAAAATATGCACAATACCATATGTATATCTAAGAAATGTGAATGGACAAAAATGAATGCAACTGAAAAATTTGCAAAAACATGCTTTAGTCAAAGGAAGAAACATACAAAATGTGTACATTCAGAAATATCTGTTAAAAATGCACATTGGGAAAATGTGTTCTCCAAATGCACAAATTTCAATAAAGGAACCTTTTAAAAATCACAACTCATTACCAATGAAGGATGGGTTAAGAAATGTAGGTGGGGTTTGGAGAACTACAAGAAAAAAACTTTGGCTCATGGTGGAGCATGTATCAAATATGGAACCAGAAGGACAGCCCACTGTGGTGGTGGATTTCTTACATGTCTTCAATAGAGCTTAAAGTGTTAAAGGAGAGACCTGGGAGTATGCCTTTCTAAGTTGTATATCTTTCTCGAGGAAAACTAAAGCAGGGGAATCTATTCTTGCCTCTTGACTGTCCAGAAATTATGCTGAAAATGTAATCCTAAAAATATTTTTAAAAGCTAAATAAATAGCACCATGGCATTTACTCCCTAATGTTTGCTGCCCTAGTAGTGCAAGACATTGCCAGAGAAGAAAAAAGGATAAGACACAGGCTATTATTATGACAGCAGGCAAACTTACAAACGTGCCTTAAATCAGGCCAAACTATTGGCCTTTCTCGTCCCTTGTTGTCTTCTCTGGCAGTGGCTCTCTAAGGTTACACAAAGGTAGGTATTAAGCTTCCTTGACAATTCCCTTTGGCCAACCTTCATATCTTTTGCATGCAAATGTCTACTTCAGCACTAAAATATGACTTCTTTTGTGTCCAATAATGGGATTATGTTCAGGGCTTGAATGCTGAAGGTGGCGGAAAGAGGTACATTTTCCATTCCCAGTTTTCAGGCATATACTTTCCATTTACCAGTTATCCTGAAACAGATGATTTTCATACAGAAATTATCAGAAATCTCCTAAATAGAGTGAGGTGGGGAAAGTGAAGTACTGGATGATCCACCACATCCACAACCAGCCAGTAAAGTTACTCTTTAAAACACTTACAGTAGCAATCTGTTAAAGTAGAAAAGCAAAGGAATCCACTCTAAAGTTAAAGATCATGTTGAAAGATAAGAAAGATCTGCAAAATGAAGTAAGCCTTTGCCTATTTCCAAAAAAGCATTAAGGTAGACTTTAAGTAGGTCTTCCTATGAAGGCTATTTCAGAACTGAGAACCACTACAGATAATATCTTTCCTCTTTTCATCATCCACCATACTTCAGTTTACAGGGGCCCTCAGACTAAGAACTGGATTCTCAGGGCTTTGCTTAGGTATATCTAGCAAACCTTCGGATACTGTCAGAACACATAGCTCCTGTCATAATGTATTCTCTGGATATAGATATCTATATACACATATGCTATACACGATAGCCAGTAGACTTTAGTCACATTGCTACAGGGTATCAAGTAAGGCATAAGGTATCAAAATACCAATTGCTGATTACAACAGTGTATCTGTTTTACAGCTTTGTGTGTTTTCTAATGTATCAAATGGCTAACTATTTTATTTTTCATATAATGTGTATCTGGGAATGGGGGAGAACATAAAATGGGGGAAAACAAAAGTACTGAAAGGTGTTGTGAGAGCTGGAAAGGTTCAAAGATAATTGACAGGAAATGTGTCCTGGCTTCAAGGATGAAAGGAAGATAAACCGCTGCAAGTATAGGAATTGTTGTCAAGGTCGGAGACCTGGCCGGCTGCTAGCCCAGAGAAGGGAATGCGAGAGCCAGCAAAGTCCAGCCGGGAGGAGACAAGCAAGCACTTTACACAAGGGAGTTCATTTACCAGAGCGTCAAGTGAAATCCATAGTCAGAGTTCCAAAAGCCAAGGGTCAAGAGATCAATTCAAGGTAGCAGGAACCGGGTGCTGGGAGCAAGGAACTGGCAAGAGGAAGACTTGAAAGAAGTTTGCCACAAGCAAAAGAAAGCTTCCAGGCAGGCAGTTATATAGCCCAAGACACAGGTGTGGGTAGTCACTGCTTCTTGAACTTAGTCAAGGAAGCCTCCCTTTGCTCAGCTCTCTTGAGTCTCCGCCTTGGCACAGGCTCCAAACCTTCTTCAGAATCGGATCCCTGTTGCCCTAAAGGAGCAGGCAGAGGAACGTCCAAGCCTGCTTGGTCCATGGCAGCAGGGGGAGCTCTTGAGCTGCAGGACTTATCTCCACCCTGAGCCACAGGGACCAACAGCTGCTGCTCGTCACCAGCAGCTCTGACAGGGGCTTCAGTTATCACAATTGTCTTACATTGTGGGGCGATACCTAATTGATTATCCTCTCCAATCACAGCTTCACACATCTAAATTTGTATGAGAAAGTGTAAAATCTATGATTGCCATATATTCATTAGCTTCAGAAACATTGAGAGAATTGTGCTGTCTTACTTTCTTGTCACAATAAACACTATTGGCTACCTCAGGGTGGAAATGTGCATTGCAAATTATCCAGATACTGAGATCTTAAGCCTGAAGACCATTTTGAGGAACAGCAGGGGTAAGGCATATAAATATAACTATATATTTTTTTAAAAAGGGAAGAATGCTAATAGTAAGTCTTGAGGCCAGAAATGGCCAAAGTGTAGCCCTCCAGAGGAGGTTGGTCTACAATTCCATGAAGTCTTGGGTGAGTGACATGTGATTTTTCAGGGCAGCTGAGTTAGGAGGACCACATTTTGCTTACCACTGTCTTAGGCACCTATATAAAACCCCAAATCTTTGTAGTGCCATAGATTACTAACTGTGAATTTTGGATTGGTTTAATTTTTTTTAATCAGAAGTTTTATTGTAAAATGGATCTCCTCTGGATTATGGTTGATAGCATTGCTAACCAGCAAGAAAAACAAAACAGAACAAGAAAGCAGTCTAGTCAATATTCTTGCTAGAAAAGCAAGGGGCATTTGCCATTCTGTTCTGCTCTCTCCATTTTCCTTTTTAATAGAAAAATATTACATAGATTTCCATGTGTCCAGATGCAGCTCAGCCTGCTGGGCTTCAGTTCCAGGTGTCACATGTGGATCCAGAGCCTCTGTCTCCCAGGCCAAATAGTATTAGTAACCCCCATTTCCTTTCATAGGAGCAGACCTTAACACCTTTTCTGCCTGCTTTCCCTTCTCAAACAGAACAGCACAAAGACATAGATCAAGGTTTCAGTTTCAGTTGTCTGTCTACAGCCTCTGGTTCAGCTGGAGTCTTTTCAAAGTTTAGACCAGTGACCCAAAGGAGCCCTTAACATTTTGCTTGTGAAGATAATATAAATTATTTCTATACAGTACTTCAAACATCCACTAAGGCTTAACCAACAGGAGATGACA
Organism: Iguana delicatissima; assembly: GCA_948472985.1. Taxonomy (NCBI): domain Eukaryota; kingdom Metazoa; phylum Chordata; class Lepidosauria; order Squamata; family Iguanidae; genus Iguana; species Iguana delicatissima. Next base: position 898,438 of record CAOKZL010000295.1, read on the forward strand.
GCTATTCTCAGGGATGTGGCTATGGGGTATTGGACAAAAGGAGAGCACTTCTCACTAATAAGGCTCCCCCCACCATGAAATTTTCCTTCATTCCCCAAATTTCTAACATTACTGTAGCTTAAAACTTCAGTTGAACATTTAGAAATATGGTTCAGCACCCTAATAAAAGGGTCAGATATGCTTATCAGGGGAATATAAGAGTTTTAGGTTGGAAGGATTTTCAGTCTCTCCCTTTCATTCTGCAGTGCTAGACATTTGGGAAATAAAGGAAAATTTCTTTTAGGTGGTAGCATTTTTATTGGGGGGCAACGCCTTTGTTCCTTCCCCATGACTATACCCCTGAGAAGAACTATTCATGTAAATTGCTGAGCACAAACTGCATCTCAGAACGTGGGTGCACAGGAATTGTTAGAGTTTCTCCAAAAGAATGAGAAATCGGGCTACATTGGTACCCCAGACTTCTGTTCCTCCATGCTACTTTCAAACTCTTGCTTGAGCCACTCCATTTAGATCTCCTGCTTCAGGACTAGTAAATATCACCTCTTCCATCCCAAATCTCTCTCTCTCTATCTATTTCATGCCTCACTTTTCCCCAGCCTTGTATGGTTCATGAGATTGCTTGATTTCTTGTGTGTATGTATTAATTTCCAATAAAATACTCTTTTAAGTTTTAACTGGAGTCCTTTCTACAGTTAGTAGTGGAATACACAGGTGAAAAGGTCCTGCATTTACCCTCTTCTCACAGGGCCTCCTCTGAGCCAATATTTCCCCAAATTCTGAGGAGATGCTGGCACTGCGGTGGATCTTAAGGTCCCTCACCATTTTAGATAACAGCAGACACTGTCTTGTTAGCCTGCCTATCTGTTTAACATCTTTTATAATATTAAATGCCCAGAATTATTCTGCTTCATCTTGTGTTGCTGGATGAATAAAACCAGCTACAGTTGGCCCTCCATATTTGCTTGGTTTCGGAGTGCAGGAACTTCACAAATGTGCAAAAATCACAAATATCAAAATGTTTGTGTGAGTATCTGAGGGAAGAGGACTGAGGCATGATGGAGGCAGTAGGCACCCAGGATCCAAACCAGGTCAGAGAAAGGAGAGGGAAAGGGGGTGGCTTGGCATGGTGACCCTATACTTCATCTGTCTTGCCCATCTCCTTCCTTTGGTGTGAGATGGTAGCAGGAGAGGGTTTGTGGCTCTGAAAAATCAGGCTGTGAGCTATCCTTAGCAGGCCAGGCAGCAGCTTGTGGTGGAGGAAGACCAAAGGTGGGCTGTGTAGTCTGATCAAAGCCATCAAGAGGGAAGGTTCCATGGAAAAGAAGTACCTGGGGTAGGATGAGGGGCAGGCGTTGAAGAAATTAATAAATAATCAAATCCATCAAAGTCAAACCCCCCAAAAGAGAGCTGACTGCATTTGCAAATGTGGCAAATATTCAAAGAAAATTCTGAAGTGACCTTCTTTATTTTGTGCTATGTGAAAAAGAAACATGTTAGACATGTTCCCAGGAAAAATGTCATTTTTAGGGAAATATTTGGCTTAGCTCTCTTCTATAGCTCTACACCAAAGCCAAAGCAACCAAACTGAGGCTATTATACTTTGGCAATATCAAGAGATGGCACACCTCATTAAAATGACAATAATAGGAAAAGTGGGACAATACTGCTTGTTAAAGTGTTAAAGTGATAGTAAAAAATCTTATTACAGGTGGATAAACTCAGTCAAGGAACGTACAGCCTGGAGTTTGTAGGACATGAGCAGAGTTGTTCATGATAGGGTGTTTTTGAGATCTCTCACTCGTAAGGTTGCCGTAACTTAAAACTCACCTGACAGCAATTAACAATAACCACAATAGAAACAACTTTGAAACTTGCTTCAAGTGCCACACATTGTTGGACTGGGATGCTCATTACATCAGAATCATTATCAACTCTTTTGGAGATTCTGAAATAAGTAAAACCTCCCTGCTGTACATGTAGGTCAGTTTAAATGTGTGGAGATTATCCATTTTGCCAATCAGTTCTAAGGAAGATGACAAAGAAGGGCTATCAATTAGTCAATCAGTATGTTTTTTTCCCTCTGGCCTTAAGACTGTTGACCATATCTAAAACTGATGTCTTATACTGAGGGAAGGGGCAGCAGGGAGACAATATAATAGAAAATATTACTGGCTACTCATTCCTGAAGGCAAAGCTCAATGGGGGAGGCAGACAAACAGCCACTAGTGCACAGAGAGATGTGAGTGTTTTCCCCTAAGTGACTGTAGCATAACCTCAAAAATTATGGGACTTTGGGGAACGAAGGCCGCTCATAACTCTGACAAGCTCTCTCCCAGACCTTCTCCGGTTTGTATCCTGAGGTTCTACTGTAATTCCCATTGTTCTTCCAGCTATGAAAACTGAGAAAAGGCAAATAAAACTCTCACACCTGCACTGCTGAATTGAGCTGTCTTTTGTGTGGAACAAGGGGGAGGACAGACAGCAGCTGTTAAGCTGGAAGCCTCCCCTTCAATTACACAATAAATTAAAGGAAACGCCAAAAGGGGGAGGCAGCCAGTACAATTCAGGAGGCACACTTGAGACAAGACAATTCAACAATAAAGACGTTAGGTTCACATCTAAAGCAGGGGGGAAGTTAACACCTAGGGAGAAGGAAGGAAGTCTTCAGATTCATTCCGCCCACTATTACTTATTCCTTCAAATTGCAGGTTTTGTGTTAAAAGGAATTTTTAAAACAGCCTTAGCTCATCTCAGACAGGGTGGGGCAACAATTACAAGAGCTGAAGAAATGATTAAAGAAACAACAGTGTAATTTTTTCAGACTGTTGTATGCAACTGGAAATATTACTGTTATCTGATATACTAGGCATTAAGTGTAGTTCTTCCACCTTTATTATGGTGACCTTTAGATGTTTTTTAATATTTGGAATTGTTTGGCTAGCATGAGCTACATACATGTAACACGCACGCGCGCGCACACACACACACACAAACATCAATTGATGTTTGAAACCCAAGGAAATATCTCAATAAAGATCAGTTCAAAGTTGATAAGAATGTCAAACTGTATGGGTTAGGTTGATTGGGCAGGCTGGTGTGCTGGTTATTGGTTTAATCATTGCCAGACCTTGTAAATACTACCTTTGGACTACAACTCCTAGAATCCTTCTGCCAGTGTGACCACTGGCCACATTGGTCAAAATATCTGGGGAGGTGTAGTACAGAAATTAACTTGTCCAAGTACTTGTTATGGCCTCTTCACAATATCTCATGTGATCCCAGAAGTAGAGAAAGGTGTTAGTGATTACTCATTGTCCATTGCTCCCTCCCTAACTCTCCCTTCATTTAACAAAAGCTGCCAGAGATTCCTCCTCTACTCCCTATGACCACTTCCTGGTGCCCTTTCTTATCTCATGAGTAGCTTCCTTTGGTTAACAATTCAAAAACACCTCCATTACTTCTACAGTAAGATTTCTACCTTCCAGTGCCTCCATGTATGTGTGTAGTGAAAAATATTTTCTTCTCTTGAGCACCTTTGTGTCCATTCCTCTCTTTTTGTTTCCACCAACAGAGGAGCCAACTAATCCATGGATATCACAAGGAAGAGCAAAAAGAAACCTTAAAGGTTCCATTGCAGTTTGTTTCCCTTTCTTTCAAAGTGCTTTGTTCAATGTGTATATGAGCTCCTGTGTAACAATAAGAGAGAAAACAGTGAAAGATACAAAAAGCAAACAGTGTTAAACCATACGTATGCCAGTACTGAAATTAAGACTCATACATAGGCAGATGAAACCGAATATGAGAGTGAACCAATTCTGGAACAATAACACTATGGAACGTAGGATAGCCAGCCATTCCCACTAAGAAAATACTTTAATTAATTTCATAGCCTACCTTTATTCCCAGACACTCATGGTGACAGACTTCTCCTCTTCCTTTTTTGGCCTCACAACAGCGCTGTGCACCAAGTTAGCACAAAAGCTAGTGAATGGTCCATAGTTACCTAGGAAGCTTCACGGACAAGTGAAGATTTGAATTGCTTAGTTGCTGGGGATGCTTAATTGCTGGGGATGTTTAGTTGGCAGAAGAGAAGGTTAAGAGGGGACATGATAGCCATGTTTAAATATTTGAAGGGATGTTGTGTTGAGGAGGGAAAGGGCTTTTTTTCTGCTGCTCCAGAGACTAGGACAAGGAGCAATGGATTCAAACTGCAGGAAAAGAGATTCCACTTGAACCTCAGGAAGAACTTCCTGGTGGTCATCAGCAGTGCAATAGGCTGCCTCGGAGTGTGGTGGAGTCTCCTTCTTTTGAGGTTTTTAAGCAGAGGCTGGATGCCCTTCTGTCAGGAGTGCTTTGATGCGGGTTCCTGCATGGCAGGGGGTTGGACTAGATGGCCCCTGTGGTCTCTTCCAACTCTGTGATTCCACGATTCTATAATGACCTATGTAACATTCAGGGACAGTCAGCCAATAGCTCCTCCTTCATTGCATGTGTGTTTGTGTGTGTTGTCCAAACTCCAAGCTTAGTGAAGGAGTCTACAGAGTTCTTGTGTGACCACTGTAACATCTTAGTGAAGGAGTCTGAAGAATTCTTGTGTGACCACAGTAACATCTAGCCAAGCTCCCAAGAGACAGGCTGTCCTTGATACTTGTGCTACAGCAAACATCTAATTGATAGAAGACTGCAGCTGGTAATTGCAGTGTTCCAGAAATATCGGCCATAGATATTGGAGAGAGAGGGATGGGGTGTCGTTAACTGAATATCTGATCCACAGCTTACTTAGTTCATTTGTCCTTGTCTCATTCTCAGCTCTTCATTGCTTATCCCTCCATAGTTTATCTAGCCATCCTGTGGAAGGTCATTATAAACGATACCCCTTCTCTGAATTTTCAGGCCAGGCTTAAGAGGCAAACTCGTGCTGGCTATCTGCTGACACCTGAATTTCATCTGTAAGACCAAACAGCACTGCTTGACTCTAGTGGGCACTTAGTCATTTTTTGAACTTACTGTGACTTTTTGTGTAAGTATGGTTTCAACACACAGAGACCCTAAATTCAGAACACTCATTCACTCTAGCATAACCTCTCTTTTGTCAGGCTTTTTGCCCCCCAGCTAATGAACAGGGTATCTGTTTCCTATTTCTTGACACTGGAGAATTTCTCACCATCTGACACACATCATAAGGTTTATGTGTGTGCATTAGACAGAGTCACACTTCTCATATCCTGGGCTCAGTGATCACAGTGTGCAATAGGTCATCCCAAAAGTCCAGCTGAATCAGCAACACTTCCACCAGAGGAAGCTTATCAAAGGATTTTTATTCTCAGAAACAAGAAAACATACACAGGATGGGGATGCTGTGTATCATGAAAACTAACCTTTATGATGTTATAAAAGGTATTTTCCCTTATAATTATGTAATCCTTGCTGGACAGAAGGCTACAGTGGGGTCTGTACTTATAAACTAATGATTTCAGAGCATTTACAGCAATCTGCAGTATGTTCTGGTTGACTTTAGAGATAAAAATGTTGGCATCTAAATGTTGGCAGTTAACATCAGGTTGATCTTGACCTATGGTGACTGTATAAATGAGACACCTCCAAGCCACTCTATCATCAGCCATTCTGCTTAGGTCTTGTTAGTTCAGGAACATGTCTTCCCTGATGAGTCTATCCATTTGTATGTGATCGTCCTCTTTTCCTACTCCCTTCTACCCGAACAGGCATTCTTGTCTTTTCTAGTGAGTCAAGTCTTCTCATGATATTGCCAAAGTATGACAGCTTCCGTTTAGTCATCTTGGCTTCTAGGAAGAGTTCAGGCTTTATTTGCTCTAGGACCCATTCATTTGTCTTTTTAGCAATTCAAGATATCCATAGAATTCTTCTCCAGCACCACATTCTGAACGAGTTGATTTTCTTCCTATCAGCTTTCTTCACTGTGCAGTTTTTACTACAATACATCAAGATTGGAAATATGATGGCATGGACAATCCTAACTTTAATTTTCAGTGATATATCTTTATACTTGAGGATTTTGTCTTGTTCCTTCATAACTGCCCTTCTAAGTCCTAATCTTCCTCTGATTCCTTGACTGCAGGGTCCATTCTGATTATTGACTGAGCCGAGGTAGGGAAAATCTTGAACTATTTCAATGTCTTCATCATCTGCTTTAAGGTTATCATCTGTGGTCATTATGATTGTTTTCTTAATGTTCAGCTATAAACCTGCCTTTGCACTTTCTTCCGTTACTTTCTTCAGTAATTGTTCAAAATCTTTCCTGTTTTCTGCTAGCAGTCATCTGCATTGGTGTTCCCTCTTCCAATTTTCACACCTCCTTCCATTGAGTCTAATCCAGATTTCCATATGATATGTTCAGCATAAATGTTAGATAGGTGATGAAATGCAGTCTTGCCTATCCCTCTTGCCTATTGGGAACCCTTTCATTTCTCTGTATTCTGTCCTAACAGTAGCCTCTTATCCTGCGTACAGGATATACATCATGTACATCAGGACATTTCAATGTTGTGGTGCACTCATTTCTTTAAGAGTGATCCACAGTTTCTCATAATCTATACTAGTGGTTCTTAACCTAGGGCCCGTGGATTCCCAGGGGGTCCACAAAAAACTTAAAGGCTGCTCAGCCTGTCTCCTCCCTTTCAACTGAGTGGTGATGTGATAGGAACTGCTTCAGTCACCTTTTACTTTTGTTTCTGTTCTGTCATTAACTGCTTAAGAGTTTCATCTGACATCTGTTGAGGCTTTTCCTTCTTTTTGGCTACACAACCTATCTTTTTGCATTCCTCCCTAACAATGTCCCTGGCTTCAGTCCAGAGTTCTTCTGGCTACCAGTCAATTAGTTTTAATAGTTCAAATGTATTTTTCACATTATCTTTAAATTCTATGGGGATGTTCTTTAGGTTATATTTCAACATGATGGTTGGTTTAGTGTTCTTTAGCTTCACTCTAACTTTTACTATTAGTAGTTCATGGCTTATCTTGAAGGATGCACAATGTGGATCACACACTGTGGCAAGGCTGAAGATGAAGCAGTGATGGCATTTGTCAGTCTTTAATTGCGAGACTGCAGATGCATGGAAGATGAGGGGAGCAGTGCATGATGATGGGAACATCCTGGCTGGAATAGGGCACTTAGATGTCATAAACATGGTGAGACTTTGGGACTTGGTCTTTGTGCCTTTAAACTGGAGTACACTCCCCCCAGGATGTTATATGCTACAGGACCTGGTCACATGCATGCACACAGTGGACGTAGTGAGTGTTGGTTGCAGCTAGAATGGGTTGTTGGAAGGTAGGCTTGTGGGGGGTCCTCCACAGCCTGCATTTTGTGGTGGTTGGCATGGGTCCTGGATCCAGGACACCTATTACTAGTGTCTCCCAGGCACTGGTAGCATTGGAAGTAGTCCCCTTAAGGGAGTTGAGGGTGTGGGACAGAATCAGTGCAGCCCAATTTGAGGGTGGGCACCTTACCTGCACCCCTTGTGGCAGGGGGGAATCACATAGGGCATTTGCCCATGTGGATCCTTTGTTGCCATTGCAAAGGTTCCAGCATTGGGCCAAAAGGTCAGGCTCAACAATCAGCAAGAGGGTTGGCCAATGCCTAGATTTGGACCCATGTATATGCCAACCCTATCTAGAGCTTTAACTAATAAAAGTTGTAGCCTAATCCTTCCAATGTGTGTTGTGTTGGTGTGATATATATCAAGGAGTCAGACTTGCCCTTGATCACGCAAATAAACCAGATAGGGATGGCAGAGATCTTTAGATAAAAACTTTCCCACCTCCACACATTTCTTCACAAATTCATTTGGAAGAATTTGAGATGTAAGGGGGATAGGAAATCATATGTGGGACGAAGTGACTGACAGATTCCCCAATGTACACAGAGGATTTTGAAAATTTAGCTGTTTGAACACTATATTACTTGTAGAAAATAGCAAAGTCTTGAACAACTACTGATGAAGATTAAGGAAGAAAGTGTAAAATGAAGATTAAAGTTGAATATTAAAAAGGCAAAAACAGCAACCACAGATTGTGCATAACTTTAAAGTGGGTAATGAAGACATTAAATAGTTAAAGATTTCTGGATCCTCAGCTCAATCGTTAAACAAAATGGAGACTGCAATCAAGAAATCTCAAGAAGGTTAAGACTTGGCAAGCTAGACAAGGACTAAAGAAGACCTTCAAGGGTAAAAACATATTAACTATCAGTGTCAGAATCACCCAGGCGTTGTATTTCTGATGTCCATGCTTGTGAAAACTGGACAGTGCAGAAAACTGAAAAGAAAAAATCAACTCATTTGAAATATGTTGCTGGAGGTGAGCTCTGTGGATACTATGGAATATATAAAATAAAAATGAATGGATCTTACAACAAATCAAGCCTCAGCTTTCTCTGGAAGCAAGGGTGACTAAAACCAAAGCTGTCACACTTGGGAAGATAATGAGATGATGTGACCCATTGGAAAAGATGATAATGTTTGATAAAGCGGAAGGCAATCAAGAAAGGGGAAACAGCAATATAACTGGATTGATGTAATCAAGAAAACCACAGCCCTGAGTTTCCAAACTCCAGGCTGACCAGAGTTCTTAGAGATCTGTGATTAATAGGGCCACCATGAGTCACATTCAACTTGACAGCAAACAACAATTCTGTTTGTAATGATGGTTAGAGAGAATGGTTTGATGACTGTAGGAAGCGGTCTTGCAGTGAGCCAGAACGTAGCTCAAATCTCTCAACTCTCCTCCATAATCATAGCCCACAGGTCTTCTCATCCTTTTCAGTCAAATTAAAAAAAAAACCCTGGAGAATTTATATTTATATGGCTATGTCTTAAGGCCATTTCCACACTACATTGTTATGGTACTATTATTCCAATTTCAACCTTCTATGGAATCCTGGGGTTTGCAGTTTAACGAGGAGCATTTAGAATTCTCAACCAGGGAGCTATTTGGGCTCAATAAACTACAAATGTCAGAATCCCAAAGGATGTTGAAAGTGGAATAATAGCACTATAACAGTGTGGAGTGGAAATGGCCTGAGTTCCTTATCATAATGGTACTCTATACTCAAACACCACAATCAAAAATTCAGTCAAGAAGCATAAATGCTGCCCCTCCCACCTCAGTCAGTTGCACGGACAGTAAAGGACAGCAGGACAGTGGCAAATGACTTCTGCTTTCAGGCAGCCCAGGGGCTAGGTCCCTCCTAGCCCAATGGTATTTATGCCATTGACTGAAACTTGTGAAACATTTTCCAAGGCAGAAGGAAGGGAGGGAGGGAGGGAGGAAGGAGGGGAGGAAACTGTTGCTGGGCAAAATCCATTGAGAAGGCCATCTATAAGCATACCTAAAAAAGTGATTAGTTCCTGGGGATTACTTTTAATTCTTTGTCTCTTTTACCTCAAGAGCACAGATCTAGAACAGCTAGGAACTGCTTTTTGTTTCGACAAGAATTCGTTCTTTCTTTCTATATGAGTGCCTTAATTGGTGGAGACATACATGGGCAGTGAAATACAGAAGTTTTCTTTGATGAGACCATGAGGGGTTAACAATAAAAGATTTTTACATTTTCCTGTATTTTTAGATATGCTAGGGTACAGGAGAACATAAATTGGGAACCAGCCAATGAAACTGGTAAGTATGTCCATTTTACCTGGAAGCTTGACCACTTAAGCTTTAGGTAGACATATTCATTTAAGGCTAACATAGGATTTCTCTTTATGGGGAGCAATAGTTTCTGAGCTGATAGAGGTTCCCGTACAAGGGACAAAATGGGATCATTGTACCCCCAAGTAAAAATCTCTCCATGATACTTCCCTTCAGCCTGAAAATTGTTCTCATCTAGAGCATCTAGTATTTGATGTATTTAAATTCCGTTGTGAACTTTTCCTATCTTCCTCACAAGAATTTTAAGTTATTGAAATGCTAGAAATCTAGGGACTGAAGGAAAACTTCTTGTGTGTGTGTGTGTGTGTGTGTGTGTTTCTCTGTGTGAGAGAAAGCTTATTTAGAGGACCAAAATCCTCATATACCCTCCTCATCACACCCTTCCCTGGGCTTAATGTGCAACAATCATGAATCTTGTCTGAAATGTGCCCTATGGAATGACACACCACTGTATGTGGAATACCATGCCACTGCATGCCCATCAGAATCTTTGCAGCTGGGCTTTGAGAATGATATAGAGAAAGCCAAAGTGAGCCATGCTGCATCATGTTTCAATGGTTTAAATGAGGCTTACGGTAAGGAAGAAAGAAGATTAATAGCCGAATGCTGGCCTAACCAGTGATGTAGTGTAACCAAGGCTCACAGAGGTACACCCAGGGACTTGTTTGATTAACAAAGATTATCATATCATCTGTCAGCCATCTTCCCTTCCTCAGACTGTTTTGTTCACTCTTAACTTATCTACAAGCCTCAGAGTAGTGTGTGTGGAAGACAAAAACCTTCCCATTAGTAATATATTTCTTCTAAGCTCTCCATAGTGTAATGCAAAATATTTTGGGGTGGCTTGACCAGGAATTCACAATTAAGACCCATCTGCTGTATAAAATACCACCTCCTAATGAAGACGAAAAGGAAACATAACACAGTGCCTCCATTTTTGGCGTCAACTTGGCGGGTGTAGCTCTGGGTGCTGTTATGAGAGCCAGCACTTCAAGATTTATCGCTACATCTCTGATGTTAGCAAGCTTCCCATGGCACGACTATTTGAATTGAGGACTCACCATTAATTAAAATGGTATCAAGCATGGTAAATGCTTGAAAATCAGAAACAGAAATGTTTTGAAAAATAGAAAACTAAAAGAACATAAATGATATCCTCTGTTATGATAATTGATGGCTAGCTCCCACTAAGAAATAAGATGGAAAAATTCAAAAGTTCCACAACTATCTAATGATTCTCCTAAGCCTTTCTATTTTCTTCAATATAAATGCAATGGAACAAAGCATGACCAATTCATGCTATTTATAAAAATGGATTGAGAATGTAGAAAAGAAAGAAATATTCCCATTGGGAGGCTCAATAATTCCCAGTCATAGCCCAGCACATAGCATTTACTCAATTCAGAAGCCAAACCAAATAAATCAGGAGACAGATTGTCAATTGTTATAAATCTATAACAGCTTAATCCCAAACTGTACCACCATTTTAAAGCTGCTTTTTATGCTTAATGTTTTTCTGGTTATACATGGCTCTTCACATTGCTGCAAAACATTCAGTGCTCTTCTATTGCTAGCATTTCTAGTAAAAGCTCCTCACTGAAAATATACAGATTAGCATTGGACATTATTTGCTCTGTACACAGAATGGGGAATATGTAGCCATTTAAGATGCTGGACTACAACTCCCATCAGAAATGATGGGAATAGTAGTTCAAAAGCAACAATAATAATCTGAAAGGCTACATATTTCCCACCCCTGCCTTATATTTTGGAAGTGGCAGGTATGCTTGCAGTATTTTTATTTAAAGAAATCTTATTTAAATCTTACTTTGTTCTCCTTGAAAAGAAAGTGCTGATCAAGAGGCCTCTGTCATAGATGTCTAAGCATAACAGAAAAGCAAGGTTCATGATGCCTGGTATCCTTCTGGGCCACCTGGCTGAGCTGAGACTTGAAAGCACTATTTTACAATGCTTTTGTTTCTTTCTGGAGGGGTAAACCCAGAAGATGGTGCTGGGGTACTCCTGTTTGATCCTTTGACCATTTACCTGCAGGGTCCCTCAGGGCTCAGTTCTTTTTCCCATGCTATTTAAGATATAAATGAAACCACTGAAAGAGATTGTCCTGAGCTTGGAGGTCCAGTGCTATCATGCAGATAACACTCAACTCTACTTCTCCTTTCCCCCACAATCCAAGGAAGCTGTTTCAGTCATAAACAGGTACCTGCCATCAGTAATGACTGAAAGTGGGTAAACAAATTGAAACTTGAGCCAGACAAGATGGAGAGCTTCAGGTCACTCAAAAAGCAGATCCGGGAATAGGGATCCAGCCTGTGCCAGAGGGGGTTACATTCCCCTGGAAGGTACAGGTCTACAACTTGAATGTGATCCTGGATTCAACTCTGAGCCTGGTTGCTCAGGTGGCACCATGAGTGAATTTTCAGTTGTGATGCACTTGTGATCCAACTGTACCCATTCCTTGAGATGTCAGATCTCATCATGGTAACACATGCCCTAGTTACATCCCAGTTGGATTACTATAATGTGCTGTATGTGAAGCTGCTTTTGAAAAATGTTCAGAAACTTCAGCTGATCCAAAGAGCTATAGCCAAATTGTGAATTGGGGTTGACTACAAAGAGCACATAATTCCTTTGTTAGAATAGCTCTACTGGCTGCTGGTCCATTTGCAAACACAATTCAAAGTGCTGATTTTCGATCTATAAAGCCATATATAGTTGAAGTTCAGGGTCAGATTATTTGAAGAACTGCATTCCCCCTTATGAACTTGCCCATGTTTTGAGATCTACTGAGGAGATCCTTCTTTCTTTTTCACCAACCTCACAGGTACATCTTATGGCAACATAGAAGATTGCCTTCTCCATGACTCCCCCAGTCTCTGGAACTCTTCTTCCAAAGATGTTACCCTGACACTCTCCCTTCCCTTTTTCTCTAAAGTCCTTTCTGTTCTGAAAGACCTTTGAAGACAGATTGTTTGTGTGGGAGAGGCCTTGTACAATGTGCAGGATTTTCTGCAATTTTTGCTGTGCTGTTATGCTTTTAGCGGTTTGTTTTTAACTGGTTTTAATTTTCAATAGTTTAATTCCTTTTTAATTTTTGTATTTTGTGAATTTTTAACTATTTTTTTAAAAATAGTTAAAAAAATCTGTTGTAAGGTGCCTTGGGTCCCAAACTGGGGAGGAGGAGGAAGTGGAGGAGGAGGAGGAGGAGGATGGAGCTCTAATCCTGTTGGAGACTTACAAATGAATAACCTCTGTAGTTACATGACTATGGAGTAACTCCTGGCCCAACACACCCAATCCCCAATGTACCAGGAAGCTGCTAACTGATGCTTCCACTCACTCCCATGCAGAATCTCCATTGCAACAGGCAGAAGTGGGGTCCCTGTTTACTCTTTGCACCAGAGGCAGCTCCTGTGTGGGGTGGGGTGAATACCAAACTGTTATGAATGTGTAATTATAGATTATTTACTTACAATTCCCAAATAGGATTCTAGTCAGTAATAATACATAAGTGGTACATGATACAAGCCTTTTCTGGTAGGAGGTGGAAAAGTGGTGAAATCTGAAAGTTCATCCTGAGGGTGGGCAGTGAAGGATTTTTTATGAGAATGTTGGAGGCAAGACACAAATGCCAACTTTTCTATGCAGTCAGCCTTTTTGTGTCCAGGTTGTTAAATGACACTGGTACCAGAAACAACACCTGCAAAATCAAGGCTATGGCAAATATTAGTCCATGGTCTACTTCAGTGTTGGGAAACTTTTCAGCTTAAAATTTTTAACTGTGATTGTAGAGTATCTGCAGGGTAGAGCAGAGGTAAAAAGTATAAATATAGTGTATCAATCAGTGATGAGGGAGGCTCCCCCTTTCATAATAGACATACAGCAGACAGAAGATCTATTAGAATGAAAAAGGCCACAACTTTGTTGGTTACAGTTTTGCCCCAGCAAGGGTCCAGATCAACCTGCCTGACAGCCAATAGAAATCTACATGCCCAGTTCATCTGTTAGGGATATGTGGGATCACAGATTCAGTATGACACAGGGGTGGAAGGCACTGAATGATTCTTCTCTCATCTAGGAATGGAGTGAAGCCATCTGTCCCTGAGCTGGGGTTGACTCCACATACTTTCATTTCCATTGGAAAACTCCAAACATGTATGTGAGGGCACACTAGATCCATCTTACCCCCTACTGACTGGGCCCCATGCACTATATTAAGCCATGTCTTGTGGAGACTATATTTCCTTAGATTTCAGAGGACTGCAACTCCCTTATCCCCCAGCAAGATGGCAGATGGAGCATTCTGGGACTTATAGCCCAAGAAATCCCTTTTCCAGGCACTGCTGAATAGTAAATATTTCATAAAGATTGCCCTTTGAGTATTAGATATGCTTGCATGGTACACTTTGCCAAAGAGTGATGAGACTCTTGGGAAAGTTTTGCATAGTTAAATACAGGTTAAACCACATATGACAAACCTTCAATCCATGGTCCTAATATGGCCAATGGAAGGCTTCCGCCTCCATCCAACAGAGAAAATCATTTCTTCTCTGTGGAAGAAAAGAGAGTTTTCTCTTCTTTAACTGCAAGAGTTCAGGGACAATCTGTTGTTGCTGATTGCTGACTGGAGGTAAGAAATTATCCCTGCTTTCTCTGTTCATTGATATGAGAGTAAGAGACTGTCCTTTCCTTTTTTCTGCTAATGCTGACTTGACCTGCAGCAGTTGCCATTTAGCCCATAAACTTCACCTACTGTTTTTTCCAAATCAGTCATTAGAGATAAGAGATAAGAAGCTATTTAAAGTTCTTCCAAGAAACTGATCTGTGCTTTGTAGTCCAGAAGGTAGCACACTTGGTCTAAATAGACATGCCTAGAATTGAGCTGTGTTTTGTATGCTTGCTGAGAGAATGTCTAGACAAGGAAAAATGCATCTTGTCCCACACACTTTGCATTGGTCCTTGACACCTTCTCAAATGAAAATTTTGCTAAAAACATCTTGGGTGTAGGTTATTTGAAGGACAGGGTCTCCCTGTATGAGCCCTAGGAACATCCAGAGAAGCCTTTCTTTTTGTCCTACTACACATTCAGCCATATTTACTGGGGACAAGGGAGAAGGCCTTCTCAGTGCCTTTCCCCAGACTTTAGAATTTCTTCCCTAGAGAGGCCAGGATGCCCCCATCCTTGTTTTCTTTCAGACATCTTTGTGCTGTCAGACTTCTACAAATTGACTAGGTTTGGGCTTTTAATGTTGTGTGATTCTGCCTTTAAGGATTGTATATTCTTTTAATGTAATGTATTTTAATATTTTTAACAAGTAATTTTTGATGCCATAAATTAATTTATACTTCTATGAATGTTTTGTATTGTGTTAATGTTTTAATATTATTAGCCACTGAGTACCATTATCAGAAGAAAGGTGGGTATACAAAATAATAATAATAATAATAATAATACCCTTAATAAATAAAAAATAATAAGGCCCATTTCACTCATTTTCTCCAAAAGAGAACCATCGTGATTAGATAGCTTGACCAGGACTTGCGTATGTTTGGAGTCTAATCTCCATTAAACTTTGAAACTCACCCCAGACCTTAGACAACTCATTCACTCTCAGCCTGCTCTGCCACACCAGGCTGCAAGGAGACCAATGCCTTGAGCTTATAGGAGGAAAAGCTGGTTAGTACTTTAACTAACAAAACTGAAATAAATAAAAAATTCTAATATGACAGGAGTCCTTTTCATATCTTGGACAAAGGTGAAGCAGGATCACAGAAACTCAGTTTTCATGGTCAATTGTACACTTTGTGGAGCAGGCACTGTTAGGCCTTACAATTAAGGCTCCCAGATCTCAGGCCCTTGACTGTCTTCTCTGGTCCACAAGCAAGGGGAGGATGGGAGAACTGCCTTGGAAAGTCTGTGTGTTTTCATCATCTGTTATCCATTGTGGGTTTTGTTTTTGTTTTTTTTAATTGCATGGTTTACTTTGAGCAAATGTGGTAGATTCTTAATGTATCATGTTTGATAATATCACCAGGACCATTCCTTACAATCTCATCCTTGTCATATCACAATTCTCTCTGCCCCCAAGACTGTAAATTCCTAAGTCTCAAGCTTGAACTCTCAGGGCTTAGGATGGATCTGACCTGGCACCCCTGCTTACAGACAGACACACACTGTTCTGTTTCTCCCCTTCTCATAACAGAGGAATCAATTTAATATAATATCTGAAAAAGAGAAGAATATTACAAGAGTTAACCAGTGTAGGCTTGATATTAGTGCCATAAAACTCACATGCACAGAATGTTTAAATCCTTTTGTTTTATTTCAAACCCATCCTCTCCTAAGACACTGTATTCAATTCATCCCCCTTCAAATTCACTGACACTTGACTGCAAGGAATGATGTCATGCCACACATATCATTTCTCACAATAACACTTTTCCAAGCATAAACCTAAATCTCCTAAATCCAGCACACAGTGGCTGTCCAAACAGAGTAGGTATCTCTCTCTCTCTTTTTAATAAAAACCAGGTGATAAATTAAGTGTTTCTGATAAATGAAGGCCTCTGCAGTTCTGAAGAACCCAGCCTTCTAGGGGAAAAGAAATATTTAAACCAGACATAATAGGTTTCGTATGAAATAAACTTTCCTTCATAAGGATATCATGAGCTCTGACTTTGCACTGCCAATATTTTATCTATAGAACATATGAGAAAAAATTAATAATGTTGACTGCCATGTGCAGAGGAATTCTGGGTAATATTTTCTCACTTGGCTTTTCTTCAATCTCGACCCTGGAGGAGCTGGGGGGAATGATGAATTACTAGTCTTATCACCACCTTCAGAACTAGCTGTTTACCTTTTTAGAGGAAAAAAAATGCTTTCTCTTTTTTCTTCCTGAAATCCTTCCACACCCCTCCCTTCAAGAGGCCAGAAGACATCCCCAGACGCATATTTGAGTAAATGGTAGCTGGCATGGCATGATTACAGGAAGACATGAATTTAAATATGAGAGCAGAATCAAATGCTTTGCATGGAGAAGGACCTGATCCAATTTCTAGCGTCTCCAAGCATGACCTGGAAAGGCTCTTGGCTGGAAACTTGGAAAGCCAAGAGATTGATTAACCTGTGGTATGGGATCCAGATTTAGGTGGGTGCAGCTGAATGAGTGGAAAGGGACTACAAGGTCCCTAATGGAGCTTCAGAGAGACCATGAATCCAGTACCAAGAAATGTTCTTTTTTCTGTCAAGTTTCCTTTGTGTTACTTTGAAAATTGTGAAAAAATCCTGATGTTAAATTATGTTACTAAATGTATTGCCTTGATGTTAACTAACCAATGAAATACCATGCTGGTGTCCTTTAGTAGCATACATGTGTGTAAGTGTGTCTTATAGGTGTGTCTGTCTCTTTGGACAGATCTTGGAAGGTGCTGTTCTCTAGCCCATTCTGCATTGTCCAAAACCTTTTCCTAGACAGCTGTCAAGGAGGCACTATTGCTGCTTACCAGAAGGGAGAGAAGGGAGACATTATCTATGATGTAGATATAGCAGATATGGACTGGAAGGATGGATTCCATCTGTGAGTGTGTTTCCCCCGCTGAGCCAGGATCAGCTGCTTCTTCATCATTTGAATTGCTTCCCCCTCCCTTCCTGTCCCCACTAGTAAGCAAGAGCCTCATCAGTCTGTGCTAGAGCCTGACAGCTGCTGAGACCAGGGAAGGACACAGAATTGTTCAAGTAGAATGCTATGCTCTCCTTGTTTGAAGCTTGGCCCATATATTTACAGTGCTACACAAAGAAATCAAAGTTTGGGCAGTTTTGTACTACATACCCCTGTGAGTCAGCATTTTTAGCTCTTGACATCAAAATGAAAAGCTAAGCTTGGTTAAATGTCAAAGATGATGATGTGTGTGTGTGTGTTTCCAATGCAGTAATAAAACAGACTGTATGTAAAACTGTGTGTGTATGTGTTTATGAGCATTATTTTTCCATAGGAGTGCTCAATAGCTTTCATCAGATTCTTAGAGGAGACCATGAACAAGAGTGTAAAGCCAGCACTTGGATACAGGTGTCCATTAAATGTAAAAAGAATGTTAAAGCAGACTGATGTGCAATTTTCCCTAAGAAGCATCTCAGCTGGAGCAACTGGCTCTTAATGGCCATTATCAGATTTCCCACTCTCCCCACCCACCCTAAAAGAAAGCAGAGGAAGGGAGATGTGGCATTTTAGAGTCCATGCTAACAATTGTTGTCATTGTTGCTGCTACTGCTGCTATTTTTATTGTTTCTTGTCAAGTCAGTTTTGACTTATGATGACTATATGAACAGGAGAACTCCAAACCATCCTGTTATTAACATAACTGCTGAGGTCTTACACACTTTGAGATAGGAATGTAATCCTTTCCTAATTTCTTTGGGAATTTTCCTGCTGTTGCAAGAATGTCTTCAAAAACTGCACACATTTCAAAGAATATTCACAGGTTGGATTTATTCATGTGCAACTGAATTTTTTTCAGGAAACAAAATTTTCTGTACTGGAAAGAGCATATTCTCCTCTGAAAATAATATTGTTTTACTGACATATTTCTTACACAGAAAATGCTGTTTGCTGGACAGAAAATACTGTAGTTGAGGATTTAGTGTATAGGAATTTTGCATTTTTTTTACTTTTTTCATTTTTCATTTCTTTTTTTGTTCAAAAAACAGGTTTATCTGCATAAGAAACAATATTATCTACACCGAGGCATAGAAATATTATTTCTCCACACCAAAAACTGCAAAATGAAAAAAAAAAGTTTTGTTCTGTTTTCTGCTCCAAAAAATGCAAAATTTGCTCATAATACGTCCTGAACTGCAACAAATCTTGTCAGTCCAGGATAGCAATGAAATTCTTGAATAATTTTCTTCTTGACAGAAGCAACAGGTATTTTTAGCAATATTTTTCCAGCTGTGAGAAAGGGCATTTCCACCCTACACTGTTATAGTGCTATTATTCCACTTTCAACATCCTGTGGAATTCAGCTTTCTGGCTGAGAATTCTAAATGCCCCTCCCTAAACTGCAAACCCCAGGATTCCACAGGATGCTGAAAGTGGAATAATAGTACTTTAACAGTGTAGTGCAGAAATGGCTAAAGTCTTCAAAAACCACATACTTTTGGAAACCTATTTTGGGACTTATTCTGCACAAAATTGATATGTGATTTTTGTGACAGAAAACAGAATTGCCTATGGAGGAAACAGCTTTTCCTGTGTAGAAAATAATTTCTGTGCAGAAACATTGTTTTCTTCACAGAAAATACTGCTTACTGCACAGGCAGTTCTGTTTTTTGAAAAGAGGTATGAATTTTGTACAGAAGCAATTCTTGAATAATGTAGCTTATCCAGGACTATTCTTGTCTGATTTTTAAAAACTTTTTAAAATTATTCTTTCCAATTCTAGTCTAGGATTCTCCCAATCAGTTTTCCAACACTCACAAAAACCATTTTTTAACCATTTAAAAAATATTCTCAAATATTTTTTCCATTCCTACTGAGAGTTGATGATTCTTTGACTGAATCAATCCGTCTATAACTTGGTCTTCCTCTTTTCCTACTGCCTTCTACTTTTCCTGACATTATCATTTTTCTAATAAGTTATGCAACATTACATATATTCAGAATCTTCTTTTACAATAGATGTAATGTACAACCCTCACTTTGACTAAGAAGGAGATATCTTTGAGTAACAGAGAAGGTTTCATACATTCTTAATCAGAGATATTAAGATTTGACTAATTAATTTGGACTTTCAGCACTGCGTATTTTCTGCTGTCCTTCGTAAAAAAAAAGAAGAAGAAGAAGAACTTTCCATGTTGATCTACCCAAGAAGTGGAAAATAGCTCTAGGGCTTTTATTTCCATCAGACTGAATTTTCCAGAGCCTAACATACCTTACTTTGCAAATATGGAGGAAAAAACCCTGGAAAATGTTTTCTTAACCAGGGGAGGCCTAGTCTGGGGTCCAGGCTAGGGTTTGAATTGGGAAGGAGTCCATTTTAATCAGATGAGTGATCATTAAAACATTTATGCTTGCCAGCATTTGGTAAGAGCAACTTGAAGGTGATGTAACCATTTACACATTTAGAGTAATGCTCATATGCAATCATCTCAGATTTATTTTTGGACACATGAAATAGGACAGAGACTGATCTTATTCAGATGGTTTTCTTTAAGTTCTGTAAGAACCATTCCAGTACAAACGTACCTCAAATCATTTTGGTTTATCATTGGGAAGAGAAGAATGTACAATTTTCCACTTCTACTTTCAAATCTTCTATCTTTTTCTTGAATTTTGGCTGTATGTCATTTTTACAATCTTGCTTGTGGAAATCTCTATGGGTAAGCTTTGCCCAAGTCTGCTTTATATTATTCCAAGCAATGATTGATGATACTTCTATAAATTTTTTAGGTTGATGGGGTAAGGACAAGTTAATTCTTTTCTATTCTTGCATCAGTTTCTTTTATTGATTTTTTTAAAAAAGAAAAATATATTTCTAACATAAAATTTTTGAAAGATAACACATACATACATACCTATGGAAACAATTCATACTTAAATAGGAAGATCTTTAAAGGCGATGCTTTTTTTTAAATGGAGCTTACATTTTTGTTACATTTTTTGAAGAAAAAAAAACAACCTTGTATTTTTGTGTGAACTTATCCCAGTATATTTTATCTTAAATCCACACAGATAAGAAAAACTGAATTTTAAAATGAGATATTAGGAGCAGAGTTTTCTGGACTTAACTCCTAGTATATCCCAGTTTACAATCTCCAAAATTCATTTCTCTGGGTTTTCTCCCTTTCTGTATGCATTTCTCCAAATATCTTAGTTTTTGTCAGACATTTTCTGCAATGGATACCTATTTCTATACAATTTTTGATTGGAGAAGTGCATTACAAAATCAGGAAGAAAATGCAAGCTAAGTATTAGTTGCAGTTCAGGTCTCATATTTGTTTGGAAAGAGCAAATTATATCAGCTTGTACTAAAATGCAAACCAAACCAGTTTCACCCCATTCTCTACAAGATAAGAATGGAGCCTGACTCCTGAACTGAACCAGGTATCTTTGAAATGTTTCTAGAGCTTTCTGGAGTGGGTGGGTGGGATAAAGACTTTCCACAAAAGCAACCAGAACTGAAGTTGTACTTCTCAAAAGTACTTCCATGCCTCAGAGTCATATATGTGTTTTGTCTCCTAAGATAGCATTTTTAGGTCCATTTCTGTGAGAACACTGAAAGAAAAAAAAGGTAAAAATAAAACAAGAGAGAGGGAGAGCAAAGTAAAAGTGGGTTGGTACACCCAGTGATTACTTGCATGTATGAATGGGCCATCACGGATCTTGACATCACACTCTGATTAGCTCAAAATGGAAAGTTTTTTTAAAAAGATTCAGTTCCCATCTTCCTCTACCAAGTGTACACTGATTAAGTAATGAGTGAATGAACCCTAACTTTTCCTGTTAACCAAGGAAATTACAAAATATTACAAATATCAACTGAAACTTTGATCCCAAACAATCCTCTTCTGTATTCTGTTTAGTACTCCTGAATCAAAATTAAAAATATAAAACTTTTGCATTTTACTTCATTAACCTAGAAAAATCAATATACAGCCTTCAAACACAATTAAAAACAATGGTTGAGTAATATTTTTTCTATATTCAGTTCCTACTGGTCCTTATAGACATGTATTATTCTCTGAGCTATGAATGGGAAGAAAATACAAAAATGTTTGCAAAAAATGGTTGAAAACAATCTTCTTGAGTGTCAAAAAAAATCAATTTAAAGAATCTAGGACTAAGGCAGTGGTTCTCAACCTGTGGGTCCCCAGATGTTCGTGGACTTCAGCTCCCTGTTCGTGGTCAATGCTCCCTGAGCATTGACCATAGTGGCTGAGGCTTCTGGGAGCTGAAGTCCACGAACATCTGGGGACCCACAGGTTGAGAACCACTGGACTAAGGGGAATTTTTACAGTTTGGAATTTATTCTATAAAAAATTCATGCACTGATGTTTTCCACAGATAATGACATTTTTTTCTGCACATAAACTATTTCTACAGATTTTTTTTCTGTACAGAACATGCTATTTCCTGTGCAGAAAATGTTATTTTCTAAGGAAAACAGCCATGTGTGAATTTCATGCAAAATAAATCCCAAAGTACAAATATTATTTGAAAACTTCTTAGTTATCTAAGACATCCTTGCAGAGAGAAGAACATTGCTAAAATCACTTGTTGCTTTCTTTGAAAAGCAAATCAGTGAAGACTTACATCTACAATGGTCAAGCGAAATAAGGGACAAGGTTTCTGTATCTTTAATGGTTGTGTAGCTGACCGAATTCCAGCAGGTGATGCTTACATGACATGTAACACCTGCTGAAATCCCCTCTTCCGCACAACCATTAAAGGTACATAAGCCTTGTTTTTTTATTTCACTTGGCAACTCTAATTAGAGCCCTTTCTGAACTTTAATGCTGGAAGTGGAGTGAGGTGAACAATTCAGGAATGTTGCCTTTCTATCTTACTTGTGTGTGGTCCAGGAACATCTGGCTGCCACTCTTAAAAAAAGCTGGACTAACAAGACCCTTAATCAGATTCAGTGCTTGGAAGTAATTAGTAATAATTCCTTAATTACCCAGGTGTTATTACATTAGGAACAAATGTTACCAAGGAACAATATTTTATGGGCACACCCTCACTGAATGATGGTTTGGTTCAGGTGCTGGCTTCTGTCATGTGTCATGCTCCTGGATGAGAAAAGCTCATTGTTAAAGCAACTAAAAGTATCTATTGTAGTTAAATTTACAAACATTTTAGATATTTAGAAAAAAAATGTAAAGAATTTTCTTAAAGGAAAGAAAGAGGTGGAATCATAACAGTGGTTAACTACTGGAAGGGGGGCCCTTGGAAAATGAACACTGTCTAATAACTTTTTTTAAAACAAACTCTTTTAAGTTGTAAAAATGACATGAAATGACCCTTCCCCATTTTTTCACCCTACAAATATTGTTGGAAAAAAAATAAAAACCACTTGCCCATGACTCTACTTGGTGTCATAAAAATAGGATCTGACACTGAATCAGCTTTCGTAGACCAGAAGGATTCTCTTCTGTATGTAAATATGTAACACCGGGGTAGCCAAATTACTACTTATTTCAAGGCATTTGAGACCTTTTAAATTAGTGTGGTCCATGATCAGGGAACTGAGCGGAAAGAGGCTACCCAGCTCAATAACAATTTTGTCTTGGTCTGGTTGGCCTTTTTGAGGTTCCCATTTTGTCAGATTCAATGTGTAAGTATGTCAGCTTGAATGACCTGGAGTTACCTCCTCTGATGAATGCAGGGAGCAGATAAATGGTGTCTACATGCTTTATATATTATAGTGTTAGGATTCCACTTTACTCTCCATGGCAACATCCTGTGGAATGCTGGGGTTTGCAGTTTAAGGAAAAGCCTTTAATATTCTGAGCCAGAGCACTTTAGTGTCTCAACAGTTTTTAAAACTTAGTTTCTGATGTAGCCATGTCAGTTAAAGAGGAATCCTAGGGCTATAACAATGTGTTGGAAAATCTATGGGGATTCCTGGCTCAAACCCTGCCGTATCTGGTACCTGAGTTTATTCTCCATCCAGAATTGGGTGTTGAAGTGAAATAATTGACAGCCATAGTTATGAGCTCTATGTAACAGTGTAAATCTGTTGCTCATTTCTACTAGGTAACTAATCTTTTTATAATTATAAATTTCCCTTTGTGTTATGCATCTCCCTTTTCACTTCATTTGGTCGGCAGCCCAGAAGGTATGTTCCCTATTTGGTTTTGGCAGTTTGGTCATCTTCCCTAGCGGCTGCAAAAGAATAACACTAACAGACGAAAGGTTTGGTAGATGGTTATACTTTTTTTCTGACAAATTATTTTTTTGAAATCTCATACATTCAGTGCATTACCCTTTTTTTCATAAAGCTCTGTGTTTTAAGACTCCATTCATCAACAAGAAGTGACTGGCCTACATGAGGGATAATTTGTTAATATATTCACGTCAAGCGAGACTGTGAGCCATCAATATGTCAACAGGGGAAGCAGCAAGAAGATACAACTCTAGCCACGTTATCACAATGGGCTCAGAGGACTGGCCATTTATGACTATGCAGCTAAACCTTCCACCATGAGCTCTTGAACAGGGTTTCCTTTTACTTCAGAACTGGGAAATATGTCATCTTGTACATATTATTCAAGTGTGGCAGCAGAGGTGAGGGATGGTAGAAGTTGCAGTTGAAAAATACCTGGAGGACCACAGGTTTCTCAGTCCTGTTCTTCATGGTCACTTCAGTTATGTGTGTGTCCACATCTTTCTGTGGTGTTAGAGAGGATTTGCTCCTATACTCAAATTTTCTCTGAGTTCAGACTCTTTTCTCAGCCCCACCTCAGTATTGTTTCTCCATCCCAGTACTCATTCCTCCAATTTTAGGTTTGTTTTTACCTAGGTTTAAACCTCTTTGTTCCCCTCCTTCATGCCTTTTCTCTGCAACTCTGCTTTCTTCTGCCCCAACTAAACTGTTTTTCTTCCTATCTTTTTCTCCCTCTACCCTTATACATTCAGCTTGCTCCTTTCTTAAATCTTTTCTTCAGTTTCTCTATCTCTTTTTCTCTTACACACATGCACATTCTTTCAATGTTGCCATATTCTAGTCTCCAAATTCAGGCAGTCACACGTGCTTATTAACCATATTTTTTCATAATTATTTCCTCATTATGCAAATAATAAGGTGGGTCACAAAGGGTTGAACAACACACACACTGGCCAAGATCTGATTTAGAACACTCAGCTGGCAACAGTTACCAGTTTCAGGTAGTCATGACAACTGAAACAGTATGGAATCAATATAACTGTGTAGTGTAGCTAGATCAGTTATACTCTCTTTTTTTAAATTAAATTTGGAAAGCCAGACCACCTAATGCTGTAAATGAGCACCCAGTGGTATGGCTAGAACCCAAGTAAAACACAGCCAGGTGGGCAATATGGCAAATGTATCTTCCACACTTTTGTTTCTCACTGTTATTGCTCTTCCTTCCTTGCTGCTTATTCAAGTCATACTTCTTCTTATTCTTCTCCATTTACATATCAGACAGCCAAAAGAGTATGACAGATCTGAGTCTGTCTCCCAGACAGCTGAACTACCAACCAGTGAAACTTGTGTTACCTAAGCAGTTGGGGGGCGGGAACACAAGCTTAAGCAGCTTAACCCTCTAGTGCATCACCTCAAATCATTTGAGCCAAACATCCAAGCTTCCTGCTTTTACTCCTAAGGCACCTAATGTGTATCACCTAGTGCTCCCATGACTCAATGGCCCTTTTTGGGTGCCTTTTTTGTGTGTGCGAGAGCCCCTTGAGCCTCGCATGAGTGGGAGCGTCACTCCGTATGACACACTCCCACTCACGCGACACTCATGAGGCTCAAGTAGGGCGAGCGCGCATTTTTTTATTTTCAGCTCTAAGTTGAAAATAATGCGCACTCGCACAATGCTCGCGGCGGCCTCGCGCACTTACCTGCGTGCAGTGCGTCGTCCCAGGTAAACGAGTCGTGCTTCCTCCCCCAGCGCAGCCTACAGCTCCCAGACTGCGCTGTGGAAGGAAGGGTCAGGGCTGGAGAGCGATGGTCGCGCTACCACGAAGTGACCTGCGGTACGGAGGAGCGGGGAAGCGGCAGCATTTCGACTGAGGCTTCTCGCGCAAGCTGCCCTCCCCCATTGCACAAACGGGTAAGATGTGAAAAGGACCAATGTCATCTAGTGACTCAATGCAGTACTGAAAGCTACAGATACATTTAATTAATTAAAAATAGTTAATCTGTAATAAAAACACATTTCAGTATTTTACGTTTCATAGTCTTGCAGCTATATGGGAACAGAATCTCTCCCTCCTGCTCACTTCAACTCTTGTTGTTGTGTTGTTGTTGTTACTACTACATACTTACACTGGCAGTGCTAATGAAACTTGGTGTATTTGTTTCAGCCAGAATTTCAATAGAAGGCACTGGACTAGCTGGCTAGGTCACATGGCTCTAAACTCTAAGGAGAATTTTGTGAGATAGTTTAGTCTGAAAGAGAGTGAGTTGTTCAAAGCCATTCAGAGAGCTTTGCAGCTATGTGGAATATGATCCTGGATTCCCACATTCATGACACTATTTTTAAACACTGTTTTGGGCAACCCAGGGCTTCCTCATCAAAGGATCCAAAAATGTAAACAAGTTTTTCTGACAATTGGCTCATTTAGCATACCATTAGGAATATGAAGAATATTTGCACAAATTACTGATTCACAATGAGGCCAGGGCTTGCATTAAGGGCCATAGAAGACCCCTTCCCCTAGAAGAAAGAAAGAAAGAAAGAAAGAAAGAAAGAAAGAAAGAAAGAAAGAAAGAAAGAAAGAAAGAGCAAACAGCACATGGCCCAACCCTGCACTCATAGCAAGGGAAGTCAACTACTTTCCCAGTCCTCAGATGTCTCATCCTCCACCACCCCTTACCTGCAAGTGCCTCATATTTACTAAAAGTTAATTTTTGTATACACAAACGCATCTCTGTGAACAAAATTGTTGGCAGCGTTAAAGTGTGGTGTGGTGGATAGAACCGTGGGCTTGTTAGGACCTATCTCACAAAGTAGTTCTTGTTTGGAAGTTCTTATCATAGATCCTTATTTACTTTGGCAAGTGCACTCTCAAGCAAACATATACAGAGCAACTGGCCTTAAAGACAATATTGTGTGTTCATCCTTGGCTGCTGAATATAAGGAGAACTTCCTGCACAGAACCCCTGTGACTTCCAGATTTAAAATGCTGTCCATGTGCTAGATTCAACATTTGTATGTTGGAAAATGATACAGAAAAATTATGACCCTTAGAAGCATATCTGTTTGTTTGCTGGTTTGGTTTTTAAAGGGAAAGTTAAATACGTCTCTATTATCATTGTGGGACCAAGCCCTTAGCAGATATGTCTTAAACAGCAGCTTTCATGAGGCAAATTTTATTTGCAGTGGTCATTACAATTAGAGGAAACACAATATATACCAGCAGATATAACCAATGTAAATGTAAATAGCCAATGCAATAGCTAATCAATAGTGACACCTAAACAATCCTATTTCTAAAATATAGCTGTGATACTAAAACAAATAGAAACATTACCATTCTTCACCCTGAATGT
Organism: Iguana delicatissima; assembly: GCA_948472985.1. Taxonomy (NCBI): domain Eukaryota; kingdom Metazoa; phylum Chordata; class Lepidosauria; order Squamata; family Iguanidae; genus Iguana; species Iguana delicatissima. The sequence goes on from CAOKZL010000295.1 coordinate 925,381, forward strand.
TTCTATCTAACATCTTGTCAGAACTAAGGTCCTCTCATCCTATAGTGGCCTTCTAGGGATTGGCTTGATCTGAGGATATTTAAATCTTTGCTGACCAACCCATGAAATAATGAGGCCACACACAAGAACTTGGGGTAAAATACAGGCCACTTTATTTAAACTATCACCTATTTAAGTTTATCCCCTGAGATGTGCAAAAAGGGAGACCAACCAGGTGTGGGGGCAGTTGAGGCAAGTGGTCTCTCTCAGACCTTCTCCCTAGAGAAATACCAGAGCCCCAAGGAGAACACAATTACTGGGTTGCTATTCAGTCAACCCACTCTTGGAAGGCCAACCCAAGAATCCAGTCCTCAACTCTGACGAATTAAAGTGAGGTCTAAACCTGGCCAGCCCCAAGCACAGCCTCCTTCCCTACTACCCAGGTGTCACAGCATGTAGGAGAAGCTCCAGAGACCTCTATTTCACCAAATGAGTGCCCTAGATGCTCACCAAACTCCTTTCTCCCCATACTACCTGCCTCAGATAAGGGGGAAGTATCTGCTTAGCTCTTGTCTCCCTCCCCCAGGTTGGCCAAAAGGATCCTCATACTCTGTTGCAGATCTTCCTGGAATAACTGTTTCCCCTCTTTTGACAGATGGACCCCATCAGTTTTGTAGAGCTCAGATCATTTGAAAATGATTGTTGTGGCAAGAAATGGCCCAACCTTCTGGGTTGGACATTTTTTTATTTCCCTATTTAACCATCCTTTAGGTTGTCTCAATGTGTCTGAGATCTCCCTTCCCAGGTCATAAAATAGCCAACCACAATTTAAATATCCCAGGCCAGGTTGACTGGATAACCTCCATACTGTGTATGGCTTGTATGATCCAGGCCTTGCCCTTTAACAAACCTAGGCTGTTATCCCCCAGGTGAATGATCAGAACCCATGGTACTCCCCGAACAACATTGACCATAGCCAGACCACCCAATTTCAGGTAAGATCTGAAATGGCTATTCTGAGCTACCCAATAAGCAAAGCTATGGCCACACATCAGGAAAGAGTGTCTTACTGACCATAACCTAGAATCTGTAAAAACAAGAGCAACCATACAACATGTTAGTGCTGCAAAGCCCTAACATAATCTTGAAATGCCAAAGACCTCTAGTATCCAATCTTCCAAATAAGACTAGGGCCCATGCACATCACATATACAGTTGATGCCACCCCAATTCTCAGTGAATGGGTCCCAAAGTTATCTCCTTTTAAACCCAGTGAGATAAGGACCCTCAAGGTTAGGGGTGACATGGCAGAATAAAACTTATTCAGCATGGTAGAATAAAAAGCCCTGACGCACCCTCCCCCAGTTTGGACATAATCCCACAAGTCCCAAATAGGCCATAGTATCAGATCACTACAGGTTTGAATGTGTACCAGAGATCCCCCTACTTCTGATCTATCTTGAAGCCACAGATTTTAAGCAGTAGATGCCAACTACCTAAAGAAAGGTCCCTAAATTCTAAAGACTGGACCACCAATTTGCAAGGCCCTGAAGCCAGAGAAGCAATGGGAAAGAGAAGGGCTTCATAATTGGATATGCAAATACTCCCCCAAGTCCCTGCTAGACCTATAGTTACAGCTGGAGAAAGTGGCTGTCTGTCATCCACACTTTACTCCTCCCCCTGGACCATGCTTCCAAAGTCTTCTGGATATATAAGTCTCTTGTGGTGTCCTAGATGTCTTGTGTCTTCTTCCAAAAGACCAAGGCTGACAGCCAGGTCCTGACTAACTGTGGCAACTCCCTTTAAGGTATACATAGTAATGTAATCAGTGATGGACTAGGACTGGCCAGACATCCCTCAACAGTTCTTGGTACCTGAAATCTGCAAATTCCTGAACCATCTTGATGTAGCTTTTTCTGGTACTAGGTGTTCCTGAAATTCCTTAAGTGTAGCCTTCCTATATCCAATAATCCAGCCACTCTTTCCGTCATATCCTGAGCTTTCTGCAAGGGCAATATGCATAACTTAATTATGTCAGTTTCAATTACCAGGACACCCACTGGTGAAAAGGGCTTTCTGTCTTCTCTTGGGCCAAAAGAACACCCAGTTCTTGCATTAATGAGTCTTATTCACCCAGCAAGAAGGTACAATGGCACATTCAAAACTTAGCAATAAACAGCAAGTCATACAGATAATAGGCCACCTCTTGAGACCATATTTCAAATTCAATTGTGCAGGAACATACTGAGCTCCCAAATATCACACGCAATATTGAACATCTCATAGGAAGGGCCTGCTCCGTGTCAAACATGCCCTCAAATGAGAAGCCCACTAACTCAAAATCATCTGGGGTAAAAGATGGGTAAAAGAGAAAATCCAGATTTAATGTTGCCTTTTGCCAATTCAGCACCCACCCCTTGCCTCCAAACTTCAAAGGAAGTGAAGCAGTGGAATCACTCATCTCACCTGAACTAGGTGCAGACACACTGTCCTCTTCAGTCTGGATAAGGTCAGTCACCAATGTAGAAGTCAAGCCTGGCTTCAAGATCTGGCAGCCCCTTCAAGTTTCAAGTTTCTTATCTTTTTCTAATGCCTCAAGGCATGCAAGAATTTCATTTCATTCATCCATCCTTTTGGATGAATCTTTGGATCCCCTCTAGTGAAGCTGAGCCTGCCTGTCTCTCTTAAGTGCCTGCACTTTGGACAACATAACATTGGTGAAATCCTCCCCCATCATCATCAGATGAAGAAGAAATTTCTGGCAGCGGGTACTTAAGAGGATTTTTTCCCCCAGGGGCTTTGTCTTGTCTAGAACCACCTGTCCTAGTCCAACTTTCAAGCCTACTGCAACCTTGCATAGGTTTTGAATACACAGCAGCTAGTACCCTTGATCAGGCAGACTTCAGTGTCTGAACAGGCCCTGATGGCCAGTAAGGCCCAGTAGGTAATAGACATATATATCATGATGAAGCCATAGACTAAAGACAGGACTTGAAGGCTAGGAAGGCCTAGATAACCTGTGGACCTACACAACAGAGTGAGAAGCAACAAAAGCTATTCCCTCTAATAGACTCCCAGTGATTCTGTTGAAACTGAACTTACAAGAGGAAGCGGTAAGGGCAGCAGGAGTTTACAAAGGCTTTGGCTCCACTCTCTACACTCTCTGTCATGGAGCTTTGCTCCATGACGCACAACATTATGGTTTTCTTTCATTGGAGGCCAGCATAGGGCCAGGAGGCCCAATGACATACACCACAATGGGGAATCAAAATTCATGCTAAAAGAAGTGTGTTTGTATGTTTGTGCCTTGAAGTTGCCTGTTGTCCTATGGTAATCCCATAAATTTCATAGTGTTCTTAGGCAAGGAATTGTCAGAGGTAATTTTGTAAGTTTCTTCCTCTGAAATATAGCTGACAGCACCAGGTATTCATTGGTGGTCTCCCATCCAAGTACTAACCAGGGCTGACTCTTTAGCTTCCAAGATCAGACAGGGTCTGGTATCTTTAAAGTATTTGCACCCTTGGAAAAAAAAAGTAGATTAAACATTTCCTACATGGTCTTCCTAAGCACATGAAAAGGAATGACACTTCAGCTGACCTGGCAACACTCTTGTCTCAATTCCCAACTACAGAAATATTTTCTTATTTGCTAGATGACTTTTTTTTAATTTGAATGATAAGATCAGAGTAATTATGCTTAATATTTTAACAACATCAGAAGGGACTGCCCCCTGTGATACTGCTAAGGGTTGGTCCTTAGATCTGCAGTTCTGTCCTTGAAACCTCAGCCTACAATTATCTTGTCCTGACAATGTTATTGTGCCCACATGCTCATCAGTGCAGAGGCCCTTTTCACACAGTATTTCCAATGCGAAAGGGCCCCTTGACCATCACACAAATGTGAGGAGCAGTCCACATGACGCACTCACATTTGCGCAATGCTCCAGGGCCTGACACGGACCATGCATGCATTTTTTCATTTTTGGCTTGAAGCTGAAAATGCTGTGCGGTCGTGCATTGCTCCGGGGCCCCACGCACACTTACCTTGCGTGCAGAGCCTCGGGAGCCGGGCCAGTCGCACTTCCTGTCTCAGTGCAGCCTGGGAAGGTTCCAGGCTGCACTGCGAAAGGAAGAGGCTGGGTTCCCGCGTGAGCAGGAAGTTCATGTGGAGCCGAAGGACCCCGGATACGAGAGCCTCTCTCTGGAGGCTGCTCATGCAAGCACCGTACTGCAGTGGTGAGTTGCGGAAAGGGTCAGAAACAGGAAACTGTGTAGGCCAGCATCCATTGCTTCCTTTCCAAACTCCAGTCAAATTCAACCAAACCCTTAACACAAGCTGGTTACAGTTTCATAGGAACAATGGAATGAGGAGGGGGAAGAAAACAAAACCTCTGGTTATGATTCTCTCTCCAGTTTCCACATGGATGAACCCAGGAAGAATACTTACACAAGCACTAGTTACAATATGGAATTATAACATTTTAGGAGTAGGAGACAATGAGCTTATTTATCTTCTTGCTCAGAAGTGTGACTGATGAGGTTTAAAGCCTCAGTTCAAATATGCTTGAACTGGGTACCTCTGAGATAATGCCTCATTGTTAATCTATGCCCTGGAGTGTCTGAGACAGAGTGAAGGACAGCCTTGAGTGATCAGAATGTTAAAGGTTCAAATCCTTCCTGATAGCTTTAGTTATACAAACAGGCTTGAGCCACTCTAGACTATAGGTAAAGAATATCTGAGATGATGGATAGTTGCAGAAGGCCTCTGTTGCAAGACATGAGTAATTGATACTAACAAAAAGAGGGAACAGAATGATATCATCAAAAAAGACCACCCATCTGGAATTTACTTCAATGTTATCTTCCAAAGTGTTTTGCTTAGTGGAGAGAAAAAAAAGCACTGTTTGACAACAAAATTGATGAATTATAAAAAGCTTCTTCCTCCAAAATAAATGAGGCTACAAAGTTAATAAAGTTTACACCTTACTCACAGCTGTAATTATTTTAAAAGCAAGACCTCTCTTAAAAGATCATTTAAAACTAGTCTGATCTGTGACAAATTCTTTGGCTTGGATTCAAGCCATGTTGGCCATTCTTTAATCCCACTGAAATTCTGGGACATGTTAGTTGTGACATGGGATCTTTTGGCTGTGTACTGTTACAGTGCTATTGTTCCACTTTCAACATCCTATGGAATCCTGGGGTTTGCAGTTTAGGGAGGGACATTTAGAATTCTCAGCCAGAGAGCCCTTTGGACTCAGTAAACTACAAACCCCAGAATTCCACAGGATGTTGAAAGTGGAACAATAGCACTGTAACAGTGTAGGGCAGAAAGGCTCTAATTCTTATGTGTTTCAATAGGAGATTACTGTGGCTCTCTTAATCTGCACTTAACATTTTGTATTTTGTTTTTCATTGCATAGATGCAGGATTGACTTGACCTGAACTCATACTTCATAGCATAATATGATGGCTTATCTGTTGAAGTACATTCCAGAATAGCCTTGTAAGTAGGGACCCTTTCTAATGCCCATGTTATTTCAGGGCAGTTTTAAAAGATGCCAAAGCAAAGTGGCTTGCTCTATGCCAGCATACCCTCCATTATCTGTGGTCTTGATGTGCAATGGAAGATGTAAGCAGGTTGTTGGAGACCAAGAAAGTTTGATCTCGCTTCAGAAACACCTCTTCTGTAGTTATTATGTTATAATAACATAGATTATAAAAGTGTTTCTATTTAAAGAACAGTATTGTTTAAAGTAAAAGCCTACTTCATTAAAAGTCTTTTAATGAAGTAGACATAACATATATTTTAGGATCTATAAAGAAAAAAAAAACCCACACACCCTGGGTTATATTTAAACCAAAGTGCCATTCTTATTTATAACGTGTAAATGTTTTATATGATTTTATTATTTTCTGAAGCACTAACATTGCTGGTTGTACAATTATGTTTTCTAAACCATCTGAGTGTCAACTGGCAGAGAAAAGGCTATAAATGAAATTATGATTAAAGGATGCAAATTGATGTCTTCCAGATTTCTGCCCCAATCTTTCTCATTTCATCTTATTTAGGACTGGCTGATGTTTAAAAGGGTTAAACTGAGCTTTCAATCCAGCAGTCCCTGGCTTTGCTTCTTGACTTTTCTCTGAAAGAATTACAACTCTTTTTGCCACATCTTTTCATTGGCACCTAATGGCTTTGCTATGGGAAAGTAATGAAAAACTTATTCTAAATATTGAAATGGCTTAAGTGCACTATAGAAAGGTTTCTTATAAGCAAACAGTTCCAGCCCTCTGGCTTCCTCCCAGCAACTTCCTCCCGCTGTTGTTAGCTGCCTGCATGAGGCATTCCTAAAGAGAAAATGATGACCCATAAACACATTTGCCAGTATTAACTTGAGGACAGAATTGTCTTCCTCTATTCTAAGGGAGGCTCACAAAGTGAGGGATCTACTGCACATCCTAGTGCCAAAGTAACGCCCTTCTTCTTTTGGGAAGGATATCCCTCAGACAGCAAATATAAAAGCAGCTGAAATGAGATTTCATGGAGCTCAATTCCCACAGCCTTTTCTGGGCATCAACTTTGATCACCCTTATAAAACATTCCACATTAAATAGCCCAGACATTGGGGTGTGTGTATATGTGTAGAGAGAGTCAGCGGGCATGTATTTAGCTCCCTTTATTTCTGAGAAAGAAAGAAAGAAAGAAAGAAAGAAAGAAAGAAAGAAAGAAAGAAAGAAAGAAAGAAAGAAAGAAAGAAAGAAGGAAGGAAAGAAAGGCTAAGTTAGTTGTATATGGATAAAAACTTTCAGATCAGTTCTACTATATTGGTCTCTTTTGTGTTGGCCTTATTTCTTTTGTTCTACTTTACTTTTTTTTTCTTTTTATAAGAAAGGGGAAAAAATGAGTTGAATTTTTCACAGTGGTAAAAGCAAAGGTAGAGGGGTAATAAACTACAAACCCATTAATAAGAATAAGTGCATTAAAGTCATTAAAGACACATATAATTAAATTTTTGAAATCAAACACCATTATAACAACTGATGGGGAAAAGAAAACAAAAATTCCAAACTAAAACTTCTCTCACCTGCTCCACTCCCACTTTTTGAAACTATATGAACTGCTTTTCTGGCAGATGTACACAGTAACTGTCTCTTAGACAGAGCCCCTTAACCTTCATGCTATTGAAGTCTTGCTGTGGTGTTCTGTAACTGGCTGCATCCTGTACAGCAGTTGTTCCTTTGTTCTACTTCCAAAAATCCAGGCCTTAGATCTGAAAATAAACCTAGGGATCATTTGTTCCTTGTGAAGTTGCCCTAAAAGTTTCCCACTCTACTTTTGCATTGAACCCCAGTCTGAAGGCCCCTGCTTAAATTACCGGTACACTCAAACAAAAAGAGAAACTCATGCACACGTATACAGAGACAAAAGAAAAAGCTTCAGTCCCTGTAAATGGTCACATTCCATTTATGACAGGCTGTTGCCCAATAGCTTGAGTAACAGGAGTGACCAGGTGTGAATTGCTGTGCTCTGAATCCAAAAAGAGTTTTGTCGCAGTTAGTAAGCAAGTAAGAAAGCCTCTAGAAGTGTGGAAGTGGCTACCAAGGATCTCAGATTGCATACGATTCTTTCCTTTAATCTATACCTTTAAAACTTTCTTGTAGAAGAGAAACCAAGGCTATTTTCTGATCTATTTTAACCATAATACTTGATGTTACATTGACTTTTCACTTTCTTTCCATTTAGCCCAACAAAAAGATACAATGGCATAGGATTTAGTGGATGCTACCTCCTTGTGGTTACTAGATACCCCTCGGTTATATTTCAGTGCCCAGTGGTGAACCTCAGAAGAATCAGAGGTAAAGCCTTCAGCAATCTCTGGACTAAGTGAAGGGCATTACTCCGTCACTGCAGGATGTAGCTTGGGCCACGGATCACCTCTGGTTAAAACTACATTCTTGGCTATTACACACATGACTTTGTTGTTGCTGGTTAATCTTTCTTCTTCTGCTCCTGTTGTCTGGACCTGTATGAATTTATAGCTTTTAAATGTTATAAAAAGGAAATAGAGGACACAATTCAACTTAAAAAAAGTGAGAGCCACTGAAATAACCATGTATGGAGGGGAAAATGATACTGTACTTTCACCACAGTCCTGATAATTGCATCAGAGACTTACTTTGCTCTCCCTACCTCCACAATAAATCTACTCCCTTGTACTAGAAGCTATAATTGTAGTGTGTTAACAAAGATAATTTCATATGTTTCTTCCTGAACCATATATCCTTCAAGCCAATGTCTACAGGATTAGGTGAATCATCCACTCCCTCCCACTGAAAGCTTACCATGGTGAGAGAGAGGGAGGAAGGGAGAAGAAAAGAAGGGATATTTTCAGGGATATTTATCAAACAGAGACCTATACTTAAAGCAAACAGAGAAATCTTCAAAATTACACAAAGTAATCTAAGAATGACTACTTGGCTGCTGAATTTGCTGACAACTTAATTGTCTGTGTCTCTATGATATTTCAATCACTGATTTCCAAAACACCCTTACAGAAGCATGCAGGTCAGATGCATGTTAGAAGGGGTTTATTGTTGTATTCTGAAAATAGTACACGCTTGCATCGAACTCTCTGTTTTGGTTCTAGATAAACTGATAATCCATTGGGGGCCATCGTGCTTCTGTGCATGAGAGTCCATTTACACATATATCCATCATGCCAACCAGGAGGATGAACACATGACTGTCTCTGTCCACATGTGTCTAAAACATAGTATGCTTAGGGAGTTCTACATGGCCATAATGCCTGGGTATGTCTAGTTTATGTAGTTATTTGATCTCAGGCAAGGAATAAATATCTGCTGTATGTGCCTCCACATTGAATGTTAGCATCTGAACACCAAACTAGGGCCATTACTGCATTAGACTGTTATAGCGCTGTCATTCCACTTTCAACATCCTATGGAATCCTGGGGTTTGCAGTCCTTGAACTGCAAACCCCAGGATTCCATAGGATGTTGAAAGTGGAATGATAGCGCTATACATCTAGTGCGGAAATGGCCTAGATGTGAGTTAAGACATGGAAATCCACCCCCCTTGGAGACCCAGTTGGCACCAACATTGGTTTCTTTTAGGTGACAAGCTAAAATATGGCTTTTTATGAAGTGTTGGGGGCCTATTCTTCTTCCCTTTAAAATATATATATATATATATATATATATACACACATGGTTTTAACTACTTCAGTCTTTTCCACTGTTTTAACATGGTGATTTATATAATATGCTTTTATCTTGCTCAAATTATTTGGTTGTTTGTATCTGGTATTGATTTAGACTGTTTATATTATTTTAATTGTATACCACCAGATATCTGATGATAGACAGTGGGATAGAAATATTTTAATAAATAAATAAATAGGAAGAAGATAGAGTGCTTCCTTGTCAGAGCTTGGAAGTAATGTGTTGAAAGCAATGCCTTACTCTTTCTTTTATTTGGGATTGGGGAGGGGGAGATGTAATAAGTAACAACATAACTACTTCTAAACTTCCCAATGACAAACATGTTAATGCTGATATGTTTCACAATGAGTAACATTTCCTCTTTATTTCAGAATTGTTTCTTATGTTGGAAAGTGTGTGGTGGAGCCATATTGGGCCATTATTAAAGATATTCTGCTTTTAAAAAAAAACATGGTTGAGAGGAATTAATTAAATCTTATGTTACTCTTGAAAAAGAGCAGCTAAGGAGTAACAACTTGCTCTTTTGAGTAACAGTTCCATGTTCTGCTCCTTGTTTTTCCAAATTTATTTGTAGAGGTCACTTGTTATGTGAGTACTTGTGTCACATTAACCTGCCTGTGATGTACTAATGTCCTTTTAAGAGGCTGGCTTCCAGGTACTGATATTATCTGAAATAAAGCAAATGGCAATCCAAGGTCAGCCTTTCTTACTTGTGGAGCCTCATTTGTAGAATTCTATCCACTTACAGAAAACAATGCTATTAGTTCAGTGCCAAGTAAAGATATTCCAGATCTCTCAGGCTTTGTAATACAGTGGCTGGCACCCTGTTCTGTAATTAGAATGTTTTAAATCTGTCTTATGCCATTGCAATTCACTTTTATGGTCACTCCACTTGCAAGGACCAAAAGTTTCACCAAACTTATCTTTCCAGTAATGCAGCTCCTCAACACAACTGTTTCTGCATTTCCAGAGAGCCAGGGAATGAGTGGAGACGTGCCTATGGCCCTTTTCGCAGGGCATTTTCCATGCAAAAGGACTCTTCGACCATTACGCAAATGTGAGGAGCGGTCCACACAACGCAATCACATTTGCACAATGCTCTAGGGCCTGGCAGGCACCGCTCACACACTTTTTCATTTTCGGCTTTAAGTTGAAAATGGTGCACAGTCGCGCCCTGCTCCCAGGCCCTGAGCACACTTACCCTGCATGCGGAGCCTCAGGAGCCAGGCTGATTGCTCTTCCTGTCTCAGTGCAACCTGGGAAGGTCCCAGGCTGCACTGCGAAAGGAAGAGACAGGGCTCTCATGCGAGCAGGAAGCTCGTGCAGAGCTGAAGAAACCTGGATGCGAGGGCCTCTCACAAGAGGCTGCTCACGCGAGCACAGCACTCCAGCGCCAAGAAAAGGTAGGATGTGGAAAGAGCCTGTCTCTGCTCCTGTAGCTTGATGTGCTGCAACAGGCATCTTCAGGGGGACCCTTACAAGTTTCTGGCAGATGTTTGCTGCAGCATGTCCATCTATAGGAAGAGAGCTGGACACACTGCTCATCCTCCCCACATTATAGCAACATAGAAGTTGACAAAGAAAGGTCGGTTTTGGGGACAGCATTGGGAGACATAGATAGAGACGTAGGTACACCTCCTGATGCAGGATCTCAGCCATTATTTTTCAAAGGTGTAATTTGTTGTATTTTATTTAGTTTTTGTTTGTGTCTTGATATTCTTTTTCGAAACTGTGCTGGAAGCTTTGCTGAGGGACTGTATATACTTCTATTGGGCAAATCTATCACAAAGTTCACTTAGAAACCTTGTTGTTGTATGCCTTCAAATTGTTTCTGATTTGTGATGACCCTAAAGTGAGCCTGTCATGGGGCTTCATTGGTAAGATTTATTCAAAGGGCGTCTGCCTTTGTCTTTCTTTAAAGACGATAGTGTGACTTCCTCAAGGTCATCCAGTGGGTTTCCATGGCTGAAATGGAATTCAAGTCTTGGGCCATTTCCGCACTAGCCTGTTATAACACTAGGATGGCCCCTCCCAAAACTGCAAACCCAAGGATTCCATAGGATGTTGAAAGTGGAATCATAGTGCTATGACAGGCTAGTGCGGAAATGGCCTTAGTTTTCAGAGTTGTAATCTGAGTTGTAAAGTTGTAGCTCAAACTACTAGACTATTCTGGCTTTTAAAACCTTAGTAGAAACTTTTTCAGGAAGTTCTTCTAGGTCTGCCCAAATCAAATAAATGTATGAAGACACAAGTGTGACCTGTGCTTTTACAAAATTTCTGCTCATTTTGACAGAATTAGTGGAGAAAAAAAACCACACAAAGGATTTTTCCTTTTGTCCATCATTCTCCTTCTTGTACTACTATATTACAAGATGAACTTTCATGCAATAACCACACCATAAATACACCGTTCAGCCCCATGCCATAATTTACCTTTACTAATATGTGTTCACATTTTGCTGCCACTTATCTGCTTGACCATGCCATAGAAGAAGCTAATCATCCCACCCTGCTGACATCCGAATGCGCTTCTGTCACAGTGTAGCATGTGCTTTGATCATGTCTTTATACTGACACGTTTTCAGAGTTTGAGACAGGTGGTAATTCCACAGCTGTTGAAGAAGACACACATCTATGACTCAAGGAAGCAAGGTTAATGTAGAAATAACAGGGCTAATACTCACTATAGCTATTTTGAAGACTACTCAGTGGGAGTCCAAGGCATCAGCATAGCACTGCATTGCAGGCATCACCCCAAGAATACTGTTATTCCTATAAAGCAAATACAACCATAGCCATTATGCAATCTTTTTGAGATTAATTGCATCTACAAAATCAAACAAAAAACAAACAAAAGGACACAAAAGTGCCTCATATGGCTCCACGATCATCCTCTTCTCCCTCTCCTTGCTGCCACTGTGCCTAGTACACAACCACACAGCAGGCTGGACACATGGATCCAAAATGTAATTTTCTATATGTAAACAGAATGGGTGTTTTGCATTTTGTGCTACTACAACATAGTGGCTCACACAACAGTGCAAAAATGTAGAAAAAAGCAGGGATTGCTGAAACCTAAAAATTACCAGAAAGAAAGCAACTGAAGTTAGGAGTTATAATATCAAACTATGTATAAAAATTTGGAAAATATATAATATATATATGTGTATGTATATGTATATGTATATTTTAGGAAACTTGCTAATGTACCATATACAATAATTAAATCAATGAAACATTACATAAAATATATAATATAGAAAATACAATAATATAATAAAAAGAACTGAAGTCCTACGGAGAGAACTCCATTCCCCTGAAATGTAAAAGCCTTATTGGAGGTAATTGATGGGGATGAATTGAATCGTCAAATGATGTGCTAGTCCTTCCAAAGACAAATGATTGTGGGAAACCACTAGATAGGGAAGAATAAAGTCCACTGATGTCTGTTCAAGTCCACCACTAACGGCAGCCAAACCTGTTTTGACCATGAGTCTTCATCTGTGGCTGAAATATTTCCTAGAACTTCCTTATCAGAAATAAATCATTCAATATATAAAAAGGAGTATCCACAAATATTTTCCTGCTTTCCCACAGACTTCCCATTCCCAAAATATAACTATATATATGTAAACAGAAGGGCTGTTTTCCATTTTGTGCTACTACTACATAGTGGCTCACATAGCAGTGCACAACACTCAAGACTAGATCACTCCCGAAGTGAGAAAGTAAGCTACACCCCAATATATACAATCACTACTTCCACACTACCCTTACCAGTGGTAAAGCATCCATCTGTCAGTGGTGATGTCCCTACACTACTTTTCTTTCCAGCAGCAATTGGGGTCTTGGGAGACACTCAGCATGATCTGGGGTTGTCTCTACTTTGTGGATCATGGATTACACACATCTCATACAGCCCAGGAAGCCAAACCCAAAGACGTCCTCCTTATACCCTTGAACAAACCTATCAGACATTTTGCAGCACTGAACTCTTCTGCTAGTTATGTTTTGCTTTGTTTTACTCTTACCCATTCATCGCAAGCTGAAGCCTTCTGCACCTCACTTGAGGGTACACAAAGAAAATCCCTCACCCCTCTTTCTATTGCTTGTTCAAAGATAAGGTGGCTACCAGTAAATTGACTGCTGTATCACAGCACATTCAGCATGGAGGTGCCTGGGAATGGAGTGTAGTTTTCCTTGAGCTCACACAGTTGAAGTTCTTTTGATGTATATTTGAAAACTTAAAAAGGTAACTTGGTACACTGCTTCCTTTTGTTTTATAACTGAAGGGACTTAGTTTAGATGTCAAGCATGTTATTTTTTGAGACATGACTACTCAAGCTGACAGAATGGCAGGACAAATATGATACAGTTTGACCATCATTTTGGCTGCAGAGTCATAAAAATCTCTTCACATGTACGGCACAGATGGTCCAAATTCTTCCTAGCACTTCTGCTGAAGCGTGCAAGTGCAATGGTATGTGGTAGATGAGTGCTCCAGCTCAAGTGCTTCTGAAAAACTGCAGAGAGCTGAGATCAAACATCACTGAACACACAGAATATAAATCAAATGCAGGCCCCAGACAGTCCTTTGACACTTTCATCTGACAAGTAGCAGCTTATATTTCTTGGCATGAAACATACATTTTGTAACTCTTCCAAAATATTAATTAGTATGTGAATACATGTGTATATGCACTGGCAAATACCAAAAAAACCCAACAACTTTATTTTTCATGGAGCATAGACTTACATACTTTTTTTAAAAAAAAAAAATACTTTTTGATGGTTTTATAAAAAAAATTAACACAATTAATTCATTGATTAGTTGGCTGAAATGTTGACAGAAAAGATACAAGGAAATTCGTTCCAAAACATCATTCTGTAAGAAGAAGTCTGTAGGAAGAGGTCTATAGAAAGAGGTGTGCATTTGAATAGAAAAGCTATATAATTCATCTTGGAATATCCAGAGGCCTCTCTGAGATGTTCACTTTCTGTCTTGATACTGTAGATAATTCCAAAAGCTCATTGTTTCCAAAGTTTTATAGCAGGGACTGTTAAAATCTAAGGGTCTATGCCAAAGGGTTCTAATGATATTCATGAAAAGATGTAGTTATATTTGAAACATTCAGTCTGGACTTTACAAGTGCTTCTAGATACATGGTTCCAAAATATTGCCATTCAAAATACATTATGCAGCTTTCCCATTTTATCCTTCTTAATTGGCTGTGTATGTGTGGAAGGAGAGGCAAAGAAACAGGAAGAAGTGGCGGGGAAAGCTTACAAATGAAAGACTGGTGTCTGGATCTTGCCCTGAAGCATTATGCCAGAAGCTGTTTTGCCCCATCTTTCACAGAGAAGTGAAGATTCTTCAATGGGTTGCAATCATACGGCCCAAGGAGTTGATATTGGGTTGTTTGGTAGGGATTTATATGAAGTCATTGTTTGTTATGGCTCTTCGGTTTTCTAATTTCATAACACCCAACCACTCACCCTTCCATAAAATAGGATGGGATTATCCATTTACCCATTCAGGCCTGACCATGGATTTTTTAGGGGGGGGACTCCAGATTGACTTTTGGGTCCTCTTCTTTTTGTCACCCCGCTCATATTTGAAAGGTGAAGAGATTTTTGATTTTGTGTGACTGACATTTATTCTTCTCTGGTAACATGAGGCAGGGAGTGCAGGTTGGATAGTGTAACTTCAGTTAGCACACTCTGGTGAACATCCTGAAACACCATTTGGTGGGGTATGGATGTCCTTGCCATTTCCTTAGAGACAACTGTCTTGGGTTTCTTTTCTGAGCTATTGCTTGGATTCAGCGTGTTGTTGCACCTTTGTTTTAGAGATCATTGCCTTACTAATCCGAAGCTAGCAGCGCACACTTCATATGGAGTTTAATTTTCCATGCTCATTTCAGCTTAGTTAACTCAGTGGCCTGATTTAATTCCAAAATCTGTGGTCTTGAGTCTTCATTCTGGAAGAGCATATGATCAACATTCCATGAATGAAACAAGGTGGCATTACAACAAATGTCACAAATGAAACATCATACGTTGCTAGACATTAGGGCAGTTTTCAAGTCTCAGTCACTAAGTGCAAAGCAGCACAGCAGCATTCTCCTTTTATCTCCTCCTAGTGTCATTTTTACATTCTTCTATCACCCATTAACCTATATTGAGTTTCCCATTCTCTCGAAAGGTAGGTAGCTAAGAATGAGTTCTAGGTCCTCATAACCATACTGAAAATTAGTACTAAATGCAATTTCTATTGTTCCTCGTGGCTTGCATCTCTCTCTCTCCCCCTCTTGTGCGCAACTTTCTCCAAAATTGTTGAAACAGTTGACCAATAGGCAGTACAGCAATAAAGAATTCATTTGTTTACAGAATTTTCACTCCTTCTTTCTAACACAGCGTGGATGTAGCCCCTAATAAAATGCAACAATATGTTTAAAAATTCAACTAAGAATCAGCAAACAACATGAATCAAAATGAACCTAAAATCAGCATAAGATTAGATCCTAGAATGGGTCTCTCTCATTTATTCAAAACAAAAGAAAGTCCATGATGAAATAAAATGATTTTCATTCATAAGTGAAAAACACATCACTGGCAGCACATCTCCATGTAGAGCATCCTAGCCACCACTACTGAAAATTAATTACCTGTCTCACTTCTGGTGATGGACAGAGACAAAGCACAGTCTTCTAAGGAAGGCAGTTTCATACACAGGCACATTCATACAAGGGAGAGTGGTTCTCAAGCTAAACTGATCCCAGGACACAAGCACCAACACCTTCATTTATTCCTTGATATCAATTGAAAGCTGTGATAAATCATTTATCAATGTGTAATAGCCTCAGAACAGTTAATAATCTGTCTATTACCTTCTTCACCTGTTTCTCAGAAACTTTTAAAGACAGACCTGCATAATATGTAGCCTGGAAGTTTCAATGGAAGGGTAATGACCAAAGACGATGATCTTGCTTTCAACGCAAGTAAATCAATACAGCCAGCTGTGTGGATTTCTCTGTCCTACTGGAATTATGTGCCACCTTGAAGATTCTCCAAAGGAATATATAAATCATGGCTATGAACCCTCTGACTCTCCACATAATGTTTACTTCAACCTTAGGGGCCTCCATCAGAACAGACAGTGTTAAGGGATAAATCAGAAGTGTATTCCACATGATCCAGGGCACCACAGCTTCCTCAAGCTTGGTACAAATGAAATATAATGAAATGGAACAAAATAACTAAACCCACCTTATCACTTCTTACTTTCCCTTTCTATCAATGGCACAAACAGATGAACTCCAACTGTCCAAGGAAGTGTGCTCCTGTAACAAGATTTATTTATATCTATTTATTCAATAAGTTTATGTGACTCTAAATAGACTTTAATAGACATACAAATATTTTAATGTGGGTCATAATAGTATACTATAAGGAAATGGTAGATTCTCACAACAAAACATTTCATCTTAGCTAATGAACTAAGATTATCACTGAAAGGGGCACTACAGGTAATGACAGTGGTGACATTTGCTTGGTCTACATTTTCAAGTGAACTAATCTTATCTACATTTTCCAAAGGAAAATATGCATTAAGACACCTTTGTCCATTGGATTGCCAAATAATTAAATTCTATCATAAAGGTTTTGGCTCAAAAAGTGCACAAAAATGGTATATTAGAGCAGTTGCATGCAGCAATGAATATATTAGTGAATGCTGCATACAAAACATGCATATTACAGTGGGTTGTACATATTAATGGAAACAGCATAGAAAACTAAATATTAATTTTCATGCTTTAAAAAAGATAGGCAGATGTGGTATTTGGGTATGACAGAGTTATGCTGAACCCATGCAAAACAAACGTGCATATCTTTCTAACTATAGGTTGTTCCGAACTAACAACATGTTCATAAAAGTTCTTGCCATTTTATACTTCATAAACTAGAATGGGAGAAGGAGAAGGAATGGGGGCAAAGGATTTTTCCATAATAATAATTTTTGAAAAAACATGAAATTGATCCAAAATTTTCAAAGCTTTAGGAGAAGTAGAAGGAACTCTTTCCCTATTAGTATAATATTACATAAATAATGTAAACTGTAGAAGCTTTATTTCTTCATAAAAAGTATCCTGTGCTGGAACAAGAAACTATGTTAAATTGTCCATTGGTGTGTATTCTGGCAAGAATTCAGGAGATCCTATCATCTTGTATTTTCTAAGTCATTAAAAATGGCTCAGTATGTGAAATTATTCCCATCTTTCCAGCATACCTTTTTCAAGTGCACAGTATAATGTGCTAAAAAGTGAACAAAGAAGAAAAAGGTGGAAATTAGAGTGATACATATAAAATTTGATGTTATGGCTCACTTGTAGCTTGTCTTTGTCCTGCATTGTTCATTTATCTTCCTTTGAACAACATTTAGGAGTCAGAAAAACTCCTTCAACAATATGGTCCTTGAAACAACATTGAAAATAGCAAATCTAGCCATAAACAAGGAAATTGACAAAATACCTCCTCTTTATTCCAAAAGAGTGGAACAGCTCACTTTTAGAGGACATGACTTAGTTGCAGTTCCAGCAACCTCAAAAAAACTAGGATGACTCTTCTCATCACTATTTCTTTAGACAATCTGACCTCAGCCCTGAGCTATCATATTTCAACACTTTGAAATAAACTTCCCTACTTCTCCTCCTCTCAGATTGCTAGTTGCACCAGGAAATGACTTCGTTCCTTTACAGTCAACTACCATCATGCACCATAGACCTTCTATTAAACCACATAACTATAGCAAAGACAGTCTCCACACAGAAGGAGGTGATAATGCCTTCTAAAACTTTTACCTCAGTTTTAGGAAGAGCAGGGGAGAAAAGGGGAGAGAGAGAGAGAGAGAGAGAGAGAGAGAAGTACTAGCAGGCGCTCGCCTGTTAAAGCAGGATTTTCATATTTTAAAAAAGAGTTAGTCATTTGAGTTCAATATTTGCCTACCAGCGCTTAAATTAGATAAAGTGTCAGAAGATGTCTATGTTTATTCTTTTGATACAAAGCTGGCACAAGGCATCTTTCTAGCAAAAGAACAAATAGCATCCCACATCCACCCATGTGAAGATACACAGTATTTATAACCTACCAAGCTATTGTTACACATGTCAGAGAATTCTACCAGCACTCTCCCACTCTACTAGCAGTAAAAATATAATAATAATGGGCTAAGCAAAGTAACAGTTTTCTTCTCTTGCATGACATGCAAAATCTGCTGCTGTTTTTTATGAACCCATCCTGCTATTATAGTGACAAGTCAAAAGATAGCCAAAAGTCATAAGCCTGTCTGCACAAAAGCTTCAAATTGAAAATGACAGGGGACACTGCTAAACCCACTTCCCAAAGACTACTTGAGGAACCCATTCATGTTATAGGTATGGCCTTCCCCTTTGCCATGCAGGTTGCCTCCTTTTTCTTTCTTTACTGAGCATGACAGCTCAGAGCATGAAAAGCTACCAAATGTCAAGAGAACTACCTAATAAATATAGAATGAGAGATGAATGTTATGAGTCTGTCTATAGACGTACATTTGTTTTCCTGATGAAAGGGAGTTGATGCTAGTTCACATTGGAACTCTGTCCTCCCTAAATGTCAGTGTGTTAATTCAGTCTTAAATAAATCTGAGAAGCAGAGAAACTGACAGGCATAGAGCAGCATAACAGATAACAAATTTGGAGGATCTGAGGATTAACCAATTGCTCCCTGATGTCAACCCAGGAATCAGCAGAAATAATCATTTTGGCATTCACCAGGAAAGGCCAAAGGGCAGGGTTTAGTGCCGTCACAGTTGGATTCTTCAAATAATCTAAACAGGTGCCTAATAAAGCGTGGTTCTTTTCTTTCATTTACGGGTTTGGAGGAAGTTTGTTGCTGGAGATGCTAAGTAATATTATAAGAATAGAGAAGTGATGACATCTTTAAAAAAGAAAGAAATGGCTACTATGGCTGAGATGACTTGAGTTTGATTTGACTTTTGTTTAAGGCCTGCAATTTATTTCTGTGAAAAAAACCCATAGAACTGAAACAATTTACCTTATTAGAAATGTTCTCCCTTTCTGCTGAAATCATTTGATTTTTAGAAGCAAAATGAGGAGAACATTATTCTTTGGCAAAGCCACATCTTTTGTGCTTTTATAGGATTCTTCTTTTGATAGTCAATGAGCCAAAATTGCTTTTGACATTTAAAATGTGATGTGTTATTATTCTACAACCTATATTGATTGCAATTTCATTTTATTCATTGATTTAATGACAATATTTTTCGTAAGCACACACCCATAGCTCCTAGAGCTTACAAAGACCACTAATAAGATGGTCCTTATTCACAGGGTTACAATCTTATAACATATGAAACAAAGGAAAAGTAATTGGGAAGAAGTAAATTACAAAAGTAGACAGTAAATCAAAAGAGTATCTACTTATCCACTACTCTTAAGAGGCCTGCTGATGAGATAGTTCATCACCACAGACTTACAGTGTTTTGTTTTCTATCACACTCTTGACTTTATCCAGATCTTCTAAATTCAGATCTTAGAAGGAATATGCTAGATCCATCTGCTTTTAATGTCTGCTTTGGTCTCCCTCAGTTGGAAAATAATAGCCTGAATCCCACTGTAGAATAGATCTATGGAATCAAGTGTTGTCTCAAATTCAGTGGTTGACCTTCCGGGCTTATGCTTGTTATGAATCAGCAATAGGATGCAACTTAGTATCTGCCTGCTTGTCCAGGGTCACATAGAACACCAAGCATTCCATTTAGATTCCCAGTTTTTCCAAGGCAATTGTGGTGGCAAAGAAAAGTGGCAGAGCTACCGCAGTTGAACTTTCTTCACCTTCATAATTTGGGAGATTTACTGTGCCTGAATACAGTTTCTTGGTTCAGGGAGGGGAAAGCTTATCATGGCTCTTGAGTTCTGGCACAGTTTACTTTTAAAGAGTTCAATTCCCAGAGTCTCTTTTGTGAGTGGGGGAGGAAGGGGACTGTTTTCCACAATTCCACAATATGCACACATAAGCAAGGGAAAAAAGGTCAGACATATTGATTCCAAAGACACAAACAACCCATCTAGTACTACTGCTTTTTAACACTCCATGTGACAAACAAAAGGTTGAATAGCACAGTGGTAATTTCAGTGCATTTACAGAAGTGTGCAAAACCAGTCAGAACTGCAAACGAATTCTCCAAGACCCCTCATTCCATCCCCAAAATCCTAGCTCACTATCTCACAGTGAGGAGGAGGGGGAAAAAATCATATCTTGTCATTAAGTGTTTCTTTCAAACCATACAAGAAGATGTCAAGAAAAGGTTGGACCAAACCTGTAGAGCAGTTGTTCTCAACCTGTGGGTCCCCAGATGTTTGTGGACTTCAGCTCCCAGAAGCCCCAGCCACTATGGTCAATGCTCAGGGCTTCTGGGAGCTGAAGTCCACGAACATCTGGGGACCCACAGGTTGAGAACCACTGCTGTAGAAAATACTTTGTGGTGTGGGTTGTTAAGTGCACCTGTGGAGAGCCATGTGACTTTAGCTGAGTCATGCTGAGGAGCAACCAGGGCAGAAGGTTGCATCAGGTGCAGGGAGAATGCAAAGGCTGGCAGGATTGCATCAGCTAGTGTGAGTAAAAATGTAGCTGAAAGCTAGCCAGCAAGTTGTGCATGGTGCCTGATATGTCTGCCGGAAGCTCTGCCAGAAAGAGCAACCAGAGGGATGCTGGAACGCCTTCTAGAGACATTTGAAAATATGTACACATTGTAACTGAAGAATAAATTGCCTCTTTGATGGAAGAGAACAATTGGCATGGGTGAGTTTTTACTGGCTACAGTGCATTGCTGCTAAGTTATTCTGTGCTGCTGGGCACACTTCCAAAGCTGTGGGAGAAATCTCTGCTATATTTTGGGCATGGCATTTTGCTGACAGGAGAAACCAAGTCAGAATTGCCATAGCTAGAATTACAATTGCATGTGTAACATTTATTTGCAAATCACTCTCCAGCTACCCTCACCAAGGAACATGCTACAGTTGTGGGTCTCTATTGAAGGTGTATTCCATTTGGACTTTTCTTGTGTAAATATAAAATATTCCCTAAGAGTGAGAAGGAAGTGACAGAATACGAATACACTGCATTAGGGTTTTTTATTTTTTAAAAGCTATTTTGTATATGCTAGGAAAGTATACATGTGATGCTAATGCTTTCTGCCTTAGTGGTAGAAGGCACAGTAAAGCCTTGGGCTCATGCCTTTCTCTTTCTCCACTAGTTATGGTGGCTGGGATGAAGACTGAAGTCATTTCCACACTACACTTTAGGAGTGCTGTTATTCCACTTTCAACATCCTGTGGAATTCTGGGGTTTGTAGTGTACTGCGGTCAAACAGCTCTCTGACTGAGAATTATAAATGCCCCTCCCTAAGCTGCAAACTCTAGGATTCTTTATGATGTTGAAAGTGGAACAACAGCACTATGATAATATAGTGCGGAAACGGCATCATTTGGTTTTAAATGGGAACAGTCTCTGTCTAACAAAGCAGTCCTATGGACATAGTGTTCCAGGGCCATAGGATAGGATGGTACAAAGAATACTTTCTTCCTGTCCAATTTGTTGTAGTCTCGATGTCAATAACAGAGCATGAAGTAGCAGCAGAAGCCTGTACATGAACAATTAGACATTTCTCCTCCACCATTCAGAGAAGATACATTACTGAAACAATGAAATATTGTAAGTCCCAGGTACTGCACTAAATGAAATGAGGCTATGCTTTATTAAGCTATACTCATACTGCAACTTCAGTTACATTATTTCCATTAAGTATGGGTAATCAGATACAGCTAATTAGTTATTCTCAAATTGTGGTTTGAGGGAGGCTCTGGACCTGATATGCAATATCTGAAATCTTTCCAGCCTTCCAGCATGCCCCAAATATGGAGAAGCATTTAGAACCATCTTAGAGCTCATTGCAGTGGTCAGGAAACTATGGCCATTTCTGCACTAAACTGTTACAGTGCTATTATTTCACTTTCAATATCCTGTGGAATCCTAAGATTTGCACTATAATAGTCTAGTGCAGAAACGACCTATGTTTGTAACAAAATCACAGGAATAGCTGCAAATGCTAGCTTCTCAGACAAGAATTCCAGCTCCAGTTATAGTACTCCCAACTCAAGCACAGGCATTGCACTAAACCTGTAAACCTCTACTTATTTACTTAGAAGTTAGTTCTACAGAGATCTATAAACCTTATTGTTGAACAAATATGCTTAGCTTATAGCATTCTCTTGTACTATTCTGTATGCAAAGGATGAAAGCATATTTTCTGATGTTTGGGTAACTTGGGCCTGGAATTTTCATATATCTAATATTTGCTGATAGTTCCAACAATCCGTGACCTTTGGCTGTACAATCACACTGGTGACAGTAGCCTCCTTTTCTCCCAATTTCAAGCAGAAGCCTTGAGCCACAGATCCAAGCTCCGAAAGATATAATTCATGTACTGGCATACCATATGTTGAGTTGAAGGTTGTGATCTAATGCAGTGACAGTTGGATATAATCTTTATTAGCTTTACCTTTGCAAAGGTTAAATGCAAGAACGAGACCCTCATGAGAAGACTTAACTCTGATGCTTTCAGGATGATCGGAAAGGGGTGGCAAAAAGAATTTGAAAGAAGCCCAGAATGGGGCCTCTGATGACCTGAGTTTTGAAGTGATTCAACACAGAAGCACATATGGCCTTTCAAGCTCTCTGTTGTGTTTTTGTAAAAAGCCCCTGTTGAAGATATCCACACAAATTACTGTAATACAGAGCAGTTGGCAAACGGGCTGGCAACGATATGTAATAAAGAGGGAGTATAATTCAGGCCAGGATGTTCCTCTGCTAGCACAAACCATCTGTTTCTATAAGATGTCTGAATTTCATTGGCATGCTCTAACTGGAAATGGACGCTATGGGAAGTCATTCTACCAATATTTTGAATCCCTAGACAAACTGAATTCATAGTTTATGGTATGGATTCGGACCATTTAAAAAAAATTAAAGGAATCGCTTCCATCAGGTTTTAATTGTCTTATTCTGATGTTCAAACTAGATGAAAGCCAGAATTACTGTGTCTAAACCAGCGGCTTGAAAGGAGAACCACATGGGAAAAATATTTCAGGGCTAAGTTTGCCTTTGATTGGCAGAGTTAAGTGTTTGGCCATTCCACCCCATGAAGCAAAAAAAGACACCAGTTGCAATTGGTTTCAGCGGCAGAAGCTGGAAGAACAAGAAAATTTTTGCTCCCTATAGTAGAAAAACAGCTCAAAGCAGGGTGCCTGACCCCTGAGAGGAGCATGGGAAAACCCAAGACAAGAATATGAGGCTTGGGAATCAGTTGGAGAAAACAACACTGGTTTGGTATTTTTGCAATACCATACAGAGGGATGTAGACATGAAAGTCTGTGAATACCTAAAGAGATGGAAGAGATGGTTGATATTGGATGAGTGTTCTGAGTATTTTCTAAGATAGGCAACCTGAATGCTTCACCAGATGTTTTCGACTGCTGTGTAGGCTAATGCCAATTGTAATCTGCCATGTTTCCAACTCCCATTGTAAGATGTGTGGCTAAGTATTGTTCCAATAAGACTCTGAGGAAACTCATGGTGAGTCTAAAAGAGTGGTTCTTATTTTTTTCTTTACTGAGGACTCCCCTGTAAATATAATTTGTTGCTGGGGACCCCAAGACTTTACTCAAGATTTAAATATTTAAGTTTAGAGTTAAATATTCAAATATTGGTTTATTTAATAAAAGCTTCTGGAGCCTAGGATTCAAATCCCTGCTCAGACACTGGGTGACCATGGGCAAGTTACTTTCTCTCAGCCCCAGAGGAAGGCAAAAGCAAACCCCCTCTGAACAAAACTTACCAAAAAAGAGAGGAAGGAAGACCAGACCAGACCAGACCAGACATAGGTTGCATAATGGGATTGCAGTAGAGTTGTATGAATCAAAAGTGACTTGAAGGCACACAATCATAAAGTGCCCCTGACAGAAGGAGGTTCTTTCTAGCTATAATGTCTCTCCTCTTTAAAACTGATTTATGGTCACCCTAAAGCAAACTTATAATGGGAGCAGGGGTGGGTTCTTGGTGAGATTTGTTGCCTTTACTTTTCTCCAAGGCTTGAGAGAAGGTGCTTGCCTGATGTCACCCAGAGGGTTTCCATGACTGAGTGGAGATTCAAAGCCTGATCTCCAGAGTCATAATCTCGGCATGCACACACCAGATCCCTGGTGGAGCAGTGGTCAAATGCTAGTACTGCAGCCACAACATTGTGAGTTTGATCCTGCAGGGCTCCAGGTTGACTCAGCCTTCTGTCCTTCTGCAGGTTGGTAAAATGAGTACTCAGCTTGTTGGCAGTAATTATAATTGTAAACTGCTTAGGGAGTGCTTTGCCAGTGCAACTCTATTGCAATCCCATTAAGCGACATAGAAATGTAACTGCTATTGCTGCTGTGTCCCTGTGCCAAAACTGTTCTCTCATTTGCAAACAAGGGAGCAGTTTGGGTGTGTGCATGCAGTTACAACCATGTCCCTCACTGCCCACACCTCCTACTGCCATGTCCCTGATGAAAGGGACATGACAGCAATTGTTTGCAAATGAGGGAGAGGTTTTGACACACGACACCCCCTGCTGCTGCATCCCAATTGTTACCATTGCTATTGTTGTCCAGCAGTAGGGCTTCATGGACCCCCTGTGAAGGATCCCACAGACCCCAGTTTAAAGACCACTGGTCAAGAAGGTAAATGGACTCCTGTCACACTTCTTTATGCAAGCTTACGAAGCATTTTATAATTCAATGAATGGGGCATGATAAAGAGAAAATATCCCAACAACTGTTTAGCACTATAGTTATTTGGCATGGAAACATGTAAACCCTGTTCTAAGTGTGAAGCTATAGTATTCACTAACTGTCACCTTTCTATAAGAAATATATGTTCAAGATGGCAATGATATCTAGACCTATATTTGTGGCTATTAACATACCAAACATCATAACAACACCTTAATATGAGTTAAAATGCTAAACAATAAAGTCAAGTGAATCTGAGCCAGAAGAAAAATGTTCAGAAAAATTCAAATGAAAAATATTCCATCATGATTTTTTTCAAAGATCATTTCAGCAGACCATTTTTTTGTGTGAAAAAAACATACATTTTTCATAAAAGCAATTATAAAATTTTGTGCAGGAAAATGATGGAAACAAAATAGATAGGAATGCAGTCACAAAATTTGTCACATGCTTTGTTGGAATCAAGATATACTGTGGTGGAGATCTTGCATCATCAGCATGGCTATGACAACGTAGCTCCATCATTGCAGCTACTTCTGATACCACATCTCAGAAACCCACTTATTAAGACAGTCAGAAAAGCACTGCAGATGGGGGTACTGGGAATATGATGACTGCAACATTCTCCTGATGATGGGGCACATTAAGATAGGGGTCCTGATGCAGCTGCTTGAATCATCATGCCCCTCAACTGTGAGAAAGCTGCTGTTAACATTTTCCAA
Source organism: Iguana delicatissima (assembly GCA_948472985.1). Taxonomy (NCBI): domain Eukaryota; kingdom Metazoa; phylum Chordata; class Lepidosauria; order Squamata; family Iguanidae; genus Iguana; species Iguana delicatissima. The sequence continues at coordinate 951,205 of CAOKZL010000295.1, forward strand.
AGCCAAAATCTGCAGCACCTCCGAAACCTGCTAAAAGAGAGAGGTTTTGGGGTCATGTTAGATCATTCGCAATTCTAACCTTGAATCCCAAACCTTATGAGATTGTACCACCCCATTTAAGATCTCATAAATATTGAATAGGATTCCAGCTGTTGTTTTAATCCTGTGTCAACTAGAGACAAATCATTGAATTAATTGCTGAATGTTGAGACAACACATGGGTAAACCAATTCTGTCCATAGTTCTGTTCTAGTTGGGGCTAACAATAGGATTAAGACCTTTAGACTTTGTGTTTCCTCTGAATGAATTCCTGGAGGAAGTAATGGGTTGGGTGAGTTAAAACAAACTGAATGGGTAGATCAGATGTGGGCCAAAACTGCCCCCCCTTTTTTTAATCCTACAGTCATAGTTAGACTGGAAAATTTTGGTGGTCAAAATTGGAACACTTTTGTTGTGGAAGAGGACTCTGAAACCATTCCTTATAAGCTTCTGGGGACTGGAGGATTGGTGAAAGAGATTATCCTTTAGGGTAACCTAGGATCCAGGCTTTCACTTATAGAGTTCTGGAGCAGGAGTTCCCTGAGTAGCCTTCCAATTATGGCAGGCTGGGAAGCAACCAGTAGTATTTTGGATTACCTTCAGGGCTAAGGTGTTTTGCTCAAGGGAAGACTGGGGATGTTGTCAAGGGGTTAACAACTGGGCCTCAGCTGGACCTGTATCAGGTTATTCCTCCCTCTTTTTTCCTTTTAAGGCCAACACAACTTAAATAGGTTAGATCAAATAAAGTGGTCCTTATATCTGGTCTCATTATTCCAAGGCTGGTTATCAAATGATATGTAAAATGAATGATTTCATCTTCATTGGAAAGATATATTTCTAGTTCACTGGGGAAGGTCTTGAGAACAGATCAGTGATGTCTTGTGAAAACCCAGAAATAATAAGAGCAATTCAGTCTTCTGTGGGAGGTGACAGATATGTTTGAAATCAATGATTGGCAGAAGTTGTACTCTCTTCATTGTGTCATTGTGAACAGATATTACTTATATAGGGCTATCTACTTTGCAGAGTAACATAATCAATCAACAATCAATCAATCACCTGGACCATGGAGCATACAAAACAAACTGTTCGATCACACCCAGGAAGGCTTTTTAGAGAAAGGCCACCTGAGAGACTGTAGCCTGAAACTGAATTTGTGTTTCCTGGCTCCTCAGGTGTTTAAATGACAAACTCCTTGCCCAAGCCTTTGGTACGAGCCAAAGGGTGCAAGCTAAAGGGCTCTCACAGTCCACAGATCACCATTATATTGATCCAGCTCCAACAGTACTGCCTCAGCACAGGATTAGAGAAGACCACTAAGCTGATGCCATGTCTCATTCATATATCTCCCGCCTCCTTTCTTGACTTCTGCCACCTCCATTCTTGGATGGGTTGCCCCTCACCTTAAATTAATTTAAACTGTAGAATATCTGAAAGTAGAATGAATTACATAAATAGAATAAATTTATTTTGAATGGCCTACTCTCAATTAGGAATCTGGTGCTGGCATCCAGTTAAGTAATTATGATGATATATAGCAGACTTATGAAATCATAATTCACTTTTATGGCCATTGTGCATGCAATAACCAAAAGTCACCAAAAATCGACCCACTGAGCAGTTAACGCCTCCTCAAAATGGCTATTACCTTGTTGCTGGAGACCAAGGGGATGCACAGAGACATATCTTTCTTTCTTCCTGTAGCTGGCTGAACTGCAAGAGATACAGCTATAGCTATGTAGTTACATTTCCCAACGCACGCTCTCGGCATTGTTTCCTTGGCAAATAACTGCTTTCTCTTTGGTGCAGTATATTGCTTTTATGTGAAAGCCTTGTTCAGGTTCTTGTTTGCAGGAATAGAAAATCTGCAGGAAATTTTATTTCCATTTGTCAACAGCTGATAACTATATCCCAGTTTAAAAAATCTGGCCAGTGTCATGAATCGAGATATTGATTGATGTAGGTTGCCTGCAAACCTTATATGCCTTTTTTGCAGTAAGAGAACTGTGTAGTTTAATATTGCTATACTGTAAAACAATATTTCAGACACTTCTGTAAAATCAGAACCTGGTGATCTAAAATATGTTTTGTTTAGTTTTTTAATTATGGAACTCCCTCTGCAATCCACTGAAAGAAAGAAAAAATCCCACATCTTTGCCTTGAGGCTTGTGGTTTATGTGAGTGTTTTATTTCATTGCTCTGACAAAAGCAGACATCATTTTCTGCTCATATTCTGAACCAGGAAAGAAAGCTTTGTGATTTGAGAATGGGGGAAGCTTTGATTTTTCTTTCCACTATTCTGTGATTTTCATGCCTTCACTGTTCTTAGGCCCATTGGCTCTTTCATGGCCAGAAACATTGCTGACCCACACATTTGTCTCACAGGTATTGCTGTGATGCTTCTGCTTTTTTGTGGCTCATGGCGTTAAGGAAGAGAAGCCAAAAAAAAAAAAAAAAAGGTTGTAAGAATTTCCTTCCCATATCAGCACAAGGATGAACCTGGTCCAGCACTGCAAGATTGTATGGCTGTAAATGTTTTGTTTCTTCCTCTTTATTGTTCAAGCTTTAAAAACATAGTTCTTCATTTCTCTAGGCTTCCTTTCTTTAATTTGGGGTTCTTTATTCATACAATTTTTATCATATGCATTTTGAAATATATTATTTGCTTTCTATTTCCATTTGAGAACTTGATACATATATCCACCAATCAGATTTCAGAGTACTTACTGAAAGTGAATCCTATCGAGCAGTCACTGACAGAATCAGAAAGGTTTTCTTTGATTTGTTGGATCTTTTTTTCCCCTTTTCCTTGTATTCCCCAAGCAAATGTGGCTAGAAAATTGTTTCTATATCCCTCTAAAAGTAAATTTCTTTGTAGTAGAGTGAATATTCTATCCTAAAATATTTTTACACAAAAAAGTTTTGAAGTGCAAAAATTATTAAAAATGTGCAAAAACACTTGCCCATAGAGAAAAAGACTTTTGAACCTATTTGTTCTTGCAGATTCAGGTTCCAAATTTAAAAGATTTACTAATAAATTTTATAATTACATATCCATTAGAGAAACTAGATCCTAACTAACTAATGAAAAGATTTAGGAAGATAGTATCTTCATTCTAAACTCACCAACTTCTTGGTGAAGAGGTTAGCCTAAAGAAAGAAGTTACTAGAAGCAAGATTGCTAAAGGGAGAGAGACAAAAAGAGAGGTGTGACCACCTAAGTATGACCAGTAACTGACACTAGCATGTATCCTGAGTCACATGGTTTGGATATTGTAGCCAATCATTTTAAAATGACACAGAACAACAGTTGAGACTTTAGCAGTGAGGTCAGGAAGAGCTCTTACATTCAAAAGAAAATTAACCCTATCCTATCTTAACCCCATTTGTCCTAGAACAAGGAGGGGAGAGAATGGTAGAATTTCCCAACAGGCTTCGTCCAAATCTCTAGGATATATGAAAGTATGTGAAATTCAGTGTGAAATTCCCAGAACCCCCCAATCAGATGTGTTATGCTAGTTAGAGATGATAGGAGATATCAGGGACATGGCAGCATGGGCTACAGGTTCCAAAACTACTCCCATATAAGGGAACGGTTTGGGCATGCACACACCTTGTCACCATGTGCTTCGATGCCCACACTCCCTGCTGCTACATCTCTGATGAAAGAGGATGGTGGCAGGCTTGTGTGCATGCCCAAACTGCTCCCTTCTTTGCAAACACACTGCCCACTGCCTCATTCTGATAAAGGGGACGTGGCAGCAGGCATGTGCATGTGCATATGCTCAAACTGCTCCCTCTTTTGCAAATAAGAGAGCAGTCTGGGTATCCACACCACCTGCTGCCATGTGCCATATCGCTGCTGCTGCTCTTGGTGTCCAGATGAAAATAATATATCTTTACAGAAATATCATTCTCACTGTAGAAAATGCTATTTTCTATGCAAAAAATGTGTACATTTTGCATAAAGTCAGTCTCCATCTAAAGTATTTTCTGTGCTGGAATCAGCATTTCTGCAAATAAAATAATATACCTGCACAGAAGATTGTGTTTTCTGTTTTGAAAATGCACAAAGTATGTAACAAACACAAAGTTAAGTCTCACACTGCGAACAGTCTTTGAAAACTGTGCTGTGCTTTCTCACAGTGCTGAGAAAATTACTTGAACTACTCATTGCTTCCTATGAGAATGAAAGTAGTGGAAAATTCATTCCTGGATAGATTTTAGAGAGCAACTTGCAGCAGAAAATCCCCCAAATAGTCTAATTTAAGTGCAAATTTCAACCATTTTCATGTCTAGATAGCTTCCATTTACCTTTGTCATGTGACAGGAGCCCCAGGATTGGAACTGTGGGGCCAGCCTTGAGAAGGGTACTATCAGAACACCCCATTAAAAACCCTTCTGCTGCTATTGTTGTTGTGTGCCTTTGAGATTTCTGACTTAGGATCATCCTAAATCAAACCTATTGTAGCAACTTCTTGGTAAGATTTGTTCACAGGGGGTTTGCCTTTGCCTTCCTCTGAGCCTGAGATAATGTGCATTTTCGTGGTGGAGTGGGGATTTGAACCTTGTTTTCCAGAATCATAGTCCAGTGCTCAGGCCATTGCAGCAGGCTGGCTGTCCAAAAATACAACCAATTAAAAATTGAAGTCCTGTCTAAATAAGATGTCTTTGCTGGATTTTTTAAAAAAAAAGATAAGAGAGGAGGCCACCTGGATGTCCTATGGAAAAGAAGTCGACAGTCTAGGAGCAGCCACTGGGGAGGATCTTTCTGTCCTCACCAAGCACATTGGAAAGGCCTGACATCTCACAATTCTGGATGGCTCATATGGGGAGATACAATTTTTCAGATTATCTGGCCCAAGCTGTATAGAGCTTTATAGGCCATGAGTAGCATTTGAATTGTGCCTGGAATTGGACCATTAGTCAGTGGAGATGTTTCAACAAGGGACTGATATGTTCTTTATTACTAGCCCACCCTGTAGGCTGGCTACATTGTTTGGAACCCATTGAAATTTCTGTACAGTTTCCAAAGGCAGCCACATGTAAACTGTGGTACATTAAACCAAAAGGGATGTAAGGATAACATATGTCATAGAAGCCAGATTTGACATCTCAAGGAACAGGTACAGCTAGTGCACAGCCCTTAACTGTGCAAAACCTTCTCCTGGCCAGTGCTGAAACCTGTGGAATCTAGGAATACACCCAAGCTGCCAACCTGAGACTTCAGGGATAGTGCAACCCCATTCAGCACAGGCTAAAATGATATTTCCTGATCTGCCGTTTGACTGACCAAATGCACCTCTGTCTTGTCTGGGTTAAGCTTCAGTTTCTTTGCCCTCATCTAGTCCATTACTGACACAAGGTACTAGCTTGGTACCAAAACAGGTTCCGTGTAGTTGGATGGAAAGAAGAGGAAGAGTTGGATGTCATCTGTTTATGTGGAACTAGACCCTTTTTCCCAGCTCTCACCTAAAAATTAGCTCTCTTCTTGGAGAGCACTTAGCAACATCTGGGTTTGTTTTGTTTTACGATGAGTTCCTGAAGACAGCTCAGAACATTGGCACATCCAGACTTGATTCCCAACTTTTTCAGTTTGTCTCCTTTCTCATAGACTTATAAGATAGGAGAAAATTCCTGGCAGTAGCAAAGGTCATAAAGGCTCTTCCTTAATAGCTGGAACCTTATGTATGCCTCTCACAGCCGGGATGCAAGGGAAATTGACTTCAGATCACCCTCCTACTCAATGCATCATGCCACTTTTCCACTGCATCTCAGCAGCAGTGGCTGTCTTGAGGCATAAAAGAGAAAACATCAAAGTGCTCATTATCACCACCTGGCCTTCTTTATCACTGCGCCCCATCTGTTTGGGAAGGAGTAGGCTAGCCATTGATGAGTTCAGTACTAGCTGTGCCCAAATCTTTGGTAGAGTTAAAAGCTTGATAAATATGGGTTTGAAGAGCAACCTTGACCACAAATGTGTCCCAGTGTAATGCAGACAGTATTATTTGAGTACATTTCAGTAACAGTAAAAGACAAAATTTAACTTCCAAAATTATTACTCATGCTATGCTCTCACCCTTTCTCATTATTAGTTGTATGAAAAAGATTTTTTCTGAGGCCATGGATTCATCACTTTCAGTTAAACTTCGCATAAAAGTTTCTACTGCTTCAGAATCAAAGCTATAACCAACTTTATAAGACCTCCCCCCAGTTTATAGGAGTTTACTTAGTTCTGCAGAAAGGCTCATAATTAAAAAAGGACTCTGAACACCAGATATTTCTCTAATTGTCTTTAATGTTTGACCCTTTTAAACCTTTCCTGACAGAATGAAATATTTCAGCTTAATTGGCTTCTTTTTCTGTGTATGTTTGTGAAACATGCTGCAAAAGTGGTGCCAAATAGCAATTTGAGAACTCTTTCCTTAATCTATTTATTTTTCTTAAATATATCCCTCCCTGTCTCCCTCTGTTGCTTTTTATGCTTCTCTGCCTTGAACACCAACCTGACATGCCAAAATTGGTATGGTAAAACTTTTCTACACATAGAGATAAATTAATAGGGGAAACTTTCTCCTGTTGAATGTCTGCATGACCAACTGTTGTTAATTAAGGCACAAGGGTAGGATTAGTTTTTTTTTGTTATTTTTTTTAAAGAAAAGGTATCTTTGAAGTCCAGCTATATTACCATCTTTCTCTACTCTGCCTCTTACCTCTGCATCTCCTCTCAAAATTGTTCACCTTTGAATTCCTCACACACCATCTCCCATTTTTGGTTGGGTCTCTGCCCTATAAAGGGGTGCACTTACTTTTTCTGATGTTGCATAAGGAGGTATCCAGTATCTCTTTAGACAGAAGTTTGAACAGGTTGCTCAACAGCTGTTGGACAGCACCCAGGTATAGCTCTGTTCCAAGTCCCTACCACCACTGCTATCTGCCTGCATTTGCTACTTTACTCTGAATTAGGTTTAAAATAAAATTATGGATTGTAGGATGAATAAAGGAGTATTGCATCAGTTTGCTATGGAACCAGTTACAAATAATTTTTCAGTACCTAAAACTAGTGAAAGAATGGTGGCTGAAGGGGGAACTATCTATCATACTTCACCATCTATTGCATCTATTGCATTTCTACATTTTATTTCATCACAAGAAGATATCATGGGTGACCATGCCCATATTATAGTCAAAATTAAAGCCAGTTTCATAGCTTGTGAAAGTAATGTTACAAGACTGAATTCAAACACTGTAGATGTGGAATAAAGTTTCTCAGACCTCCCTGTTTTAAAGTATTTCCCTATGGTACTTAAGCTACAGAAACTATAGCAGCCAGTAACTGCATAATATAAGAAGTACAATAGGGTAAACCTCTCTGTTCCCCATGCTGAAATGCATGCTTTTGAAACTCCATGTCTGTAGTACCTTAGGAAGTCTTTGGATTACAGCTATAATAACTGACAGTTGTAGTATCTAGTTCCTTGTGATGAAGTGTTTTTTGAGTACTCACTGGTCCCATTAGGATCCCAAATCCCAATAAACTCTTAGTGCTACAGAGTTTGGATATTTTGATCAATATCCAGATCAAAATGGGTTTGTTTCACTTTTTTTTTTAAGAAATATCTGTATTTGGATGTGGTCCATACAGCAGCAGGAGTTGCAAGAATGAAATGCTTTACATTAGCACTCGCCAAGGTGTGTGAATATGAAACACCACCAAAGCAGAAACCTGTCTGGATCCATTTCCAGTATTAGGCTGTCTATAATATTCTTGGCTTGCATAGTTGAAGCCATTAAGCAGCAACCCATAGCAGTAATAAAAGGCACCGGGACATGATTTTCTGTTTCTTACATCACTCAGGCAGCATTTTCTTGAATCAAATGTACTCTATTTTTTTTTAAGTCCGTACCAGAACAAAACTTTTAAAAATCCCTACATGCTGAGTTTAGTCTGGGAAAATCTAGTACTTAAAGTTTTTGTAATGGAAAGTTTGAGTGATAATTGTGATCAAACTGTTGCTTCATTGTTTGTTCAAACTGATATATTTTATGTGTTGCTTAGATAAAGTGGAGTTTGATTTGGACTTTAAAGGAGTTTCAAAAATTAGTGCCATCATTTATTCATATATAGACAGGCAGATAGATAAGTGAGAATGATAATAACAGGTTGATTGCAGGGTTGGCCATGAGGTCAGGTACATACATGTCCATGAAAGGAGAAAAATTCCAATATGTATAGAGTTGTGAACTAGAGACAGTATCTATAGGCAATGATTGAATCAGGCCAACACCTGAAAACTTCCTTCTATCTAGCAATCTGTCTTAAAGAGAAGGAAAGGAAATTGTCATTCTTCTGTAGGGAGGGTAACAGAAGAATAAAAATATTCATAAATGTCAACTACACCTTTCCTTTCCTAGTTGCATAGAAAAAGATCTTGTGAGAAGATTATCCATCATTCCAATGCACAGTATTACTGAAAACAGGACAGATGTTTTACCAGTGTTCAAAGACATTATTAAATTTACAGTATAGCATTAGATCCACCCATCACCCCTTTCACACATACACACCTGATATGCCCTTGTCCAGTTATCAGACACTTTGAGGGAGTATGTGTATCTGTACAGCAAGAGCGGAAACAGAGATCAGTCACTGTAATGGAGGTAAAGTTTCAGGCTTATTGTACTTGCAAGTAAAAGACAGCCTTATTCATGGTATCTTGGCAATCTTGTCTTAGTTATACGGCTTTTTAAACAAATCCAGAAATGAGTAGATTTCACACCTTGGCTAAGCCATAGCAGCTTATTGCAAAGGAATATTAGTAACACAAGGTAACATATAATAATAACATTGTAATAGGAAGGATTAAGAAGACACATGGGATTAATTTTTTTTCTTATGGAAGTGTGAGTCCTTTGTGCTCAAATGATTTACACCTGTATTTACACTTGCAATCTCATTGAATTTAATACTTGCCAGGTGATGTTTTAGAACAACTTGCTTTAAAAAAGCCACTTGGTTCCAGTTAAATTATTTATGGCAACAGGAGATGAAGTAGCCAATGATGTATTTTCAGATCAGGTATGTATCATATGTTTATGTTAACTATTTGGTATAACTTTGTCTTGCTAGAAAATGGAAATGTGTATATTAACCTATACAAGACTCAGCAGACTGTTAGCATATCTCATCCTACAGCACAGGGTATTCTAAGAGTGAGTCACTCCTTAGCAGCCTTGTTTCTGACCTGGTGTTATTAGAAAAATGTAGAGCTGGATTCAGCATCTTTACTCTGCAGATAGCAGTCTTCCTCACTCATCAAGGCGTTCTTTCCTCAGCTCTCCATACTATGTTTTCTATCCATATTATGTTTTAATTTGCTTTGTAAACCACCTTTGGTACTACTGTACTGAGAGAAAGGCAAGGACAAATTTTATGTGCATGTGCGCATACACACACACACACACACACACAAAGAATGGGTGGAAAAATCTGCTTCAGTAAGTTCATTGCAAGTGTCTAATACTAGATCTAATCCATAGGCATAAATCCAATACAAATCATATAGTAGTGCTGGGATTTTTAGCTGCTTCCTCTCTGCCTCACAGCCTTATATGGTACCACAAACACATTCTGAAGGGTTTCCAGCCCTCTCCACCAGATTTTTTGAGAATCCAGGAGGCTTCAGTGAGAGAACATGTCTCTTCTTCTCTTTCAAAAGCAGAAGCTGAGTACTGGAATCACACACACACTGCCCTTTTCCCCTAGACCAGAAACTAGACTTATCTATATTGTGTATATCTCAAATATTCTCTGTCGGTGAATTCAGTTGAACAACAAAAATGGGGCTCCTCCCCCCCCCCAAAAATAGATTCATATATTGCATAGATCCAAACTGAACATTCTAAATTAGTATGGGACCTCATCAGGGAGGTTCAGAATATAGATGCTATCTAGTTCAAAAATTCTTACTCTTGGGTCTCCTATGCTACTCTTATTTAATGCAACTGCTTATTTTTTCCCACTTTATTGACCTCTTGTAGGTTTTGTTTTGTTAAATTCAGTGTATAAGCATGTCAGCTTGAATTACCTGCAGTTCCTTCCTCCAAAATAGTATGGGGAACAGATACATGTTACCTGAACAGCTAGTACCCTTTAACACTACATAATTGTAGCATGTGGTCCCAAATCACGCCAGGAAAAACTACTTCTTCTACCAGGCCTCTTCCCACTCTAGAAATGTCATTATTTTCCAGTTGTTCAAAACTCCTACAAAAAAATTTCACCTGTAGAATCTAAGCCTATTCCATAACTCATACCAAATTTGGTTTCAGTAAAAGTCTTATTGATATTTGATTACACTTAAAGTTCTTATTTGTTTAATCTTTGCAGGAGCAAATTTGTCTTTAATCTTTCTTTTGGAAAAATTAATTAGGAATTCTAATATACTTTAACCATTTCTTCCAGAAGAGGGCTACATAGTCCTGCCCTTCCATTCAGATGGCTAAAATTCCTGAGTTAGCTCATTCTTATTACCCTTGAGATTCTGCCCAAAATCTACAGCTCTTATGTCTGACCTTCATTACTGATTGAATAACAAGCAAATTACTTTTAAAGAGCTCTTCTTCCTTCTTCCAACATCCTTTGCTTTGTCTAGCTCTTTCAATGGTCTCTAGTGCCCCTTGGAATTTTTGAAACTGTTAATATCAACATTCTGTTCGAAACAGTCTTGTTTCTGTTAACTCACATGTTAACTCACTCATTTATTCACTCACTCACTGGTATCTTTTTTTTTTAATCAGTGAAACCTACTTCCCTAAATTAGTGTTAGTAAACAGTATTGGACAATGACTAAGAAGTTATTTTTTTGACTTTCTGAGTGGAAGTGATTTCTTATTTTTTCACTTCGTTTCTCTCTGCAACTTTCCATTAAGGAAAGGCAAAATCACTTCATGGTATAAGATTATAAAACACCAAATAATTAAATATTAGCCCTATCTTCACTGCAAAATTAAGAGTTTTTCCTCCCACATTTTTTAGTTATTTAAATATTGTGTATTTTGCCTGAGAATCTGTACAGTATATTTTCAAAGGAGTTGAACTCAACTACCAGGTGGCAATATCAGCTACATTGCCTGCAACTTCACTCATAGGACCCCCAAATTATTTTGCACGACGTCCTGCGGACATGCTTCAGCCGCTGTGGTTAGTTCCTATGATGGTTGAGAAATTCTGAGAGTTGGGTGGGGACCCAACGTTTTCAGTTCTTGAGCAAGCAAACCGAAAGTCCATCTGGCTGCTTCACAGACTTGAACATCAAGGATTATTCTTCCACTATCATCTACCTTACCTTGCTCTGGAGTTAAGATGAACTGAAAGGGCTCTTTAACTGCACTTAGGACTGACTGATAGTAGTATCAGGCAGTAGATTTTGGATACCATGAAAGGGCAGCAAATAGTTATTGTAAGTGTTGTCATTGCAGTTGTACTATCCAGGAGAGAGAGAGGCTTACAGGATTTTCCTCTGTTGTGTAGCAAAGTAACTTGACTAGCTGTGTGTGTGTATATGTTCACATGTGTGCCACTATTAGCTGTTCCACCTTAGCTAAAAATGTCTTTGGCTGGATGTGTTTTGCAATGGAGTCTCTTCCACTGTTATCTCTTTCTTAAAGGTGTCAATCATTCTCATATGTCAAACAGAAACATTTGAGGGAGCTGCTCTCATGAAGATATCCACCAAATAACTATACCTATTCATTCTGGAGAAGAAGGATTAAGAGTACAATGACATGCACAGTTACAAAAAAGGTAGATCCTAGTGAAAATGGGATTTACCACCAGTGCATAAGTATGGGATTATTGTAGACCCACATAACTTTGTTCTGCTTGTGTCACAGCTCGGATCTACCTAGGCCCTTTCCACACATGGAGGGAGAAACGGGGTAAAACGTGTAGAAACGGAGCTTACCAGAAGCTGGGTAAGTCTATCGCCATAAGGAGCAGTGTGAGTTCATTGCTCCACACTCCTGCGGCGTCCTGCGGTGTCCAAAATGGCGGCTTACGGCTGGCGGAGGCTCTCCACCAACAGGAGACGCTCCCCAGCCGGAAGCCCGCCCCCTGGCAGATCTGTAGGCTTGCACTTGCGCATGCCTGCAAATCTACACCGGGGTGCTGCAACAGGGTGGAACGGGGCTGCATGCTCGTGTTTTATAAAAACCACTTAAAAAGTGGTTTTTAAAAAACCGTGGTGCCACCACTTCTAGTCGCTTCAGGGCGGTTTGAGATGTAGAACCTCAAAATTATAAACGCTCCAGCGCACTCCACAGTGTAGATGACCTCTGTTAGAGATCGCTCTACACCATTTTAATTACCCCGTGTGGAAAGGGCCCTAGAATCATGCTGGCTGTTGCATGCTCCTAAGTGGACATATGTGTGCAGGAAATAGAACTGTGAAGATACAGAATTCTGAATTTAGTAGAAGGCTGTTGCTTTGTAACTGTGTAGCAGAGCTGGCAAAGGGATCAATAAGCAACAGGATACTGATGATGGGGTTCCAATGTGTATTGGGCACTTCTAATGCATATGGGTTATGCATCTTCCCAATTCAACACCTGGGTTTCTTCATTTCTCTGACACTTAGCTTAGTGCACATAAATTTATGTTGTAGAAAAAGATACATAGGATTCCAGCCATTTTTTAAAAAACTACAATTTCCTAAATCATTCACATCCCCTGAATCAAATTAAATGATGCAATGTTGTAGTAAAAAAGGTAACTCTTCTGAGCTCCATTTTTTTTTTCCACAGCAGAGTAATTGAAAAAAATACAACGACTGGACCTCCAGATCTTTCTTAATTACAAACACAGTTGTTCACGAGGGCTTACTTTTAAATCTGGAAAGGGTTTTATATTGGAGAAAATATATTTTCCTGCTTTTGAAAGATACTAAAGTAATCATGAAAAGATGGGCAAAAATAGTCATGGAAACAGTTTTATATCTTTTTTAATTTGTGATTTTATTCAGAATAACCCTTGAAATGGCACTAATTCCATCTTGAACAAAAGGGCATTAGTGGCTTGTGCCATGTGATGTCATCAAGCAATGGTTTCTTAATTTTCAGAGTGATATTGTACTTTAAGAATTTTTTTAAAAAAATAATAAATAACAAATAAGTGGATAATGGTCTGCCCCCCCCCAAAAAAAAAATAAAAGTGAGAGGAGGAACAAGATTCTCAACACTATTACTAGTCTCTGTTAGGTACATTTGCCACTGAAATTATAAAGGACAAACTATAATGGAAATTATGAATTATAAAAGAGGATTCTCGGCTGACCTCAGTTCTGAGCATTGTGGTACAAAGTCCTTTTCACATTACAGTCTGTCTGTGTTTATTTTGAACATTTGAATATTGGCCAAGGAGTGAGAGTGACAATTAGAAATGTTCAGAGTTCAAGATTCCAGGAGCACACAATATCTAGCTGCTCTTCAGTCTTCACTATGCCTGTGTTGTGCAATCAAGGATGGATATGAAGGAAATAGTTCTGCCAGAATACTTGGTCTATAGGTTCTGTGCATCCAAAGACAGGGATTTGCCTGAAGCCCTGTAAAAGTGCTGTTGTTCAGAACATCATATAGTATGGAGCTAGACATACCATTGGTCATAATCAGGGACCTTTCACAGTGCACATAGTACTCAGATTCCACTCTAAGTGCCATGATTCTATCCTATAGAATAACAAGGTTGTAGTTTGGTGTTGTGTTAAAGCTCTTTGGAAAAGAACTCTAAGTACTCTTCCCTAACCTAAAAATCCCAGAATTCCATAGGACAAAACAATGTTGTGAGAAAGTGATCTCCACATCAAGGCAGCTTCATATGTTTTCAATAGTAATGGAAGGAATACTTGTTAGTATCCATCTCCTAGCTGAGATGAAAGCTCAAGAATGCCTTGTCAAGAAAAATAGAGCCACAGCAGAAATGAGTCACAATTTCTAAAGTTTTTGGTAATTATTCTCAAAAATAATGAATATGAGTTTTCTGCACAGAAAACTTTTTCCAGAACTTCCCCCCAAAAAACAAACAAACAAATATCATTTGTACACACACACACACACACACACACACACACACACACACACCACTTTCTTTTCATGCAGGATCACTTTTTTAGGCCAGAATACACTATGTATATTTCTGTGCAGAATAATTCCCTGAAAATCTTTAGAAAGTGGGAACAGAACTATGATGAAATCTTTTTTGTCTCACGTTGGGAGATCACTATGGACACTGTTCATTCTGTCATGAAAGGATCAAAGATGTAAAGATCTACATCCCTAGTTCACAATTACAGAAACCTCTAGCCTTTGTGAAAGTTCATTTTGTAACTACTGCATCAGCCCCCTGTTCTGGGGAATCATGGCCTCACCCAGAAGGTTCCCAGGGCCCTTCTCCCATAACAAGGCCAGTAATAGGAATGATAGCTTTCCTATTATTATTCACCCCTCCAGCAATGCACAGTTGCTAAAATGTGTTATTATTTCTAAAGTGTGTGATTTGTACTAAATAACTCACAATAAAGTTCATTCAGCAATTAATAGCCTTCTTGAGCTTTTTGACTTCTGAGTACACAATGCACAAGGAAGAAGAATGGGACCAAATGCAATGAATCCACTCTTCCTCTACTGCAGTAGGGAATATTTCCTTTTTGTAGAGGCTTTCCACATGATGAAGAACACCAGTTTTTGAATCACCACAGGATAGCCATGTTAATCTATGACAGCCAAAATATTACAGAATTTTGTGAAACCTTAATCATGGCAGATGTTTTTGTAATTATGGCCTTTCCGCAGTGTCCTCTCATCTCAACATGGGGACGGGAGAGAAGCGGGACCGTGATGAGACTTCTGCATGACTTCCATTACAGTCCCACTCCTCTTCCATCCCCAGGCAACACAATCAGGGGTTAAACGATCATACCACCACCCCACACTTACTTGTCGTGCAGAAAGGCAGGAAGCACAATGATGGTGCTTCCAGTCCCAGTGCAGCCTGGGAAAGTACCTGGCAGCACTGCGGAAGGAAGCGGCATGTCCACTGTGCTCCCTTCCGCAGGAAGCCGGTCCTGTGAAGAGGGGAGCACTCCCGTTGCACTCCTTTCCCAACAGAGCCACTGCCGGGATTACCGGTAGGGCAGAACAGGACAAGGTAGGGTGCGGGAAGGCCCATTGTTTAATTTAGGGAAGGATTAATTTGTCCCATTTGGCTTTCCTCCACATTTAGATCTTGTTAACTTTAGCAATGATCTGTAATTATTCCCAATTCTGTTTGCAAGATTTTTAATGCAAGTGCTCAACTATGTGAACGCCACTGCTTGAATATCTCAAAAACATGTATTACTAAGTATATTAACTAAAACTAGAGGCATGTCATTCTCTTATATAAGGGGTGGGTTCCCAACTGATATAACTATGGAGCTTGTTTGTGGTGGTTCAGTAAACTTTCAGTCAATGCGTGAGGTGCAAATCTGATCTCAAAAATGCACTGAAGTTGTAAATAACAGAAATATTCTAGATTTTAATAATATCAATTTTTCAGAGATTTTGCTGATCAAAACTTGACAGAATTCATATGAACCAGGACAGTGAAGACAGTGTTTACTATAGGATCTGACCAACTTTGAAAACATCAATTTAGGTGGCAATATTACTTAAGAGTACTTTAACAAACATCCAAGGGACAACCTTCCACAAATATACAGAAATTGGCTACCTTTCTGAAATCTATGCACTTTTTGAATATATTTTCCCCGTAAGAAGCATTTTACTACTCTGATACTAAGGTTAAATAAATCCAGTTTAAAAATCCAGTTTGTTTCCAACATCATGTAAGAGAGTGAAATTGGATTAAGAATTTTGTTTATATATGAAAGCAAAACAAAACAAAACACTGTACAAAGATTGTTCTAGGTGTGTATGTAATAGCCCACACTGTTATTTTTTGTGAGATGATCACCGACTTTGTTTGTAACTTGTGTACAAATTTTTTTTTCTGTTTAAAATGTCCAAGAAATATGACCAGAACATCAGTACTTACTGGCAAACCCATTCTGAATATAATTGCTAAACCAACATTTTTTAAATGAGAGTTTTCACCATATTGGTAATTGAAATGTGCAATTTTTCATTTTTCCCATTTATGTTGTTGTTGTTACCTGCCAAAAAGTCCTCTTTGACTTATGGCAACTCTGTCAATGAGAAACATTCAATACACCCTGTTATTAATAGCCCTGCCAAGGTTTTGCAAGCTCCCCCATTTATTCTAATTGGAGCCTAATTAATTCCAATGTTCTCTTAACAAAAGCCTCACTAAAACACACACATGCACACGTATGTAGGTAGGAGACTGTCCATCATAGGATGGGCAATCAAACATTTTAGGGGGCAACATGAAATATAGTGTGTGACACAGGCTGGCGAAAACATTTTACGTATTTTTCCTACTAATTTGTGGTTCAGAGTGGTGTCCCAAAATGAGTTACTTCTCTGATACAGTTATTTCATGGTCACGTGATTCATGAACATTTATATTTACAGAAATGTATCCTTATATCCTTTTATCAAAAGACAGAACAGAACAGAAAACAGTTGTACAATTATTAATCAAAAACAACATAGGTACATGTACACAGCCACAGCAGATAATGACAATTATTCCAGAGTTGAGAGTCAATGCTGGTGCTTCACTTTAATAAGCAGCACACAAATTACATGGGTTTCCCACAGACTTTGCTCCCAAGACGAGTAGAATGCATGAGAAATAAGGAAAGCCCGTTGTTTTTGTGCCCATCAAAGCTTCCCTCCATGTGAGGAAGTGGCTAATTTGTCATTTCACACTCAAAAAGGCATGAAAAGCAAACAGCCTATGTATATTGGGGGCAGGAGGAAGAAGAGGCAGTAAAGGGAAGCCAGAGGATGGGAGGGTTGCTAGTAAGAAAGCAAGATAGTGTAAGGACAGCCTGAAAAATAAGATGAGATGCTAGTCTTGTTTGATCTCATTTCTGGTACTATAAACCAGGTTCACTGAACCTGACAGACAATATCCTAAGGTTAAGCTGGTGTAAATCAGTCTGGCATCTGACCCAGCTTTCCACTTGGTTGGGATGATTGAGGCTGCATGCTTTTATCCACTGGATTCAACAGGACTAGACATGTAAATCTATGGAAAAACAGAAAAGTTAAAACTAGGTGATTTAAAAAAAAAAATTGCAAAGCTGCCCATCTCCAACTTGCACATTATTTACAAATGGACTTTGTTTCCATTTTATTTTAGTAAAAAATATAAAACATTAATTCTGACAATGCACCACTGTCTCTAAAACATACAAGACCTTTGCACAAAGAATACACAGCTGAGTAAAAATCTGTTTCCACCATGACAACTTTACAGATTGCTTCCCTCATTCTCCTTGGTAGATTTAATTTTGTTACTTTTGGTATCAAAAAAGCAAATGCAAATTAGCAGAATTTAAGTAGCAGAGAGGTGAGATAAGACAGGGATGAGAAGGGCGGGGGAGGGATTTTTAGAGACAGACAGAAGAGGTGCTGGCACAAATCCTATTAATGACTAATAGGATTTGTGTGTCTACCTCCCACTTGCTTCTTAGAAATTTTACTCGTTGCTGGCAGTTCCAATTTGAGTCAACATGTCATCTCAGCAGATTGTTTTCAGACTTGTTGCTACTTATACCCTGTTGAACTAGGCTATACCTTTCTTCCCACAAAAGTCAAGGTTACACTTGCTTTCTATGAATAAATCATTGCTACTGCCCAATTTACAGAATGATTGACTCTCTCCTTGATAACCAAAAAATGTACCTATGCTGTGCACTGAACTCCTCTGTGATGACAACTAGGAGAGGAGAGAAGAATTTCTGATCGATGGAAGGTCCCATAATTTTACCAAGCATCAACATTTTAAGGACTCTTTTTGGGCCTATTTTTAGATTCCATTTTTAATAGATCCTTATATAGTCTATTAGTACACCCAGCCTACTTGAAAATGCAGATGTCTCATAGGAGTTATTCAATATACATTTGGCCTATGTTTTTCCGGGGGGAAATACCTAGCAGAACAGGCATTCAAAACATTACATAAACTAACTCTTCAGAGCCAGAGATGCAAACGGAATGATCTCAGCTCCAATCTGGGGGCTACTGAACTGCATAGAGCTCTTGAGAAAAATTCCAAGTGATAGTGTATTCTTCCATGGGGGTCTCCTATATATTAAGGACTGTGCATTGGCGGGTCACTTTGAGAAGCAACATCAATACAAAGGGTCCACAAAAGGTAATAAAAAGTATTTTTTTCCACTTTCAAAGAAGTCCTTTCTTTAAATAAAATACTCAAACTATGTAGACTCAGGCCTAGTGTGTTGGTTCACAGGTTGGTGGTGCCGCCGGTTCCGTTTCTTCTTTATTTCTTGGACATGTTTCCACTTTGGTCCACCTTTGTTACGTTGCCGTTTCTTTTCCCGATGCCACATTTGCTCACAATATTCATCCAGGCTGAAGCTGGGGCTGCTGAGAAGCTGGATGTAATCCTTGTACCTGAGCTGTGACTCAACTTGCAGATCCCGTACCCTCCCTTCTTCATCGTCTGTTTTCTGAGAATTTTCCATCTGTCCATTTTCAATGACATTTAAATTTAATTTCACAATTGTTTGGACAAATGTATGTTCTTGGGCTTTACAATAATATGCTCCTGTGTCCTTTCTCTGCAAGCTACGGATCAACAGGCCATATTCTGTCTTGATTATTCTTTCATCAGGTTTCAGCTGTTAGGCAGAAAAACAAAAGATAATGAAGTAAGGCTAATGACACACACTCACACACAATATAGGAAATGTCCTAAGTAAAGAAGGGACAGCTAGTACATGAACCTGTTCATGGAACATGGAATGGATAGCTGGTGCATGAACCTGCTAAAGAAAACTGGGTTAAAAATGACAATATGCAAGGAAAAAAAGGTGAATAAAGTTAAACATTCAACTGGTTGATACTTTGAGTCTTAGGGATGGATGACTGTACCAAGCTCAGTTTCACCCAGGGTTTTATTTCTTAAGTATCTGTTTATCACCTCTCAGTCCACCAGAACTCTTGGATCAAATTATTACGACTTCTCCTGAAAGAGATCCTTGGGTTATGGTGGGTTTGGATGTTGCTTTTATCTCCTTGTCTCCTTGTTCTATTCCCAGGACCTGTCGTAGTGATTTCTTGAATTTACACTAGAGCTTTTTTAGACGATTGTTCAAACTGGGATGTGGTTTGTTTTGTTAGTCCTATGACTTGAAAGGCAATCTTTCTCCTGTCAGAAATGTTTATTTTTTTTCAAAGAGTTATATACCCTTTTCACACCTTACCTTTTTGCGTTGCGGGGGTGCAGAGCTCACCCGAGCAGCCTCCGGAGAGGGGGTCTCACTTCTCTGCTTCTTCGGCTCCACACGAGCTTCCTGCTCACGCGAGAGCATCGCCTCTTCCTTTCGCAGTGCAGCCTGGGTCCTCCCAGGCTGCACTGAGACAGGAAGAGCGACCAGCCCAGTTCCCGAGGCTCCGCACGCAAGGTAAGTGCGCGCAGGGCCCTGGAGCGATGCGCGACCACGTAGCATTTTTGGCTTCAAGCTGAAAATGAAAAAATGTGTGCACGGTCCGCATCAGGCCCTTGAGTGTCGCGCAAATGTGAGTGCGTTGTGTGGACCCTTTTCAGAAATACCATGTGAAAAGGGCCACAGAGTTAACAGCATTGATGCATTGAGGTACTACAGTACTATCACTCTGAAGGAAGAGATATTATTCTGATATGTCTCAGAAGTAAAAAGAAAGGTACAGGAATAAATGTTGTAGTTCGTGCTAGGAACTGCCAGAAAATAGTCTAGGATAACAGAAATTTCATTTGGATATTTAAAACACAACAAAACAAAGCCTCAAGTATTTATGGCAACTGTACTCTTTGGATATATTTGTCATATCTGGGGGAGTCCTAAAGCAATATTTTTAAGTTAGTTTTTAAAATGTATACAATTAAAATGACATCCCAAAAGCCCTTCTCATTTCTCAAGCATGCTTTCTGATGCGCACTGGCCCACTCTTCTGTTTCTGCTCCCTTCGGCAAGCATTAAGCATTACAGAAGACCTCCCATATCCGTACTGACTCTAGTAGGTACAAGATGTGTGGATAAAAAAAGGTACTTCAAACTGTGAGTGTGGCATTTGAAAGCACTACTTCCCAAAATTGAAATTTATTATTCTAAAAGCATGCTATGGATTATTGTACTGTTCAACCTTTCGAACTGCAATTTATGTCCAATCGAAGAAAAAAATAGTATTTTCTGCACTACAGATTTTAGATATTTTAAATAGTAAGCCATTACAAACTTAGTTTTTTAGAGTCTGTTAATAATACAAAATACATAGTATAGGAATTAAAGGAGAAACCACAACCATCTTTTCCAGATTTTGTCACTGATGTGATGCAGCAAACATTTCTTGATGTTGAAGCCAGTATTTCATTTTCAGTCTTTTAACATTCACTTAATAATGATAGATGTTAGGTCATTTCGGTCTGTTGGCAACTCAAAAGTGACACTATCATGGGGTTTTCTTGGCAGGATTCATTCAGAGGCGCTTTGCCTTCCTCTGGGACTTAATCACCAAAGAAGATTATAAGCAAGTAGCCAGGAGATGTAGGGAGAAGGTCAGAAAGGCTAAAGCACAGAACGAACTTAGGCTGGCCAGAGACATTAAAAACAATAAAAAGGGCTTTTTTAAATATGTCCGCAGCAAAAGGAAAAAGGAGGAGATGATAGGGTCACTGCGCAGGGAAGATGGTGAATTATTAACAGGAGGAAGAGAAAAGGCAGAACTCCTCAACACCTTCTTCGCCTCAGTTTTTTCCCAAAAGGATAAAAACACTCAGCCTGGCGGTTGGGGAGCAGGTAAGGAAGTGGGGGAAATGCAGCACAGAATAGGTAGAGAGGTAGTACAGGAATACCTGGCTACTCTCAATGAATTCAAGTCTCCAGGGCCAGATGAATTGCACCCTAGGATTTTAAAGGAACTAGCAGAGGTCATTGTGGAACCTCTTGCTATAATCTTTGAAAACTCTTGGCGGACAAGAGAAGTTCCAGCAGACTGGAGGAGGGCAAATGCTGTCCCCATCTTCAAGAAGGGAAAAAAGAGGACCCAAATAATTATCCCCCAGTCAGCCTGACATTAGTACCCGGAAAGATCCTGGAGCAGATCATCAAACAGTTAGTTTCTAATCACTTAGAAAACAATGCCGTAATTATGAAAAGTCAACATGGATTTCTTAAAAATAAGTCATGCCAGACTAATCTTATCTCTTTTTATGATAGAGTTACTTGCTTGATAGATGATGGGAATGCTGTGGACGTAGTATATCTTGATTTCAGTAAGGCCTTTGACAAAGTTCCCCATGACATTCTTGCAAAGAAGCTAGTAAGATGTGGACTGGACAGGACTACTGTCAGGTGGATTTGTAACTGGTTGACTGACCGTACCCAAAGGGTGGTCACCAATGGCAGATTCTCATCCTGGAGAGAAGTGACTAGCGGGGTGCCACAGGGTTCTGTCCTGGGCCCGGTGCTGTTCAATATCTTCATTAATGACTTGGATGAAGGAATAGAGGGCACGCTGATCAAATTTGCAGATGACACCAAATTGGGAGGGGTTGCTAATACACCTGATGACAGGATCAAAATTCAACAGGACCTGGACAGATTGGAGAGCTGGGCCAAGGCTAACAAAATGAATTTCAACAGAGAGAAATGTAAGGTCCTACACTTAGGCAGAAAAAATGGTATGCAGAAATATAGGATGGGGGACAAGTGGCTGGCTAACAGTACGTGTGAAAGGGATCTAGGAGCCTTAATAGACTACAAGCTGAACATGAGTCAGCAGTGTGATGCGGCAGCCAAGAAAGCCAACGCAATTCTTGGTTGTATCAATAGGAGTATGGTGTCTAGATCGAGGGAGGTATTGATACCACTTTATTCTGCTTTGGTTAGAACTAATCTGGAATACTGTGTCCAGTTCTGGGCACCCCAATTCAAGAAGGATATCGACAAGCTGGAGTGTGTCTAGAGGAGGGCAACCAAAATGGTGAGGGGCCTGGAAGCCATGCCCTATGAGGACAGACTTAGGGAGCTGGGGATGTTTAGTCTGCAGAAGAGAAGGTTGAGAGGGGACATGATAGCCATGTTTAAATATTTGAAGGGATGTCATGTTGAGGAGGGAGCAGGCTTGTATTCTCCTGCTCTTGAGACCAGGACAAGGAGCAATGGATACAAGTTGCAGGAGGGGAGATTCCACCTGAACCTCAGGAAGAATTTCCTGACGGTCAGGGCTGTCCGGCAGTGGAATGTACTGCCACGGAGTGTGGTGGAGTCTCCTTCTTTGGAGGTTTTTAAGCGGAGGCTAGATGGCCACTTATCGGGAGTGCTCTGAGGGTTTTCCTGCATGGCAGGGGGTTGGACTGGATGGCCCTTGTGGTCTCTTCCAGCTCTACATTTCTATGATTCTATGATTCTATGATTCTATGAAGAGGAAAAGGGAAGCACTATTCCATGTCATGGATGCTCGTCACTCAAAATACATGTCAGTTTTAAAGTGTAAGTACTTTCCCCCCACCTCTATTGTTTTGATATGCTGTCAGACCTCATACTACTGACCACAACATATAGAAGGAGAATAATTGTTTCAAAATAAAGGAGAAAGGTATCTCTAACAAAGAAGCCAGGCTTGTCCAAGGTCACCCATTGCATTTTCATGGCTGACTAGGGATTGTAAACCTGGTCTCCCAAAGCCCTCCAGTGGTTCTCAACCTGTGGGTCCCCAGATGTTTGTGGACTTCAGCTCCCAGAAGCCCCAGCCACTATGGTCAATGCTCAGGGCTTCTGGGAGCTGAAGTCCAAAAACATCTGGGGACCCACAGGTTGAGAACCACTAGACCAACACAATGCTACCTAACCAAAAAATTAGGAAACAGGAATTCTTTGAAAGAGCCATAACCTCCTTGTTAGGGAACCCATTCTCACTTACTGTGGAACAACTATTCCTTGTATGTTGTAGCCTGTAGTATGAGGTTTGATAGTGTGTCAAAACAATAGCGAAAAAAAGTACTCATACTTAAAACTGACACATATCTTGAATGACAAGTATCCATGACATAGAGCAATGTCTCCTTTTTCCTTTCATACTACATGCCAAGAACAACAGCATCATTTTGATTCAGAAGTTTGTGAAGAATTTCAGTAAGATAAAAGGTCCAAGTGTTATCCCAAATAGGGTGAGACCTGTTGTTGAATGGGTCTGTTTTGCACATTTGGTAACACTTGGAACTCTGCTAGTGAGAGAAAGTTTAGGTTATAGTTCAAGATGCTGGACAATGCTATACTAAGGGAAGTTCAGTTATTAGCTCTTTCAACATGATTTGGAACTTCTATAATAATAGCAGTTCCTAAGCGGTTTACAATGTATTTTAGCTAATTGTCCCCAACAAGCTGGGTACTCATTTTACTGACCTATGGAAGGATGGAAGGCTGAGTCAGCCTAATCAATAAATCAACTTCTGATCTTGCAGAAGGACACAGAAAGGACACAGATTAAAAATAATATTGGAATCACGTCCAAGTAAATATGGTGATCAACAAAAGAGTAAACAAGCCATAACAGATACAATAACAATCAAGAACACGTCCTTCAGAAATTCCCAGACTAGAGCACTACAGAAGAATCCAGAACAGCTCTTACTTTTGTAGCATTTTACTGATAGCCATACCTTAAAAAGCTACTAAATGTTTTATATTGTACTTTTCATAAAAGTTCAACCTGCGTCCCTTGACCTCAGTAACCTTTAGGACTACTGTGTGATTTCAGTCACTACTGCCTTCCTCCTCCTGCAGATGGAGAAATGAAATGAAGAGATATTGATTTGTCAAGGACTGCTATTGAGAGTTGGGGCTGAGTTGATATTTAAACCACGGCCTTTTAGGCTCACAGCACAATCTCTCAACCAGTATACCATACCAGGTCTTTGTACACAATATCTGTCTTTGAATTGCATGTGATGTCAGTAGAAACTGGCACACAGAAGATGGCACTCTGTCCTTCTACTGCCACACTCAGGCCTATGTAATGAAAAGCAGTGAGGGAGAAAGATTCTGCCTGATTAGGTAATATGCAGCATGTACGCTTGAGAAACTCTGCACCATGCTTATTGTATAAATGAACCATTGAAAAATGAAGAATTCTATTGAAAGCTTTACTCTTTAAAAAATGAACTGGGGGAAATGAAGCTGGAAAATTGCCTAAATGACACATGTGCCTTTCTAGCAAACTTCAGAAGGAAAAGATTCAGAAGGCATGAAGATGGCTAAATTAAATTTATTCACAGTGGGTAGATTGTACACTGTTTCTTTATGTGAAAAATATGTAGGCAATTCCCCTCTCCCTCAACAATACACACACATATAGAGCCTGCCTAGCTGCCATGCAAACTGAACCAAGTTTTGAGACAGATATGTGCAGCTGTCTGTGTGCCACCCTCCTGACCCACCAACTACACTGTAGACCACAAGACAGCTGCTGAAAAAAAGGATCAGGTAACAAGAACATGAAGCTGATGGTCAGAGAGTGAGTCAGGGTTTCATTCTGAGCCCTCTCTCTTTGGTAATGTGACTTTGGGCAAAGAGATCCACATGTCCATGCCTCCTAACAAATAGCCATGGTCTAGCCAAAAGGAGAGAGAGAGACAGAAACAGTTTTCATTAGATGCTCAGATCTTTCCAACTTAAATCAGTGGGATATGGGGTGCTTAGTGTGTGCATATGTGTCTTCAAATCACCGGTCAATTTATGATGACCACTTGAATTTCAAGTTTTCTTAGGTAAGGAATTCTCAGATTTGGTACGGACAGTTTCTTCCTCTAAATTATAGCCTAGAATACCTGGTATTCACTGGCAGTCTCTCATTTTCACTCTCAAGTACTAACTAGAGTTGGCCTTATTTAGCTTCCAAGATCAAACCAGGTTTGGTGCCTTTAGAGTACCTTTTTAAATAAAGTACAGAACTTGCATCTTTAGATCTGCATAAATTCTAATCTACTTGTTTTGGGAACTCTGTACCT
The DNA here is from genome assembly GCA_948472985.1 of Iguana delicatissima. Taxonomy (NCBI): domain Eukaryota; kingdom Metazoa; phylum Chordata; class Lepidosauria; order Squamata; family Iguanidae; genus Iguana; species Iguana delicatissima. The sequence goes on from CAOKZL010000295.1 coordinate 976,442, forward strand.
TAACTAAATAGAACAGAAAAAAAGAACCAAAAAAAATTGTAGCAAACTAAAAGAAGAGCTTAAACTTTGATAGTAGTAAGAATTATAATACAGAGAAATTTAAAAATCAGCTTAAAATCCATGGCCGTAACAGGGAGGCAGTTGCTGAAGACGTGCCTGAACAGAAAGGTCTTTACTGGGGGAATGACAACAGGACAAAGCAGCCCTTAATCTCTGTTGGAAGCATATTCCATAGCCTGGGAGTAGTCACAGGAAAGATCCTCTTGTGTCTTCACCAAACATACCTCTGGACCAAAGAAAGGCCTTCCCTGAAGAACTCAAAGCTTGGGCTGGTTTGTACGGCAGCATGACATCTATCAGACAGGATCCAAGACAAATTAGGCTTTATAGGTCATAAGTAGCCAGTTGAATTCTGCCCAGAAACAGATTGTTAGCCTGCAGAGGTTTGTAATTACGGTATGTCTTTGCGTATATGTGTGTGCATACCAGACATCACTGAAAAAGGCAGAAGCTGAAAATTTCACACTTTTTATAAATACCTGTTTTCAATAATTTTATCAAATTTTATTACATCAACCTTTCAAGGTTCAGGTTCTACCTGAAAAATGCTGTTAACTGCTTTTCCTTACTATGAGACTGTCAGAGAGACAAACAGACTGATTGACAGAGAGCTAACTAGCCAGCTAAATAGAATGAAAATGTTGATCCAATATGGATTTCCAAATAAATGGGGAAGTCCTTTCTTGGGTGACTGAAACAAATGAACAATTCTGAGAGTAGCAAAAGTTGTTTTTACTAACTGCTGAGGAATTTTGCAGTATCTCAAAGTTGCTTTGCACACTTCTTGGTTGTCATCAACTTTCATACAAGGAAGAATTTGAAATCATTTTGTAGTTTGCAGGAAAGGAGTTTCAGAACCTGGGGGGCAGCTGCTGAGAAGGCCCTCTCCTGTATTCCCATCAGATGGAAGGGTGGTGGCACAAAAGAAGGGCCTCTCCAGCAGATCTCAAAGGATAAGCTGGTTTGTAAGGGAAAATATGGTTCTTCAAATAACCTGGACCTGAGCCATATAGGGCTTTATAGGTCAAAATCCAGCACTTTGAATTGTGTCCAGAAACAGACCAATAACAAATGGAGCTGTTGCAACAAGGGAGTTTTGTGTTCCCTGTAGCCGGCCCCAGTTAGCAATCTGGCTGCAGCCCTTTGGACCAGTTGAAGTTTCTAGGCATCCTTCAAGGCAGCCATATGTAGAGGATGTTTCACTAATCCAACTAAAGCATGTGTCACCATGGCCAAATCCTAAGTCTCAAGGAAAAGGTGCAGGTTGCACATGCTTTAACTGTGCAAATGCACCCCTAGCCACTGCTGAAACCAGAGTGTCCAAGTTCAAAGTTGAATCCAGGAGCACATCTAAGCTGCAGGCCTGCATCTTCAGGAGGAGTGTAGCCCCATCCAGCACAGGCTGAATCCCTATTTCCTAATCTCCCTTTCAACTGACTAGGATCATCTCCACCACTCTAGTCACCTTCTTACTTGTCTCATTGCCACCTTCTCCCTGGAAAATCAGAAGGCTGTTTTGACTCCACACTGTGAGAGGAGTTGCTTAGGAGCAATGGTGTCCACTTGCCCTAGCTACTTCTGCATTAGAGAGATCAGCCAGGACTTTGACAGATGATGGCAGCTGAAATTCAACAGAATCATCAGGAATCCATCAGGATTCACAAGTCTCTGGGGCAGATTATTTCAATTGGTCACCCACTTCTGCAGAAGTTCTGCATTGCAGCAAATCTAAACTCCACCAAGTTGTGATCTGTCCATCACAATGGACCTATAGACTGTTTTTCCACTCCCAGATCACATTTACTCCTCACTACTGAAAACAAGGCCCAGAGTGTCCTCGGCAACATAAGTAGGGCCAGATATAACATGAGGCAGACCCATGGCAGACACCAAGTCCTAAACTGCTCCCACCAGGGCATTCTCAGCACAGGTGTTGAAATCCCCAGCACTACAAGCTGGGGGCATTCCAACACCAGCCCTAAGACTATCCAGCTAGGTCAGGAAGAGAGAATGTTGAGCAGTGGGATGGGTGGCATACCAAAAGAACACCTAATCTGTCCCAGACACCCAGCTTTATGTAAACAAACTTGAACCCAGAAAACTGTGAGATAACACAACTGCAACTTCAATTCCCCCCCCCCCGTCTCACCTGCTGATGAACAGAGAAATGTGATGGGCAAAGCTGAGCTGAATTAACTTCCCCAGCCTCATCCAACCATGCCACTGCAATATACGCCAGGTTGTCATACTCATCCAAGATGATCTCCTGAAAAGCAGCAGTCTTCCCATTCACCAACCTGGCATTTACCAGCAGCAGCATTTTCAACCCAAGGGTTCTGTTGCAAAGACAATCCAGGTTGTTTGAGTTGGTGGACAGTTAAGGACAACTAGCACCGTGTTCATATCCCTTCAATCAAACTGCTCCCCTATTTCATATCACCCTCCACTCTAAGTGTGTGTGTGAGTGTCTTCTTACGGCTTTTGGACTATGTAATTAGAGCACAATGATCCCATTTTATGTGACATACTTGCATCCTGAAGTTTGTATTTTGGTGAGACACTGAAGCTCTCTGGTTGAAATTCTAAATACCTCTCTCTGAATTGCAAATCCCACAAGAGTTCACTATGGCAGTCAAAGTGGAATTATAGTAATATAATTGTGCAGTGTTAAAGGGCCCTCAGGTGAGGTATTTCTCCCCTTTCACAAAGGACGGAATCTGTCTTCTGAGACTGTGCCTATTGTGACACTTGTATGTACCACCAAAAAACACAGAATGCCCCAGAACTATAGGTCAATGAAAAGCAGTTTTGTCCTGTTCTAATAGATAAGAAATCATACTATTCTTTGGCCAATATTTACTTAATCAATAGCCCTAATGGAAAGTAGTGAACTCCAAGATCAAGAAGACGGATTACATTGTTATCTCAGCTAACATTTACAGTCACTCAGGATGGAGAGTTGAAATTGATCTACTGGAGTAGATGTGAAGGATCTAGGAAAGAACCTGAAAGAGATGAGACTAGAGACTATTTAGTTTTGGACTCAACGGGCATTTTATCTATGACTGTAGCATAGGTGAAAGCATTTAGGCAGCTGGAAAATAATTAACATAAAAATAATCCGGCTGAATGAGAACAAAGACTATCAAGTTCAGTATCTGCAATCTAACAGTAGACAGCTATATATTTCTGGAAAGTCCCCAATGAAGGTACAATGGTTATGGATGTGCATTGATAAACATCTGGTATACTGTCTCTGAATATAGAAGGTCCATTTAGCAATAATGACTAACAAATATTTGATAGAACATACTCCCCCAAAAAAATCTGTATATTTTATTTTAATTTAATCCTTCTACCCATGTCACGGCAATGAAGCCCCAATACTGGAATAGTCTTAACAGTCAGGTACAAACTAAGTGAAAAAGCCTTTTCTTTTTTTATTCTGAGTTTATCAATTTTATTGGATTACGCTAAACTCCAGTGTTCATGGAGAGTGTTTATTACTCTGTCCCTACCATTCATGGATCTTATAGTTGTCCTTCTACAAACTGAAAATACCCCAATACTTCTAATTTTCCATTAGACAGATAATACTTCTCTCGAAGCAGAAGCAACAACGTTTAAACAAGAGCTACCTTCAGAATAGGCCAAACAGTCTCCCAAAGAGCAATGAATTTGCAATGGTGAGGGATATGGAGAACCTAAAGAAGTGTTTCTTTGAGCTAGGTTGTTCTCCAGCTTGCTTTTCCGTGTGCTCTCAGGCACTGACATAGAGAATTTACCGTTTACATCGGTAATCACCCTTGTCAATGTGTCATCCTTTACATGATAGCCCAGTTTGCAAAAAAAGGTAATTTTAATCTGCATACATAAAAAATGTATTTCTTATTTTATGCTTGGGTTACAGGTGCAAGGCCACTAGGCATTCACCATGCTGACATATATTACATGCTGAAGAAAACACTTCTATTAAAAAAAAATACTATGTTAAACCTCTGTTTAAACATTTGTAATTGATAGTATGTGTCACAATCTGCTCTTTAAGGCCTTTCACGCATTATGCAGAGGGAAAATCTGGGTTCACTGACAAGTTTACACACAGGAGTGAGCCTAAGCCAAGCACATATCCCCTCGTGTTACACGTATTCATTGCTTTCAAATTTAAATCTCTATGTGTACACTTTAAAAAGTCTAACACATGGTCTTCAGTCGCAGCTTCACTCTTCATTCTTTCCAAATGGATGAAATGATGACTGATTTCACATGTTTCAGTGCTTTGTAATTGTTTCCCTTTTTCCTTATTTCTTTGCTAGCCTGTTTGCCCAGAGGCTCAGAACTCATTCTGCCCTTCCTCTTCGTTTGTCCCCCTCAGGACTCTGGAGTTTCATAAACACCTGGCATTTCATTACTTGTTACTAGATCTTTAACCTTTCTCTTGGATGCTTAATTTATACCATTTTCTGGAGGGCAGATGGAAAAAAAATGTTTTATTAAATTTAGAGAATAGCCCCAAAGTTTGATACATAAGGACAATTGAACAAAGACAGGAAATTATTTGAATACATTTGGTAGGTTTGATTCCCTTTGTACATTAGATTCAATATTCTTCACAGACTAATCTGTATGAGAAGAATATACAGCATAGGGTTTGATCTAACTCTGATTAATTCCAAATATTTTGTCTAAGCCATCTCAAAGAAGTTATTTTTAAATACTTGGTTAAGCATGATGTCAGTTTTATATACATGTTGGGTATAATCTGGAGAAATTAACTCATGATGAAAGGACAGTCAATTTTATATGAAAATGTTTCTGTAACAACCTCACAAAGAAGAACTGCCAAGATATGAACTGAATATATAATTATATAAAGATCGCTGTTGTGTGCATTCAAGTCCTTTTTTCCCCTCTTTGTCAAGTCATTTTGACTTAATAGTGACCCTAAGGTGAACTTATCATGGAGTTTTCTGGGACTGAGAGTGTGTGATGTGCCCAGCATCACCTGAAATTGAACTGGCACTTTCTCCAGTAGTCATGCTTATGAGAATCAGCCCAAAGATGTGACAGCTATAAAAGTGGCTCATATAGTAAATACAAAACACATATGATCAACGACGACAGGATACCACACAGACACATATGAGCTGGCCTGTGATCCATTTCAATTTCAATCCATTTCAATTTCAATTAAATGAACTAGAGTGAATTGTATTATGCCTATATTCCATATATTTCAATGAGATTTAACTAGCACTATCATCTCCTGAATTCATCTTGCTGCTTCCAGAGCTGATCTTTTTCATGCCTACAGGGTTGGAACCAGAATTATTCAAACTTTATTCCCATTGAAATCAATGGGACAAGTTAACCATGAATTAACTCTTCAGTGCCATAGATTCTAACAGAAACTATAAGTCTGGATCTAACATATGATGCTTATTGAAATAATTTTTGTTTTCATTTTATAATCTCAGGCTTGATATGTTTTTTTAAAAAAATTATTCTCTAAGGAACTATATTTTGTTCTAAAGCCAATTACTAGTCCCAACTCCAGTAGGTTAATTTAATTAATTGTTGAATGGCAGATCAAGGCATTTAACCCCACTGATTCAATGGATCTACTCTAGATCAGATTAGCATTTGGAGCTAGCCCTTTAAAAAGCTCTGAACTGAAAAACAGAAATAATTTACCTCAAAGAAATTAAGAAACACATTTGTCCTAGCCAATCTGAGATAATTATATTTTAGTAATTTAGAAATCTTTTTGCCATTTACATTTCCATTGAAAAATTAACATACCAAAAAGGCAGCAAAGATGAAGAATGGCCTCACAGACCAAGAGTTAAGAAGAAATATTGGATGAAGTTATCTTTAGCATGGTTAGGAGATGATTACAAGCTGAAAAGACTGCCAATGCAATATTTTAAGAAGTATCACCTACATCAAAGAGTAAACTTGTTCTCTTATGTTCCACAGAGTAGAATTCAAGTAAGAATTAAATTTAGATAAACAAGATTTTGATTAAACTTTAGAAAGAGCATCATGGCTGTATAAGCTGTGAAGCAGCAGAACACACTATATTGTACTTTCCTTTCTCTGTTTTCAAACAGAGACTAGATGGCAACCTTATCTAATCAATGATGTAGCAAGCAATTTCTTGCATTGGACTAGACCTTCTTTGAGGTCACTTCAAACTTCATGACTCTTTAAAAACTGCTGTGCTGGATCAGACATAATTTTGATGTCTGTTGAAACATAAACAGGACATAAAGAAAACAAGCCCTCACCTGTTGCTTATCCTAGTGTCTGGGATTCTTAAATATATTTCCTCTAAAAATGGAAGTATTCTTTTGCGGTTATAAGTCAGACCTGTTTGTAATCTTACATCTTTACAAGATTTGTTTGATATCTTGTTTTTCACAGCTATCTATGCTGCATGCTACTATTCCAAGTTAGTGATACCTTGCATAAAACTGTATTTCCTTACCATAATTTCTATTTTTTTTTTTATTATAAACTAATTGTGCCTTACAGTGAAATAATTGTGAGGGCCTTTAAAAACTTCATGTAAATCAAGGGCATCTAAGAATCATTTTTGTGCATAAAGATTTAGGAAACAAAGTCTTGAAGCAACAAAGGCACGTTAAGCAAAAGTACAGTGGAATCAAGATAGGTCAATATCACTTGCCCCTTGTGAATGGTGTGTTTAGAAGACTTCCATCATTACATATTGTGGCAGCTTTTCCACTGTTAAAACACTGCACCTGTCTGTGAGGAGAGAGTGGGTTCAAAGCCTGCTTTTCATCATTAATCAATATATGAAAGAATGCTGAAGGTAAAGGAAAGGGTAAAAGGTGACTGGGGGAGTGGGCTGTGTTAGGTGCAATGTGGGAGCAGACAAGTGATTAAGCATTTCTACCAGAAAAAAAAACAAAACAAAACAGAAAATTCTCTTTTGGAATATGTGATTGATTTTTATCTCCTGCGCCATCCTTCAAATTATTCTGTTTTGAAGCAAGTAGCTATCTTGGCCGAATACATCCTCCTCCTCTGAATTTTGTGATACAGTTCTTGGCTCAAAAAAAAAATGTATAAAATGCGTATTTTAATTTCAAGTGTGTGAAAACAAAACAAGCATAAATATATTAGGTAGAAACTGGTGTTCACTGAAAAATACATTCATAATTAAAAATGCATTATGCATTTAAGAAATATCCAGAATTTAAACACTGATGTAAAAATGGATGGAATGATGAAATTGTAGATGAACATATGTGAAACAGACATAGGTTGGCAATACAGTGACCCATCTATCCCTGCCAACAAAATTACTTTATTTTGTATAGCAGATTAGTTTTCAAAGCACTTCATATACAATATCTGTAGTTCTTACAGGGATCTTGAAATGTAAGTTAGCATCATACTCTTGGCTGAGAATTTCTTGGCTTAGAATTTGAAGTAGTTGGTTGCCAAAGGCTAGTCAGTTTATGACATCTGGAACTTCCCAATGAACATCTGAAATCTCTTTAACACTGTCCTGCACTAGCTCTCATTAACATCATTCTGCTGTTCTTTCATCGTTGCCTCCTTCTTTATAGAGTCAATGAAGTTTCATAAGGTGGGACATGCAATTTTGGGTCAAACAGAACATTTCCCCTGCCTGCTATCTTTAAAAAAATGGACCAAACTGTATATTATACCATTTCAATGGCTTTACTGACCCTGCATATTTATGCAGAGAAGATACTGGCATTGCTCTCACATCAGAATTTTGAACTCCAAATGAATTGTCCCTTCCTTCTTCAAATTTCCAACTTCATTTTCTTAAAACTTCAGCTGAGCATTTAGAAATGCAAAAGTTTAGGGGCCCAAAGGAAAGGGGTATGCAAAGTTATCAAGGGAATGTGAACACAACAAATATAAGAATTCTAGCTGTAAATAATCGTCAGCGTTTCCTTTTCTTCAATACTAGCAATTTGGGAACAGAGGGAAAGTTTCATCTGTGGGGACAAAATACATATTTGAGATGCAAGGCCTTCATTTTGCTCCTCCCTGTAGCTACATGCCTGAGCATATTTAAATTTAATCTCTCCTTCTACAAATATGTCTATGCAGATAGATAGGTAGGTAGGCACATAGGCTAGTTCAGTTAGTACACTATTATGAATAACTTCTGATTCTTGCGTTCCAGGGGCGTCATTTCTATTTCTTCTCTGTCCCAGAATCCTATTTTCAAATGGGTTAGTGGGGGAATCTTTTGCATATAGCCATTTATATACAGTACTTCTGTTACTGTCCCGCAATAACCTCAAAATATACCTTAACACTATGTCTTTTGACATAAACATATTTCCATTGTTTAACATTTTATACTGACAGTATTCACTAGAGATATAAGTGGAACTAATTGTTGGCAACTATGATTTTGCTGCACCAACTTGCTTTTTTTTGCTACTCTGACTCTTACATATGATAATGGGAGTTGTACCAGTTGGGTAAATTCCTTCTGAATCCCCTTTGATGTTCTCTATATATTGTCCTATTACAAATAACAGTGTCAACAAGTGAGCTGTAAATGATACTCGGTGGTCTCCTTCATACTATTCCTATTGTCTGAAGTTGGGAATGGCAGATTACATAGCTGCACATGATTCATAATCTTTGGAAAATAGACAAGAATGTAAAATACTAGTCTACAAGACCCAGCCTTGTGTAGCTGTTTGAGTGCTGGACTACAACTCCAGAGACCAGGGCTTGAATCCCTGCTTAACCATGGAAATTCACTGGTTGACCTTGGCCATGTCAAATCCACCTCAAAGGATTGCAAAGGCAATGCCCCTCCCCGAACAATCCTTTCCAAGAAAATCGCATGATACATTCATCTTAGGGTTGCCATAAATTGAAAACTATTTGAAAGCAGACAACAAAAGCAATGGTTCTAAAGGAGTAACTGATCACATATAACTTTTATTAAACATGCTTCAAATGGCAAAAGACTAGCTGGAGTCTGTTGCCAAAGAAAATGGAATTTCAAATAAAGGTGCATCCCAGTTTAAAAGGAAGCCCTACCAAGAAAATTCTCCTACCACAACTGTTTTTCAGCTGTGAAATAGAACAAACATGTTAATAACCCAAGTACTAAACTTGCCATTATTTTGCCAATATAGTTGTCAGCTGAATCTTAGTGGCTCTGGTTAACCTCACATTATATGGCAGGCATACATGAAGAATTAACTGATTCTTGGTGGAGCAGCTGAAAATGTGTGATTCTCTTTCATCTCAGGCACTGTACATGAGGATGACAGGAAGAAAAATCAGGAACTCATGAGCTGTCATTTCTAGTATATGGCTTGTTACATTCCCTGGAAATGTACATGGCAGTTTGGCAAAGCTATAGTCCCAACAGATTCTGGGCTGGGGCCAGTCTAAAGCAAGGGCGGTCTAATATTTTTTACAGGTTACAAGAGGCTCCTGCTAAGAACCAACCAGAAACATCTGAGCCTTTTCCGGCCCTGACACCTATCATGTATATTATGTTGCACAGGGGAATTTAATGAGAAATAAATAAACAGGGGGATATGGGATATCGGATATTTAAGCACATTAAAGCTTTATGAACAAATGATGTAATGGGTGTTATTAATTCCTCCCTCTTTCTTTCATGTGCATTCACGCACATACTTCCTACAAATGACGAACACTCAAAACACAGGAAGAAAAAAAACACTTTTATTTGCGTGAGCAATGCTAAAATGAGAGTGCCAGGCAATTGATGTGGTGTTCTTTTAAAAACCCTTCAAACTCCAGGGAGCGATTCTCCCACTGGTGACAGAATGACCTGGTGACAGCTCCTGCAGCCCCGGAGATCCTGTTCCCTTCCCACACCCTGTTCTGACTGGAAGTGGGATTCCAAAACATGACCTTAAAGGTGAAGAACAGAAGACATCCTGCTGGGCCAAATGCCTGTTAACCTAATCTGGATTTTGCCCTCTCCTTCCCCTCAGGAAACTGTATTGCATGTCATGATGAACAACACATAACCCTCTATTTCTGGAGTGACACTTAAAGGGTCTGCTAAAACATTACAACCATTATTACAACACTCAACTAAAAGTGTTCAGGATACAACATGAAAACTCACCAATGATACCATGATTGCTCCAAATTAACACTAGTTTTCGGGATACAAATTATTAAAAAACAAAACACCAATGTGGGTCTTTGGGAGAAGGTAATAGAAGTAAAGAAACAAAAAAAGAGCAGGGGAGGCAGGGGAAGGAGATAGCTACATAAACAATTGGGAAGAAATATAGTTGAATCAGGTACTGAACGAAGAGATAGTAAACCACTGTTCCAGGGTCTCAGGCTGATCTACACATGGTTACATTTTCATATCAAGGGCAAAGTATACAGCCTGGATAACAAACTGCAGTGTGTATTTAGATTACAGCGAATGCCCAATACATAACAGATACCATAAAAAGCAAGGCCACTGATTCCACAGGGATTATCCTTTTGGTTTCTATATTCCATTTTTAAATGATCAAAGTACTGCCAATTATGTAAGCTGCAGTAAGTAAAACTATAACATTTATTAATTCTATTAACCCCTGCCTCTGACCATGGAATCAGAAGTTCTCTAGAGGGGAAGCTGGTGTTAACAACTGTGACATACCTCTTCCCTGTGCTCTTCTCCAGAGCGCTGAATAAACCACCTAATGGAGGCTTGCTGGGACTTCGGAATACATTCCAGAAATGTTGAATTAAATTCAATGCCAAAAATCACCTTTTCGTCAGTGCTTTCATGACTAATGCCTGGAAAGCAAACATGGTACAGAAGATTAACCTTGCCCTGATTTCTTTAAGCAATGGGAAAACATAACTGATGCAGAACAGATGCTGTGAGTGGCACATAAACTGTTAAGGCAAACAAAAGGCACCTCAGGTTTAGTATAGCACACTAAGGTTTAATCTGATGTAAGCCATTTATATCAACAGTGTGATTTCTGCCTGAATTGACCACTTCCTTTCCTTTAAACCATTGATAAAATCAGCATTTGATGTACAGTCTTTCTCGCAGGACTGCTTTTCTTACATTTTATAAGGCAAGAGACAATGCAGTAACATTATTGGATATTAACTGTAGGAAAGGGTTAACAAAGCCAGAAGGACTGCTGAAGACTATTTATCACATACATCCCCTGAATATATGGTCAACATATGACTCTTTCACCATTACAAAGTTGGTATATGTGCAACCTCTAAACATTTAAGTAGTCTTTTTAAAACTCTTTTAGCTTCCCACCTAACTGAATATGAAAAACTAGATCAAAATTAAAAATGAATCTCTAGAAGAATACTCAAAAATATTTTTAAATAGTTAAAAAAGTGTTATTTTAGTGTTGGGAAGCCCTTAAAAGGAGAAACCTAGGCCCTTTTCGCACGGCATTTGCCATGCAAAAGGGCCTCTGGAGCATCGCGCAATTGCAAGGAGTATTTCAGACAACATCCTCGCAATCGCGCATCACTCCAGAGCCCACGCGCACTTACCTTGCTTGTGGAGCTCCAGAGCCACCGCCCTCATGCTTCCTCCTCCAGCGCAGCCTGGAAAAATACTCGGCTGCACTGCAGAAGGAAAAGGCAGAGTCCTTATGTTGCCTGCCAGCTGGCTGGCACCTCCTGTGGAGCCGAAGCATGTGAGAACCTCTTGCAAGAGGCTGCTCGCGTGATCCTCACGCCTTGGCACTGGACGAAGGTAAGGTGCGGAAAGGGCCCTAGATAAGAATCTTTGCAACTCAGGACTTAATTCTGTGCAAAAATTGTGCCCCCCTCCCCCAGAAACAGCATTTTCTGCAAATAAATTGAAATGTGCAAAAATTACTATGCGCAAATTTTGAATGGTATATGTCCCTCATTTTCTACACAGGAAACAACATTTTACTGACCAACATCCCATCAAGCACATACATTGTGTGGAGCTGGAGTAAACAGGAGCACTTCATTTAACCTATTAAAATTTTAACTACTAAAATTCGCTTTAATCTGAGAAATACAAAGAGGAAGCTACCTGTTGTGGGCTAAGCCTGATCTCCCCAATCATCCTTGTATCAATTGCCTGAGCCCCAGTGGCAATCTAAGGAACTGGGTTTCCATCTGGCCAATTCTGTTGTGGTAAGCCAACCTAAGGAGCTCTCCACAAGTCCCATGACTAAAGTGAGTGTTACTCTAGGCCAGTCCTAAGGGTTTCCCCTTTTCCACACCTCAGGACTCTTGACTTAAATGGGTAATTCCGGAGACCTCTGCTTAACCCACACAGTGCTTACAGCTATTCACCACATTCATAATCTTCCTCCACTATCTGCCATATGACTACCCATTTAAATAATTCAACTCCATCCTAATATTCTCAAGTTTCCCAGAAGCAGTGTAGGGTAGGCAGAAAACCTGTGGAAAGGGGAAAAAAATCCTACATGACTCATGGTGACCAGCAAAAGGCTACATTACTCTGGTATTTTGCACAGAAAATAATATAGTAACAACTTTTGGAAAGCATGTCAAAATTTAGTCAAAATTTACCTGTGTACCTCAAACCCCACAAGATAGGAGATCTGATACTGGGGAGTGCTTTTGGCTCATTGTTGGAATGCTGAGCACTGGAACTGCTATACTTTTGCTGAAGATATATAACAGTAAATAAACTGCTATATATTTTTAAAAATGCCATATACCTCTAGTGAACTACTCTGAAATAAAACCAAAGCTAGATTAGTACTTTGCTCCTGGAATATTCCAACACTTGGGGAAGTGGGACTGGTGTTAGGAATTAACAAATTACAATCAATTAAGTTATGAATTCAGTTGGAAATTTGCCAGTGAAAAAGGCAACTGAATTGGATGGATGTTTTGATGAAAGTGATTGACTTAAGCTAGAATGTTACTGTTTCCCCAGAATTAAATAAATAATTATGTTATTATTTAATGAAATGAGCCACAATCCTAATGAGACAACAAATTTTACATCACCCAGTTAGTTCTTTATCCAGTGCCAAATTCTATATTATTCTAGCTGGTTCTTTGTAAGTGTGTATGTGCCTTCAAGTCACCTGTCGACTTATGGACTCCATGAATTTCATAGGGTTTTTTTTTAAGGTTCTTTATCCAAAGCATAAAGAAAATAAATGGGAAGTTAAGTAAATGAGGTTATAGGAAAGGAGAAAGGGAAAGCAATGGAATGGGTTTCGGTGGCATGGGTGAGATATGCAGTTTTTGAAAATTCATGCAGTTGTTTCTCTTCCCCCAGTAGACCCTATTTGCATTTGTGTACTAATCCAATGTAAATGTAAATTTTAAATGCTAATTTAATATTAACTTAAGTGTTAAAAACATTTCAATATAAATGCAACTGAAGCATTTTTTAGAGTATTAACAATTATCTTAATGTCTTATCCCACTCCCTTTAACTTTCCTATCTCTCAATGGGGCAGCTGTCACAATATGTTTTCTATGTGTCTCCCACCTATTCAGCTACAGTCGTATGTACAACATGGGGCCTGCAGACCATTCTACAAACCAAGATAAAGTTGGAAAAATTACAGCACCCATATAGGCTTATGGACTGACCCTGTAGCATGCAGCTGGTAAAATATTCACATGACTCACATCAAGAGTGCAGTTCTCAGTTTAGAGCTACATAGTGATTTTCTACGTGAGTGAATGGGACTGTAACATGACAAAGCAACCTGTTCATTCCCAAAAGTTGTCCTCTTAGTCTTGTTTTCCCCGAGGTCACTTCTCATTCCCCCACTCCACCACCAGTGCAGAAATCTTTAGTCTTTATAAACTCTGTCTGTGCTTTAGTCCATTAAATTGTCTTTCGCTTTACTGTACAATGGGGCTGTATGAAAATAACTGAAGACCAATTGAAAGCAGATTGAAGCAAATATTAAAACAAATGTAAAAACCATTGTTTTGCTTTAGTGGTTTCTTTCCCCTCCCTTACGAAATGAAAGCAAAATATCCTGAGTTGAACATTTTAGGTTTTATGTTATGTTGTCAGAGAATTTCAGCTTAACCACAAGACTGAATATAAATAATACATATTGTAAGAAAACTGTATCAGTTGCCAGGGGAATGAGCCAGACAGTTTGGCAAGCTCATGGACAGCAATGTTACTGGGAGACAGTAGTCTGTTGTTAAGAAGGAGATTGTTTAATTAGCAGGGAAGAATTAGAAGACCTGGATAGCTGGAACTAAGATTTTGGATCTTTTCCTATGTGGAAATAAGCCAAGGGAATGTACAAAAAAAAATGTTTCCTGGTTTTAACTCCAGGGAGTTCCGCTTACTTGGCTGTCTTTTGTCTAAGCAGACCTCCTGCCTTGCTCTGGAAAGTTCTCCTCCTCTTCTCACTCAGTGATAGTACTTATAGATATAGGTTGTTGTTATTTTCCTGTGTGTTTCTTCCAGAATTATTCCTTCTTTGTCTCTTGAATGGTATTCCAATTGGTTTTTTGTTAAATAGGGTATTCAGTAAGAATGATGACCCTACCAACCATATTTAATGCTAAGATCTTGGTCCCAGAGATATTGCACAGATTGTAGACGTTTGTTAGCTATTTCTACTCTTGATTGTGACTCTTTTTTTAAAAAAATGTATCCTGTCCCTGCAAGGCTACTCTGTAACTTTCTGTTGCCTTCCATGACACATTATTTCACGATCAAGCCCAAACTCCAGTATCCTCAAGAACAACTTTGCTTCAGGCTTACATGTAGACAGGCTAATCTTAGGAGGTAGCTGTGACTTTGCACAGTCTGTCAGTGCAGGAAATCTGAGGCACAACTTGCAGATCTTCACTATACGGCAACATTTCCATGGGCATGGTTAAATGAGAGTTAGAGCTCAACTGAGCAGTTGTTTTCAGTGCTGGGATCAGCTGCAGCATACAAGACATAATGACCAAGAAGAGAGGATCATTGAGCATGAGCAGAGTGCCCTTAGCATCACTGAATTATTACAGACAGACTGCACATCTGGGAGCTGAACATCATTTGTCTGGAAGAGTCAAGGCCCTGTTTCCTAGGCTTGACAGAAATTTTGCAGGAGCAGAAAAGCTTACCCGTTACATATGGAAAAGATTATTGTTGCTATGATATTCATATGCCCATAAACCCAGTCTGACAAGCAGTAACACATCCTTCATTATGTACCTCATTTATCTGTTTGGAAGGAAGGGATCCAAATTCAATATATACTTACTTTCTTCAACATCCCAACACTGGGTGACTGGGTCTCCATATTTGACATCTTGTCTCCTTGCACGCCTAAAAAAGAAAAGGACCATAAAAGTTGAAATGACTATTGGAAGTTTTACCTACTATTTATCAGAGCACAGAAAGATGTTTTTATACTGAGTCAGAGCACTAGTCCAGGTAGCCCAGTGTTGTCAGCTCTGACTGGTAATGGTTCTCGAGAATTTCTTTCTTGCCCTACCTGGAGCTCCCTGGTATTCTGTTGGTTCCCCATCCAAGTAGTCATCAGACCATGCTTAGCTTCCAAAATCAAATGAGACAGGTGTGTTCAGGATAACATGGCAGTATCTAACTTGGTGGTATCCAACTTATTTGACTGTGAAATGAAGCTTAGAGGCAGATTACATTAGTATATGCCTCATTTGCTAAATGAACCATAAATCAACAGCTCACTTATATGAATGAGCCAACACAGGGATAACAATCAAGGCAGAGCTTTCGTATGTCCCACTGCCAGAAGACAATACATTTCAGTGGAGGAAACCCACATATTGAATTGAATCAAAGTATAAAAGATGTAGGAGATCCAGCTGCCAGGATGGGGATGAGGTAAAAGATCTCCAAGTAGATGAGATGTGGGAGGTCTAGCTGCCAGGATGGGGATGAGGTATAAGAGGTCCTCTTGGTAACACTTGATCTTAGCCAAAAGGCCAAGAAGCGATGAGAGGAAGAGGCCCTCTTTGTGACAGTTTTAGAAAGTCTTATCAAATAGAGAAATGGCATAAAAGAAAATATTTCCCTTTCCTATTTCCCCCTAAAAGCCTTGAGGGGCTTTTAGACAAAGGAACAGAAGTTGCAAGACCCCATCACAGATCTCCCACATTCTGGGAGTTTGACCTTCAGAAGGCACTGTGAGCAATCAAAAGTCATTCATTCCATACTTAAATTCAAAAGCTTTCCAAGACATTCCTCCCAATAGTGTGTACGAGGAACAGTGTATTGTGTAGCAAGGTGAATGAAGGCAGAGGAATTTGTGGGTATGGGGGGAGCTCAAAAGTTTTGGGGTCCTGATCAATACCTCACAGCCTCCACTGGTGATTCCAGGCTCTTGCTATTTTCATGAAACTGAGGGCTTCTTGTGTCATTCTGCTATTGTGGGTAGGGACCAAAATGTGATAGTTCCTGTGCCACTAGCGATCATGTAAGAATCTTCTCTTAGACACTCACTTGGGGGTCTGGCAAACTAGGTGTAGTTCTTCCTCACCTTTTAGATGTTGGTGTATATCTGGAACATGAATTTCCATCCCAAGCACAGTATGGATCTCTGGCAAGGCAACAGTCTGCACAAGCCTTCCCATACGTATGACATCTGTGTAGTGAGAGCTGAACCAATCCATCTCTGGAACCAATGTATAATTGTTGCTGAAAATCAGGCACAGCAAAAGAATTAGAAGCATTCTTCAAGCAACACTTTTTTTTTGTCTCCTATATGTTTTAGGCATTTTTCATTTTTATAATGACATGTTTCTCTTATTACAGATACACATAAATGTCTAAATAAATGTCCCTATATTTCTTTCTTTCATTTATACAGCTAATGCAATTTGTGTTCGGGTGTCAACATACAGAATCTATGAAATGTTAATCTCTTACTCCAGTTCACTTAGGAACAGGGGCTATTCAGCTATCTATTTCAGCAATGCCCAGCAGTTGGATATAGATGGGAAATCTCTTTTCCTGGTAATTTAAAGATCAATCCAGTCTGCAACTGGCCTATACCAGAGTATGAGATCACATTTTACTACTGATTTGTTTATCTCTGCAGTTAGTCCTATCTTAAATATCAAAAACTGACAATATATTTTTAAAAAGGACATCTAAAATGAAGTGATAAAGCAAAAAAAAAAAAAAAAAACTCTAGCAAAAGGTCAGTTAAAACGACAAGTTACTTTTTGGACCCTAATTCTCAGGATCAGGAAGCAGTCACTGCATTTACTGGTTTGGGGATTATGGGAACTGTAGTCCAAAGCTCAGCATGTAGGCCATGCAGCTGGTTGAAGCACCAGCCAAGTGGCAAATGTGTTTAAAATTTATTTATAGCTGAAAAAACCTACACAAATGTGTGTTTTTTCTCTCTCCTTGAAGTCTATTAATACTGGTTGGGCCAGGTTCTTTGTAGTACTAACAAAAGATGATACCAGAGGAAATTAGTTCTAGCTTTTTCAGTGGGGCTAATCCTAAAAACATACTGAATAATGTAACCTTCACTGAATACGGTGGGACTTACTTCTGAATAAATATGTACAGTCAGCCCTCCAAATTCACTAGGGTCAGGGGAACAGGACCCTCACAAAAGTGGAAAAAACATAAATATCAACGTGTCTGCATCTGAGGTATTGTTGGGAGAATTAACACCTTCCCTCTGAGGGCTGAAACAGAGTATTTAAATTCTGGCTCAGAGCCTGACAACTCACAGTACACTGGATATAGGCCATCACTCTTCCACTCAGATTCCTGTTCTTGTTCTACCCTCTGACCCTTAGCCTGAACCGCATTGCTTTGCCTCATCTGTTCAGGATAAGTAAATATTACCCACTTCATCCCAACTCCTTGCTGTCCAATTTTCCCTCCTTTCCTTCTGTTAGCCTTGTATGGTTGTGACACTGCTTGAATCTTGCGTTTATGATTTTCCCCAATAAAACTACTTTTAATCTCCAACTGGTCTCTCTGCATTAGTACTGGTATACATAGGTGGAAAGATCTTGTGAGGTTATTCCCCCTCTTGCAGGCCTCCCTTTTGAGCTATAATTCCCCACTGTTCCACAGAGGTACTGGCAATGCAGTCACCACCTTTTGGGGTAACACCAAGAACGTGGAGGACTGATCGTATATTGCAAAATCACTGACTAAATGAATTTCCCTTGGGCATTAGTGAGATTAATGACTAATGTCTTCTGGATTGGGGCCACTGGTAGTATGAGAATAGGATATAGGACTAATACAACCTTACCACCACCTCCACTGTTTTTCCTTTTATCCCATCCTACTCCTTTTTACTTTCTTCCATTCTGTGTTTAATAGAGATAGGCATGTACTCAGAATCACAAAGAGTGATTCCAAGACAGGAATGAGTAGAATGAGCATGTATAGAGAAGGCAGACTAAAATAGATGATTTATTTATGCTCAGAAAAAGCTGAAAATTAAACAGCCAAAAACCACTTTGGATGTTAACTTCCAGGTGGCAACTGAAATGTAAGCTATTTAAATATGCCAAAGTTACTCTCCATGAATTACCTGTTTTGGGGACATTTCCATAGTCAAGATGGGTGACGGATGCTGAAAATGAATGAATAAACAACAGTTGAAGGCATATACTCAATGCTATTTGCATTTACCTTGAATAAAAAGCTCTTAGCCAAGAATGGCATATATCACTCCCAATCTCACTTCCAGGAGAAGGAAAAATGGTGTGCAAAGTTTAATTTTGCAAATGAGTTGTTTTTTGGAAGGTAATGTTCTTGTTTATGTATTAATGCAGTCACGCATGTTAATTCCATCTGCTCCTGGAAAAAATGCTGTATCTTGTAAGCTGTGTTTATCTACTCTTCAGGTTTAGTACATGGTCTCCTGTTTTGTCCTCACAACAATATTGTGAAAGGGAATGACTGGACTCCAGTTAATTACTACTGCACCATGATCTAGCTTTTCTTATATACTATACTTCTCTAACAAATTAAACTACACTAAAGTTTAACATGTCCAGTTGATCTTCTGATCTTTGCCAAAGAATTTATCAACATCCTGTCTATGATGTTCACTTTGGGGAAATCACACAATCAGTACAAATGAACTGGTGATATAATGATGAAATGTTTTTTTGCTACACAGTAACTTACTTTCTGGGGATCTTCTTCCTCTGTTTCCTGTTTAGTGTGAATTTCAGGCTGGCAGGAATTTCTTTTGCTGACAGTCTTGGGGATGATTTTTACACTAGTGTACATTTTTGGATAACATTTATTTTGTACATTTGTAATCATGGTCCTGTTTCACAGAGATCAGCATATGTTTTTAATAGGGATGCAATTTTCACTAAGTTTCTTCTAGATGGAATTAACAAGTAATCTTACATTTTTCCCCCCACTGGGAAAAAGTCTTCTGTTTTTGAAGCGTATTTGCAATTTGGGAGTTATTGTGCCCCAAAAAACACTTTTTATGCATAAAATAATATTGTTGCATAGAAATATTATTTTCTGCAGAGAAAATGCTGTTTTCTATGCAAATCACCCACATACAAACTTCGTGCAGAATCAGTCCACAACTGCAGCATCTTCAGCATAGGAAATAATATTTCTGAATAGAAATATCATTTACTGCATACAAAATGTTATTTTCTGTGAAGAAAATGATGCTTTCTGTGCAAAATAACCACATGCAATTTTGGACAGAAAAAGCCCTTAACTGTAAAAATTATCATCATTCCAATGTTCCCATCAGGTTTCTAAACACTTGAAAAACAGGTCTTTCAACCATTTTTTTTGCACATTTTTAACATTCTTTCCATCCCTTGTTTTTTCAAAATATCAGCAGTCCGATGAAGTATTTTCCTGTTGTATAGGAAAGTGTTTTGGTTATCTAAGTTTTCAGGATTCAGGATTACAATTTCCCCTGGCCCACAATCATGGTTGAGAGCTTGGAGGCTGGATGTGTGAACGGTCCTCATGAGAAAGCAATCATTTTGGGCATCAAATCAGGTGCTGATGTGTTCACTCTGCAACGCTTCATCTGGTCATTTATGTCTACACACCATCACTGGCTGCAATCACTCTCTTTTCAAGGCCCAAGGAACTTTTTCTTCAAGGCAAACAACACAAGTGATGCTCTTCCCATAGACATTCCATGGGCTGAAGGTAAGACAGCACCCACCACCTTCCGGCCACATGCATTGACCCCTGAAAATTCTACTTCAAATCATGTAGTCATGGTGTGACTTTGTACCAAGACAGACGAACCATAGTCACTTTTCCCTTTCTTTTTCCCCCCTATAAGCATGAGGTAAATTTATAATGTGGAGGAACATCTGCTGAGTTAATGGCCCTGTTCAGTATTAAATCTGATATGGCGCTTTTCCTTTTGACGTGATAGTGTAAGTATGCAGCAAATTCGTACATGCTTGGAAATTCCAGATTACTTGGCAGCCAGTTGAGCACTCTTGGTATTTTCAAAGTGATATTTACAATTGGTGTCCATGGCAGCAATAAAAATGACATTGGGAACTTTAAAGTAAGGACTATTCCAACTCTTTGGCCAAAGTATCAAAAGCACATGGGGAGATTTACTTATAGAAAAAAAAATTCAAAAAGGCTTCGGGCAATGGCATTTCATCAACTTTCAAAGTTACCAGAACGGCTGTGGGGAGGCCAAAGGTTTGACCTGAAACTCACTTTCTAAAGATTGTGACACAAACGCATGCCAATTATATCAAGAACATCTCATTACTGAATAGTTACTGGCAAAGAAGCTATCTGTATCTACAGCCCAGAGCAAACACAGCTACTTGGGATATGTGCTCCCTCCCAGCATGAGCAATTTTGCAAGTGTGATCAAAATTATTTTGGCTTCTCTTACTGCAGATGTTTTTTCCAAGCAGAAACTTGAAAATGCACCTCAGCTTTTAGTTCATGTGAACTTCACTGTCATTTATTCAGATTTCATTTTCCTTAATGTTGCTTCTATAGAATTTTTACATACACTTCAGCAAATCTAAGAATCTCTCTTTTTAAAAAACGATGAATCCCTGCCCCGTGTACCTTTAAAAGTAAAAACACTGAACAATCCTTTTATTCCCCCCTGAACCTCTTCTAATGCTTGAAATTTATCAAGTGTTAGTTTTCTTAAACTGTTTAATCTTACCTTGAATATCTGCAGCTCCTCCAGTACCACCTCCTCCATATCCCACTTCTCCTTGGTTATACTCAAAACTTTCAGTACTGTTCCTACATCTGAAATAAATGAATATTGTTGAAGGAAACCAAGCGCTCACAAGTCAACACATGGGAAACTGTCTGTTTCTCAGTTTGTAGTCATACATTTCTTTTCCGTTAGGTGCAACATTCCACACCAAACCGTCACTGAAAACAGTAGCCCTGCACAGAATTTTCTCTTCTCACTCTATAGTTTTCAGACAGACTGATGTCACATTGCATCATTTTTTCCTTTCCTTTCATCAGGATTGAGTAACACTTGAGTCTTGAGGTCTTGTGGACATCAACACCCAGAATCCCTTACCACTGATTACATTGGCTGGGACTTCTGGGAGTTGAAATACAAAACATCTGGTAGGCCAAAGGTTCTCCACCCTTGCTCTACATAATTGGCTGCACAGCTGGCATGTGGATATCCCTAATTCCTAACAAGAGAACTTGATATGAACTGTCTTCTCTAATTTACCATCTTTATATATTAAGAAGCTATACATATAATTCCTGGGTGGAAATATCAGAAAAGTTTGTGTGCAGAATAAGAGGCAAGAGAGATCTTGGTTCAGAGAACCATGAGAACTTCACTACAGATGCACTATTGAGCATGAGTTCAATCCAATCTCACTAAATCACATTAACTCCAGCATATTATGGAGGCTTGTGATCCAGAAGGATTCACTGAAGACTGTTTTGACAAAGTATTTTATCTCCATCCTGTTTGCTCATCTGTGATATAGAGACTTTAAATTATGACCTTAACTCACAAAAGTGGAACCTTAAAAAATGGAAGATAAATATTTCATTCATATTTCTCTGGATGCTCATGCTTTGAACATTTTGATGTCCTCTGAGCATGTACTAACAGTCTTTCCTAAGCACTGTAGAAATGCAGTCTGCTTGCTGCTCATACTCCAAGGTACTCTGAATCTTAAAAGCATTATGCAAACTTCACTCCATGGGAACAGCAATGGCATTCCAATCAATTGCTCTGGGTTACATCCAGTGTATCCCTTCCCCTTCTTTGTTGTCTAGTATTCGAAAGCTGCATATAACAGTGATTAAACACACAACATTTCATGAAACTGAGTAAGTGAAAACCAAGACTGGGAACAAACAAACAAACAAACAAAAAAACCCTTGTTGAACTTAATAATTTATTGCAAGAAATTTAAAATACAGGACAATTTTCCCCTTTGACTAAGCTAACTGTTCCTATGGCTCTATTTCCTAAAGTTGAAACCCTGTGACTGATTTAAAGAAAAAAGCACTGAGATACAATTGACATAAATGTGAGTTAAAGTTGGTTGATAATTCTAATGATAAACAATAGTCAGTGAACCTAACATGTTTAGACTGGAGCCCTATGCACATTTGCCTGGAACTAAGTGTCACTGAATTCAATGGCACTTACATCTGAGTAAATGTGTATGTTATCATGCTGGCAGCATATTATGTAGGCTTACTTCTTACTCAAGTAGTAGAATTGTGTCTTGGCTAAATCAATTCATATTGTTTGTAGCACAATACAGTTGATGGTTTGTTCACTACCATGAAGCAGCATTCTAGTACTTCATATTAGACACTAAACTAGAATAGTTCCCTTTGAATGATTTTTAGTGTGGAAGGATTTGTGTATGCATGTGGATGAATGTTCAGCCATGTGATTGCCCTCACTCACCATTCCAAAGATAGAGATACAAGAGGATGCAGCTGTTAGAGACAGGGATGCACAAAAAAACATGTTTTTCAAGAAAAAACTCTAATGGGAAGACCTCTGGATGATGAGAATCTTTACAGTTCAGGAGTTATTTTGTGCAAATTTCTCATACGGTTGTTTTGTTAAGAAAATTTTTTTTTGTACTGAACAATGTAGTTCTACACAGTAATATTTTTTTTTTCTGCACAGAAAATTCTGTTTTCCTGTGTAAAAAAAATGCTGTTTTCTGTGCAGAATAACCACATGTGAATTTTCTGCAGAATAAGTCCCAAGCTGATATAAGATTTGAAAATAGTATGGTTTTCAGATACTTTCTCACAATTGGAAAAAGCTGCTAAAATTACTCTTTACTTCCACTGAAAAGAAACTTAGTAAAGAATTGCAACCCTTAGCAAAGAACTGCTAAACCTCTTCTTTTACTAATCTCCCTATTTCAGGGAAGACTTGACACAGATAACTTGTGACTAATAAAATCTTACACACACATGAAATGTTCCCACACAACCATGACCAATGGCCTCTCTCTTTCACTCCCCCCAGGATGAGCAGTGATATGGGTGGGTTGGGGGATACACTTTATATATTCCTCCCATCTCATATGGAGTGTGGATACGAATAAGTTTAACTGTGGTCCGGTGGTAAGATGAGACTGGGACCTGGATCCACAAGAAGTATAATAGTTTTCTAGCTTGCAAAAATAAGCTGCTGTTGGTTTTTCATGCATTCAATGCTGCCACTGCTTTGTTCTCTGCTGCTCTATATTGAGCTAGGGTTACCGCTTGGGATACCTATCTGACTTGTGTAGGGCTTTGCAGATTCTCAAGTGGTTCTGTCCACCTATCTAGAAAGGCTGACTTTTCAGGCCAGGATACTTCCTGTGCAATAACAGTCTGCCTTGGCTCATTTGTTGTCTACTGATATCTACCTGGCTACAAGTGGCTCAGCCTGATAGTCTGCCATGATACAGGTTAATTGCTGCCTGTCTGGGATACTTACTCATAGAGCTCTACTTCTAGTTTTCACTTGGAGCACAGAAACTCACAGATAGTAACTGAATTCCTAAAAAAACTCCTTTGCTTTGTTCCTGTTCAGTGCTGGGAATCTCAGAAATAAAAAGTTTTCATGAAAAGTATAAATAGCCAGAACAGATGGGAGAGCACTATTCAGGTACAAAACCAAACACCTGGTGCCTTTTCACACTCCATTGTTATAGCACTTGACAATCTTACAAAATAGTAACATCTTACAAAATCCCAGGATTTGAACTTTGGTATACTGAGCTCTCTGGCTCAGAATTCTAAATGCTCTTCCACAAACTGGATGCCCTTTAACCAGATGGAATCATGGCAGTTAAAGTGGAATCATAGATCCATAATGATGTAGTGAGAAAGGGCCCTTGAACACCTTTGATATCCAGATTCACATTTTGAACAAAAGCTTCTAATT
Organism: Iguana delicatissima; assembly: GCA_948472985.1. Lineage (NCBI taxonomy): Eukaryota > Metazoa > Chordata > Lepidosauria > Squamata > Iguanidae > Iguana > Iguana delicatissima. The sequence goes on from CAOKZL010000295.1 coordinate 1,000,894, forward strand.
CTCCCTAGTGTCCATTCAGTACACAAGCTTATACAATCTCAATGTTTGTTTATTTGCCCCCAAATTTATATCTTATTATTACAAAAGATTGAAAGGTGTGAGCTTAGTGTATTTTCAAATTGTATTGCCCTCTGCTTTCCCATCTAGGAATCTGAAGCCACATCTATTTTATCTGTACAGTAAATCTGCAATTCAGGTTAGGTTGAAAGATGGTGACTTGTCCAAAGCCACCCTATGAGTTTCATAGGTGTCAAGGGTTTTGAGCCTTTGGTGAGACGTTCTGACTTCTACATCACATTAGCTTGTGCTTCTGACAGTACGATAAGTCTTGGTCTAGTTTAATTTTGTGTAGGATATATTTTAAAAACCTTTAAAATTATTTAAGTGCAGGTGAAGTTTGGAAAAGTCACTTTTTTTTTTAGATCAATGCTCTGAGAATCCTGTGGCCAGCATGGTCATAGTCACACTATCTGGGAGGGATTCTGGAAATTTCAGGCCCAAAATGCAATTTTGCTAAGCTTTACTCTTAGAAACATTATTTCTAACTATTTAGATACTGCAGTCTTTCCTGATCTCTGTTGAAATTATGGACTGCCACCTACTGACTATTTCGCTTTGTAATCTGCAAAGATCTGTTTTAATGAAGAGCAACAATGAAATTGGGGCTATTAAGAATTAAAGCTCCTTAAATCATAATGCTTACATGACATGGGTTTTTGCCTTATTCCGGACTGAGATTGTACTACAAAGCTCTGTTTCAGTCTGCTAAGATCTGCCTTGGAAAATATGTATTTAGAAAATATCAGCTACAACAGTTTGTCACGTTGTGAGACATAATCTAGACAAGTGGGAAAATTGGTAGCTACACTTTGTGCAATGCAGATATTTGATGTTCAACCATGTGTTACTCGAACTACGGTTGGTAAGATCCTTGAAACCATCATTCTACATCCTGGTTGGCAAGTAATCCTTAGGTATGGTTAAAGAAAACAAACCCAAAGTAAATCATTTTGATTGTGTAAAGTTGTGAAAACCAGCAGGAATATATTTTCTGCAAGTGAGAAATGAATGTGCTTCCTTTTGGGATGTGAATGTCATTCTATGACCTCCTCTGAAACCTTCTCTGTAGGACAACAGGAGCTGAAGTGTGGGCATACTCCTGAACCCCCTCCCCATTCCGTATCAGGCATTTCTCAGTGGCAGCTATTCATATAGCCAATACAACATACACTGTGTGTTCTCTCTGGTATTGTCAGTCCTCTTTGGCTACCAGATCAGGTTTGCAGTTTGGAAAATCTGACCTCCTAAGATGACTTTCTGTAATGGGTGGTGACTGCTTATCAGCAAAGTGGTGAAGCCACTCCAGGTTTCAATTTAAACTTTAAAGAAGCTATACAAGGTGCTATTCTACCCCCACCCCACAAAATAAGTTCATGTCATGTTATGCTCTCTCCATGCCATGTTATTGCATATGGGATGTGGGATATGCGTACGTATGTGGGATGTGTTGGGTATGACAGAGATGAATGGGGACAGAAAGCTCTTAGAGACTCAAGGTGTTACCAAATGGTCAGTACATAAATAGCATTTAAGCAGCTCAGCTAGAATACATTTGTTTGTTTTCAAGTGATAGTAATCAAAGTGTGATTTTCAAAGTGTGATTTAGTAGGATTAGCCTGTAGGTTATTGAGGTAGGGACTGTAGTTAGAATACCAAAAGACAGACAGAAAATTCAAAGGATCAACTTGACTAATAGAGAGGACCTGTTTCAACAAAGAAAACAACTTAGAAGTTGAGGGGAGGTGAACCTAAAGGAGCTACCACTGGGCATCTTGCATGGATGGCAATAATTATTGTTTTACTACATAACCACATAGGTGATGCAGATGACTGACTCCAGCAACAGTTGTTAACTAGCCTCTTGTGTTCCAATAAACATCATGGACAATGGACTGTGTTTTCTTGAGAGACATAGAGTAGCAGTACACAACAAGATGGTCTAAAATCATGTAAGCAACACCTATTGAAATTCTCTCTTTTACACATCCTTTAAAGATACAGGAACCCTGTCTCTTATTTCACTTGGCAATCCTACCTGTGATATATATAAAGATCATCTTGAAGAAAGATGGAAACGTCTATGGGAACGACAGGAGAAATGACATACATTTCCCTACTCCCCAATCTTACCTGTTCCTAGGAACATGACATCATACTGGCCATCTTCAGCCATGACACGATCCACCACAATTTGAGTGAGCCTGTAGTCCACGTTGATTTGAGTAAACACAGGGGCTCCGGTCACAGGATAGACTGATTTGTGCATCACTGGATGACGCTTTATGAAGCTAATGACATCATCTGGAAAATCTCTGGTGGACTTGATCAACGGGTCATATGTTTTGCTGGGACACTAAAAAACAAAGTTGGGATCAAGTAAGTGTTCCTTCTTTTCCCACAGCATACAAATTTGAAAATAGCTTTTGCTTGGTTGTGTGTGACAAGCATGCAGGCTGATAAAATGATTTTAAAAATTATCCACCATGTCATAACTCAATTGATGCTCAACTACTGCTAAGCCTAGGTCCAGACCTTTGAAAGATTTTTTCCCCCTCATTGGCAGCAAATTTATGGTTTAAACTGTCAAGCAAGGATCCTTGATGTCTTAATGATAGGTATATGTTTATGTTATAGTATGCCTAATAAAGGTCAGTTGAATTGAATTGAATTTCCCCCTCATTATTCATGATAGAGATTGGAAGGTAACCCATTCCTGTTACACAGAAGTGTTAATAACTCGCAACTGCTACTTGTTGTACCACTTGTTTCTTTTCTATTACCTTCTGTTGATCGTTTTCAGTTTAAAAAGACTCCTATGATTGATAAGTAAATGGCACCCAACTTTTTTGTCAAAATGCCTCTAAAGATAGCTTTTAAAATTAAATATTAAAAGTAACTAGGAAAAAAACCTTCATTTTTATTAAATTACTTTTGAAATGTGACTTTGCGGCAACCTTGTTACCCTCCAGTAACTTGTTATAGGTATATAGGTTACATTCAACTCAGTCCTTCAATCTGTGTTTCACCAGTGGAACAACTATCATTTTTATGATCTTTTCATTTTCTAGGAATCATAATCCTTTAAGAGAAGAGATAAGTAATGAGGAAGACCAGAAAACAAAGAACATAAAAGAAATAGAAAGATAGAAAACAGAAAGATGTGTCTGTGTGATTCATTCATGATTCATTAAGGTTTCCCTTTATTTATCATGTGTGTGGTGTATAGAGAGACACACATACTCACATGTTTTGCAGTCAGATGCACTAATCAGCCTCTGTTCAGCCCATCTCAGGTTTTTTTGTGTGTTCATATGAACCTAACATTCATTTAAATTGGAGAGGGGGAGCACACTTGTTTCTGTGGCTGCCAACATCCACTCTGACTCCCCTAGACTTCCATCTTCTGCCCTCTCAACCAAAAAGGTGAATTGCCTCTCCCAGTAACAAAGTTTCACAGTGGGCAAAGTTTCAAAGTTTTACAGTGGGCTAGCTACACTACACTAATACATATACTAGTTAACCTCAAATGTGCCTGTTTTAAAAAACTAGAAGTAGATCTCTGGGTTTTCCATTTTGGAGGTTATCCATGTGGCATCAGAAGGATTTCAGGGGAAGAAAAATGGCTCCCTATCCCTACTGGCATTGCCTGTCCTTGGACTACAACCCTAATTTTTATATATATATATATATATATATATATATATATATATTTTATTGAAGTTCCATCATATAAAATAAACATATATGATTGTACATATCATTGAATTATTTCTGCTAGTCTTCCACCCCCCCACTAGATTTCAGTTTTTTCTATATAATCAACATGTTGAAATTAAATGTACCACACTACCAAATGATAATATTTCATGATAGATCCTGCAATACATCAGACACAGTATATTATGACATAATTTCCATCCTTCCAAATTGCATTTTCTTAATATACAATCTATCCTATTTCACATGAAGCATTGTCATCTGATATTACCCAGCAATTACCCATCACTGTTTGCCATTCTTTCTTAATCTTTTCGTCTGATTTCCCCTTTAACCACTGCGAGACTATATCTGCATTTCTGTTTTCAATAAAAGTTGCCCACCGGACTACAACCCTAAATTGACATATGAATGACCCTATTATTTTCTAGCTATACTTTACCTATCTCACATTTTTGAAACACATTCGTTGTGTCTCATTTCTTAATACATACATAAATACTCAAACACACTCTTCACACAACTGGTGATACATTCAGATATACTGGAAAAACCTCCACAGAAAATTGCCATTATGTGGAGATGGGACACTGTCTTTTTTCACAATCACCTTTGTCACACTATCATCACAATAAGTTGACCTTGCCTTATCAGTTGGTTTCATCTTTTGTCCTTAGGTGGTTACAATTGGCAGCTAAGGATTTTAGAAGAGAACTCAAAGAAGGTGAATACCCACCCATATCGGCTATCACTCTGTGAATGTGCACTCATTGAGCAGAAAAATTACTCAAGTAAGACTGAAGAGTATAATATTCTTATTGAGAGTGTTTTTTTCTCATGTTAAACACTAACATGGACAATGGGTTGATGATCAGCAAATCAGTGGGCCTTCTTGAAAAGTACTAGGTACCAGGAAATAGCAAGAAACAAACGCCTACAAATTTAGCTTTCCAAATTCTTGTTTGCATCATGTAGAATTTTGGGTTGGATGTATCAGAAACCTAGAGGAACTGTGTCAGAGTTCATATGTCTGAGTTCATATCCTAATACTGTTGTCATAATCAGCAGGCTGAGCTAAAATGATGTAAATGGATTATTAAGTTTTTCCTCTCAGCCTTAATCAAGCAGCAAGGCTGCAAATCTAGCACTGTAGGTAGAAAATGTTTAAGAGCAGGCAGTTGGCACAGAAGCTAATTGTCTCCTTGATCTGGATTTAGTCGAGGCAGATGCCCAATGTGCTTGTTAACTATTCCCTACCCCCAATTGTTAATACACACTGCCCTCTTGTGACTATTACAGGCAAAACAATATAGTTTTGATGAACTGGCCTGTGGTCCAGAAAAACTTGTCATTATGCAGTTATTAGTCTTTAGAGTGCCAAGAGACTCTTTTTTGGTTTTGCTGCAACAAACACGACTACCTCTCTGCAAAGCATTAGAACAAATGCAGATTTACTATATTAAATCACATTGCAATAATTCCTGTTACCCCAGCTCTCAAAAGACATAAAGAATTGTCTATGGTGGAAGATTTCCAGCAAAGACTGTGGCCATACATACCATAAAAGATAATCACTGATAGGGAGACAGCACATAAAAGATTGTTGAGTTGGGTTCATTTGCTTTTACTGCTCTTGGCCACAGGCCATCATAATAAGACAGCATCATAATGAATAATATTTAAAAGATGTGCAGCCATTTTTGTAAGGATAAAAGCAATGCAAGAAAATGATTATTAAAATCACAATTTAGAACACAGTAACTGGAAATAAAAAGCAATGAAGCTAATTCAGCTGGCATCAGTTCCTTTCTGTGTGGCTTCTTTGACCCTGTTACAATTTTGACCTATAAAATGGATCAATGGTAGAGATACACAATATCTATCAAGTCTCAAGTTATCTCATGCGTGGAGTGGGGTTCATATTTTTAAACTGAATTCTAGAGGATGGCAATGGCAAACTGGCTCTGAACAAAGTTTTCCAAGAAAACCCATGCTAGGCTCGATTTAGGGTCACCATAAGTCAGAAACAACCTAAAGACACAGAATAACAACACATCTATCTGCACAGACTTGCACATGTTGCAATATGCTGTTGAATTGGTATGAATTCCATAAGGAAACAAGTTGGCAATCCCTTATAAATGTTGGAAAAATTACCAGCATTCTCTCTCCCCGCTTCACTTTTTATTAGAAGAGATGGGCAATAGCAAGATAGGGCCTCCCTTTCTGTTGCATGCCAGATCTTCTCCATTTGCCTCTCTGTCTTTTATTGCATGATCATAAATACCTTTGGTGCTCAGATCATGTGACCCAGGACAGTTGCTTGGGTCATCGGTCTTATAAAAGTTAAGACCTCCCTCTCTCTGAATAGAGATCTCTAACTCTCTCTTTGTTCTCAATGGCTGCTTTCCCTGAACTCTTCGCATGCTCCGAGTTTGAGTCCCATCAAGGAGGATGGTGAGTTAAACTGAAGAATCTCCTATTCACTAGATTAGACAGGTAGCAGGCTCTCTCAATACAGATGTAAATGAAGAGTCATTAGTAAAGTATTTAGTCTTTTATTCAAAGCTACCTGCGTCTGTGTTTATTCCAAGTACCAGTCTGAAGCCACAAGTCATTAGATAAAACTTCTACCGCTTCTCTGTGTGACTTTGCTAAATGAAGATTGGATCCTGACAGGTTCAGTCTCATTTTCCCCTACAATAAAATTATCAGTTTTTAAATTTCTTTACTCAAAATGTCAAAAGAATCACAAACAGAGATTTGGAGAGAAGAAAAGTAGCAAGGGAGAAGCTGAAATGCAGCAGATGTTCCACTGCTATAGATACTGTTTGTTTTTTGAAATTCATACTGGTACTATGTGATACAAACCTTCTGATTAATGGCATTGTTTTTTGTAGTATTTCTAAAAGTTACCCACATGTAATAACATGCTAAAGTCTCATACATTGTGACCATCTGTACCACAAAATACAGCCATGGATATGTTTGCTGATTTTTTTTAAAATCTCTTCCAAAGGCTGAGGTTTCACTCCCATCTAGAAGTTTGTCCTCATTTATATATTTGAATCAAATTAACAGACAAGCCTTCATTATGTGTTTTACAGATGGAGTTGGTTCCATATGATTAATGGGAAACAAGGCCTCTCTAGTAACTGTGTCACAATGTCACCCAAGTCAATAGCTTGACCCCCTCAACATCATGTGGCTCACTGACCCCACCTACTCAATGTCACATGTGTCTCTATCTTTGGCATTCATTCAGTGAGCATGGGCCACTGTAAGGGGACCTCTATGTATGAGCAGATGAACAAATTCAGGTACTACATGAAAACAGGAACTTCTCACAATTTCTAAATAACAATAGACAGGTTCCTCAGCCCTGGTTCAAACGAGTTAATGTGGGCCACATTAGGTCCCATGATTTACCCCTCAAAACCCTTGGGCACAAACCTCAAATACTCCTATATAGAAGTTACCATTGATTTTGGGAACATGTTCCCATGAACAAGTTTGTAAGTCAGTTGTCAAGCTTGAGGCCCCTGGTGCCATGAGCACTCCAGCTCCTACATGCTCCTCTTCATGTATGTATGTTTGGGAAGGAGAGCGCTCTTGCATGGAACTCTGGCTGCAACTACTGGTGATCTGAATTGACAATATAATTCTGCTTAATGCATCTTTGAGAGAACGAAAAAGTAAGCAGATTCTACAGCTCCTTACTGTGACTAAAGTTTGGGACAACTTTGGAATGTACTGAGTTACCATCATCATCTGGACAGCTAGGCAGTATCTGCCCTAGCATAAGATTATTTTCTGCTATGAGAACAATGATGCTGTGAAGGAAGCAAATGCAATTAATTCTAGGATAATTAGGTGAGATAAGCACAGTTTTGCTACACAAGACATTCCTTTTGAATGAGAGAGGTGATCAGGAGATGCTAACTAACATTCCAGAAAAGCAAAACAAAAGAAAACAAAAACCTGAGACTGGCACATGTAGCATATCTGTGGTACAATTCTTAAATGTTCCCATTTCTCAGAGTCATGATTAAGGCTGGGAGGCATCAAGGTTGTGTACTGAATCCTAAACATACATATATACTTAATACTATGGAAGAGATAATACTACATAGCATCAGGAAGGAAGGATTTAATTTATAAGATAAAATGAATCATGCTTGTGTTTAAAAAACAAACAAACTGCAGTTCTTCGATGTCCCATGAAAAATAAACAATATGCATACCACAATGAGAAATCCTACTCCATCCAGTTGATGGCTACCATCCCTTTAAGGAAGCATTATAGCTAAACATGCACCACAATCCTGAAACCACTTATCTGTGGTCCCAGTGGATAGAAATGTTTCCAGAATTTTAGTCTTAGTCTTATCACACTAACTGGTTAATTCCTGTATTTCCTGCCAGGTGGAGCTATAACATAATCTGTGAAAGAGGGCCTCTCCTATCTAACAAATGGACAATTTATGTGTTTAAGATGCTTCTTTTAGGTATGGAAATTCCCTGGGTGACACAGATCTTCTAAACAGAAACCAGAGGTAATAATCTATGAGCGCATTCTTTCAATACCAAATATGCCATTTGGCAGTTATCGTGAACTTAAATTTAGTTAGGGATTCAGGGTTTTGGACAATTTTCAGCACTTAAGATTTGGCTCTCTTCAGAGAACATTATGCATGCGAGATACTAAGCCAGGAACTGGACCGAATCTTCTCTGTTGTTTGTGTCCATTTTCAATACCCAGATGACACTATGAGTTGCTGAAAGGCACTTAGGTAATTCTATGGCAGGGTGCCACTTCTCAAAAGTACAAGCAGAGATTCAGCACTTGATCAGGAACTTCTTTCTGATAGGGACTGGAAAAGGGAACAAATTTCTACAGCTGTAGCAAATAGCCTTTTCAAAGGCTTATACTTTAAGAATTCAGTATAGATGACAAATTCAGCTTTTTGACAACTATCAATTTTATTGTGAAAATTAACAGAGTACCTAAACTGCATTGGGCAATCTTCTCACAACTAAAGTACCTTTGGATGTCTAGTATGAGCGAACCATTTACATAGGGCATTTTGGTACAAATGCCATTACACAGTGAATGAAATTACTGTTGTTGTTGTTGTTTTTCCATTTTGGCTACAAATCTATTTTAAGATTCAGGCTTATATGTGTTACATATATTGGCCTATGTGAAACATACAAAGAGAGAGAGAGAAAGAGAGAGAGAGAGAGTGCGAATGGGTTGGGAGGCACAGTAGATTTGCACAGTGGATAGGGTAGAAATGTGAATCATTATCACCTTACTCACAAGCTTGTCTCTATTCTGAGCTGGGCCATTTCTGCACTGCACTCTTATAGCGTGATCATTCCACTTTCAACATCCTATGGAATCCCGGGGTTTACAGTTTAGGGAGAGGCCAGCCCTAAACTTCCACTCCCTGGAAGTGGTTTCAGTTCCAGGCCCTCACAAGACTTTGCTTGGTACTAAAAATTGACAACTATCACTGTGGTAAGATAAACTTTATTGGTGATAAATGATGCAGTAGAAGATACAATACAGTAAAAGAATCATCGCAGTGCTTTAGCTAATGAGTTCTAGCATCCTCCCACCAAAGTGTAGACTTGAGCCCCTAAGCAACTAATTCTACCCAATCTATTTTATGGCTGACACTTCACACCTTCAGGGTTAGCTAACAGGTTTCCTGGGCTTGGGTCCATTCCCCCAGAGTGAGACCCATGGAAGAGGTACTCATAAGTTTTACATATTGTCAAAAGTAAAGCAAAGAAATCGAAGTGCAGAGGCATGGCATACTTCCTACCATAGTAGCTATGAGAATAATGTAAGCCATTTGATAACATAAAAGTTCACTCTCATGGTCCATTTCCAGGCTAAAGGAAAACTATCTAGCAGGTCCTATTAAAAATAAATTAACTCTTTCTATGCAACTGAACAGCTGTTAGCATTTACCCATGATGGCAACAAGGATTCTAAAACCATCTACTTGGCAGCAGAGGCCATACTCTCTACATCTGAAATAGGCCAGAATGACAGAAAGGTGATTCATTGCAAAACCACTCTTTAATCCTAAACTACTTAGAAGTAAACCCCACTGAAACAACTGAAATTATTTCCTTATACATTTTAGGACTGATGTGGAAGGTTCTCAGGCTAAAGTCCAATTTTCAATGATGATATTAATTCTATTTGCGCACTATAAAAATGTTAAAGTACTAGAGAATGCAATGGGAACTCTGTGCAGTCTAGGTCCTTGAAAAGGGCCTTTTTCGCAGGTTACCTTATCGCGGAGGTGGGAGGTGCCATTCACGCAAGCAGGTTCTTGCACGAGGCGCTCCCTTCGCTGCTCCTTCATCCTGCAGCTGGCTTCCTGGTTGCGCAACCACCCCTTCCTTCCTTCCGCAGTGCAGCCTGGGAGCTGTACGCTGCGCTGGGGGAGGAAGTGTGAGAGGTGCACCTGGGACGACGTACCACAGCGCAGGTAAGTGCGCGCAGGCCCCACGAGCCTTGCGCAACCGCACACCATTTTCGGCTTGAAGCTGAAAATGAGAAGGTGCATGTGTGGTTCGCGTTAGGCTTGTGACCGCCGCTCCCATTTACGCGATGCTCAAGGGGCCCTCTCGCAAAAGAACCTGTGTGCAAAAAGGGCCAAGGATGTGAAAATCTCTCACCCTCTATTTTGTTGACATTTTTCCAAATCCCACCTGCATTTTTTTCCCAATTTGCTAATTAATTTGCAGTTTACTTAATTTGCACAACTTTTCTTCATTGACTAAGGCATGTTTGTGCATTTTTTAAAACTGATATTTTAGCTATTGCAATTTTGAAATAGGCACACTGTCTTATGTGCATCTTTATCTTTCAGAAAGATTTTGTAAGACTCAAAAATATGCAAGTGCTTAAGTGCACATTGTCTTGCAAGAAGTCTTATGCAAGGGAAGAACTCACCAAATCTTATATCCAGAAGCAAAAAAATGACAGGAAGAAAAAGCAGGTGGGATTCAGAGAAACCAACAAAACTGGCATTGATATTCATATCCCTAAGATGGATCCAGTGTGAGCATCCCTTTATCTCCTTCACAGTTACTATTCTTTTATGGATGAAGAAGACTGTTGAACTGTTAGTAATGGGAGTGCTGTCAAGCAGAGACTGTCAGTAAAGATACTAGTACTGGCTAAACTGGTTCTGAAATTCCTAATTGAAATATTCAAAATTACAGAAGACTTCCTTCAACTTGCTCCAGTCTTATTTTCCTTTATGGAAATTTCTATGGAAAGAAACCATTTTATACTCCCACTCCTCAGTTCATATATCCATCTGCATCACCACAGAAAACAGCAAAGCAGTTAAATGGTGAGAGTGCCAGCATTCACCACTAAGATCAAAGCAGAGGCTCCATCCTTGAAATTTCTTTTCCTCAGAATTTGTGTGCACAGAATGTGGGGGAGAGGGGAAGAAACACACAAATTGGCCCTCTGTGTAACTGAATGTTTACATGGAAAGCCTTATGTTGACAGCTACTGGCATGTTAGAAAAATTTGCCTCGTTCTTCTGTCTCACACTTTTGGTGCCTCCTACTGCGTTTTTGCAGAATATGGCTCAAAATGGAAAAGTGTACCAGGAACTCTCAGTTCTTTCTGAGTTGATCTCCTTATTTTTCTCTCATCCTGAAATAAATCCAACCCTGTAATAACGCCACAGTGTGAGGAAATTCAAGGGATTATTACCTCAAAATGGAATCTTGTGCAAGAAATCTCTTGCTTCTCCCTCACTTAACAGATGAAAAATAAATTCTCCTCCATCTCTCATTTTCTTGCTTGGCTATTCTTGATATAAAATCATTGCCAGAACCATCACTCACTGGATTGCCATAAGATCCATAGTTTAAGAATATTTTGCAAAATGTTTTACTTTTGAAAGGTTCTAGTTCTGTAGTCATTACAGAATATCTGAAAATCAACATTTCAGCAATAGTCATTAACCAGAGAGGAGACTTAGTGGGGAGTGGAGAAAGAAAATGAAACACTAGCATTTTGTGTCCAGGTAATTTCACTGATACACATGCATACTAGAGTCAGGATTTGGAGTGAGCTGACACTTCTCAGATTTCAGTTTTCTGAGAAAATATCCTGTGACTTTTTTCATTCTCATCCTATTAGAAATAGTCCACTTTACAGAATACCTAAATAGCTCCCACCATTTCTTATTGTGGGATGCCATTCTCACCTTGCAACAGTAGCTGAAGCATGCAAAAAGGTGAAGAGGCTGCCAACACAGTGGCTCCCACTTTCACTTACAATTGTACTGTGTAAAACTAAAGAGCACTTAGGGAAGAGAGGGAGGAAGGAAGAGAGGAAGGAAGGAGCTATGCTAGTGACAATATTACTGGTGAAGTCCCGCCCTGTGAAACCGGGATTTTTTTTTCTCCCTCTGGGGAAATACAATGACCCCATCATTTCTTTGCTCACAATTACAACTGAAAGACCAGAAGATAGGGGCACATCTGTGAGGGAAAAGTCTGTTGGTATGCATAGCTTCACCAGTTTTGGATCAGGAAAGCATAACTGTTGGGATAAATTATATTGTTATAACTGGCAAAGCCAACTGTTTCAACAATCATCTATTAACAGTCTCACAGTTAATTCAAAGTAAAGGAATGGAATATAAAGTTTCTACTGTGTTTTGAGTTAGTGAGTACCATCTGTTAAAACCATTTTCCTCCACCCAGAGTGACAGAACAAGTTCTGCAGCCTCAAGCGTCCTTTCCAAGTGACAACTATGACATAGCATGGGTCTATGTGGTGACACCACAAGCCGATGAGGTGCCTCTACTCCTTCTCATCAGACTCTGAGTTTATGTCTTGATAAATGTCAGGAGCTGATGTGAGACCAGACATCTCCTCCTAGTCTCAAATGGGCCTTAATGTTCATTGCTTAATGCCAAATCCTGACCACAAAAACACACAAGGGAATGACACTACAGAGAAGGCATGTCTAGTACTGTGAAAATCACTCATGTTGCACCAGAGGAAGACTGAGCTCTTCTGGATAAAACAAAATGACACCCAGTCCAACATTCAGTTTCCAAGAAGAGCCTTTTTTCTCCTTTACTGACAGTACAGGGAGGGCAGGACATTCTTGCCCTGCTAAAAATAGTATCAGCCTGCAACTACAATACTGGGCCATGAGATCCGGGAAATTTCATGCCATGCAGGGGTGACTAGTCTTACTACCTTTGCTGCCTTCTTTCCTCCTTTTCTTCATAGAAATCCACACTAAAGAGATGAAACTTCTCACTCTAAAACAAACAGTAAGAGGGAAACTCTCTTTCTGCCTGAAAGAACAAATGGGGAGAGATGCTCTAAGTATAGCATGGAGGGTTTTAGATGTCCAGCTGCATGCTTGTTTTAATGCAAAACCCCTGGGATACGTTAGTCTTTTTTCTCTGACGCAAGGCATGTGCCACAGTCTATAGAGACACATGCCTTGCTTACATTCTGTCTGGATTACTGTAATGTCCTCAACGTGGAGTTGGCCTTGAAAACTATTCAGAAACTTCAGCAGGTCCCCTGGTTACTGGGAACATGTAATCCCTTTGTTAGAACAGCTTCAAAGAGCTGGTTATGACCATAAATCAATATGAGACTTAGGTCCAGACTGTCTGAAAAACTTTATCTTCCTATATGAATTCACATGAGTTTTAAGATCCTCAGTGGAGGAATGTCCCTGGGTCCCATCACCCTTACAGGCCCTTCTGATGAGGAGAGTCTCCTCAGTGGCTGCTCCCAGGCTGTGGAATTCTCTTCAACAGGAGGTTAGGTTGGCTACTCTCTACTCTCCGCTTGCCAGCAGGGAAAGTTATTTTCATTTAAACTGGCCTTGGATGGTTAAGTTGTTGCAGAGAGTCTTTTTATAGTGTCTGTGTACTGCATTATTATCTTTAGTATTATGCTTTTAAATGATTTTACAGCCCTTAAAATTCATGACACATTTAATATGACATCTAGTCTAACTGTGTTCTAACTTTTTATCACCCAGTCACTAGCTGTATTTTGTTTTCACTATGTTGTAAGCTCCCTTGGGTCCGATGTGAGAAGAAAGGTAGGTCATAAATAAAATTAAAATTAAAATAAATAAGAATTCTGCTCTCCACTTCATGAAAGAGTAGGTAAGATAATGGTGATTCTCTAAAAGTTCTATAAGTAGATAGAGGAATTCTATAGCTGCATAAAGCATTACTATAAACAGTATATATGTGTATGTTTTTAAAAAATAATCACATGTCACATAAAAGAAAGCATTCCAAATTATCCCCAGAAATATGGAAACAAATTGGCCACACGACAGTCCTCCATTAATGCCAATAATTAAGCTGAAAACATAGAAAAAGAGAAAGAGACCATCTCGGACATTTTCCAGGTCCAGATTATATACAGGAAGCAATCTAAAAAGCCCACATATATGTGAGTAGAGAAGATGCGTGTGTGCATGAACAAATGTGCACATGTACCTATGCACAACACAGATGATTTCTCTTTTTTTGCATCTGAACAGTTACTGCCCTCATAAAAAGTTGAGAAAATGACACAAGGAGACATTCCCAAGATGGACATCTCAGAATTCACACCTGGTGTTTTATCAGAGTCCTATCCTGCTTGCAGATATTTTGCATATATAGCATTCTAAAGGACACCCACATTTTCACCCACTGCTCAAAGACTGTAGAGATGTGGGTTTGTCACCACTAATTGCTCATAATCGACCACTGATTGCATACTACCATAAAACCAGATGTGCTTCTGAGTTTCCTATCATCTGTGATAAAACATCCAGTTGTCTGAACTATCACCCTTCTCTTGGAGAAATTAACTACTTGAGTTGAGGCATATTCTCTGACTGATCAGAGGCAGCAGCACTCATCTCAAAAACAGGGTTCTCCCCCACCCCTAAAAAAGAATACAAGCATCTCTATGAAGCTCCTTGCCCTAGAAAGAGATGGGCAAGTTCTTTGGTTATCTGCACAGATGTTCTTTTTAAAATTCTTTTTAAAGGCTGGCCAAGTTGGATGCAGATCACATAAGCTTTTCAAGGGACAGGGTATATAATTAAGATATCCTAACTCATGCTCTGACTTACACAAATACGCAGAGAAGGAAAACACCAATCACATATCTAATGACCAGTTCAATTCAAATGTTACAGTCCTCACATTGGAAACACCCATGTGTGGGCCATAATTTTGGAAAGTTTTCTGCAATGTATGCCAAAATGACTGTACATCAAGAGAATGAAAGATCAGGCCATCAGCACACAGACGTATTGGTACAAGTGATGTTTTCTGAAGAATACTTGACAGATTTTGCAAACAGATCTTTATATATGCAGTGATGCAGTTAGGTAATTCGAGATTCCTGACCTCAGTGTTCTGATGACAGCCCTCCTTCTTTGTTGGAACCCTGCAGCTCCAGTGCTTCCTGACAGCCTTTGGCATTACACTACAGCAAAACTGTGAGACAGTTTATACATTCATTCAACTGTACAGTAAAGCTTTTCCCGGACTATACCATTTGAGGCTATAGGTATGAGTTTCTTATACATTAAAATGCATGCTTATAAAAGCAAACCAGCACATTCCAGCATGTAGAAAACTGAATGCCAGAGTAAGAAGAGACTATGCTGTATTGTCCTCTCCGATATGCTTACGTACTGGGAGGTGGGGTTTAGCATGACATGGGAAACAACAAGGATAACCTTACTTTCACTTGATTTTACTGAATGTTTAAACTGCTGTATGATTTCTTGGAAACAGTGGGATGTCTGCCCTAAAAAAAAAAAAATCAAGACATATCCATCAGAAATCTTCAGAGAGATGTAAGAAAGATAGGCCTGCACTAAACTCTGGTGAATTTCAGTCACCAGAGAGCTGGTTACACACACAAGGAAAACAGTCAGAAAGCAAGCTGGTCCAGGACCAATCTTTCTCCTCCTTTTTTTTCCCTGCAAAAAGAAATATTTTTGTAAAAGAGGCTTGCCCTCTCTTGGTTGATGCCTGATCCTGTGCTGAGCCAAACTGTTAGTTCAGGTGGCATCTGGAATCAGCTACAACTTTGTTTGACGTTTGCACTGCACCCTCCGTTTGGGTTTGCATTAAACATGCTATATCATTTTTCTCTCCAGCACATTTCATGCTGTTGACAGAAAGAAAAACTCAAAAAAGAGAATTTTGAGAAATATAGCGCTCCAAAAAAGTTAGTTAAATGACCTTGA
Source organism: Iguana delicatissima (assembly GCA_948472985.1). Classification (NCBI taxonomy): domain Eukaryota; kingdom Metazoa; phylum Chordata; class Lepidosauria; order Squamata; family Iguanidae; genus Iguana; species Iguana delicatissima. The sequence goes on from CAOKZL010000295.1 coordinate 1,016,970, forward strand.
AATGACTAGCAAGCATGAAAGACCACATGATTTACGGTGTTCCAAAAAAACCTGCTATTTAATTAGTCATGATTCATATAGAAGAGATTAAAAACAAAGAATATGTTAAGGGAGGATGGAGAGAAGGAGGTTTGTTTAACAAAAACAAACAAACAGTGAAATATTTTTCTTAACTAAAACTGGCCAGTTGCACTAGAAAGATCAAGGAAAAGTCTGAACACAACTCTATAGAAGGATCCTGGGCAGTGCCAGAATTAGTCACAAAATAACAACATGTCAAGAACTTGAAGGCCGTTTGCAAATGTTTAAAACATTAGAGCAGCCAGAAAGTCAGACAGAATGGAGGAGAGTGGGAGGTAACTTTTTTTTGCTGCTGTTCACATCTGCTTTGGTGGAATGATCATTTATTCCACCTGTTGATTCAAAGAGGATAAAGACAAGTGTGTGGGAGAGATAGGAGATAAATTTTCCTACCAAAATAGGAATATGAATCAGAAACACTGTGCTCATGAAATACAGAAATGAATGTAAAGGAGGAGCAGCATTGCACATAATTGCACCCAGTGAAGGGTGCATTTCTACAAGCAACTCTTCATGCAAACTAAGGACAAAAAGAGTATGTCTTGACATCCTGCTGAATACCAAGGGTTGGTTTGGTTTAGACAGCAGCAACAATAACAAAAAACAAAACAAAAACTTCATGAACCTTCCCTTTAAAACAAACAAACAAACAAGAAATGTGAAAAAATGTGCAAACAACTCCAACCATCTCATCTATAAGGGAATAAACTTTTTAATTTTTTTGTTCTCATATGCAAGAACAAAATAAATGTAGATAAATCTTTACTGTAGATGATCTGTGCACAATCGGGGAGGGGGAGGGGAGAAGGAACGTACAGTTCATGCACATAGCATATGCCACCGTAGAAATGAGAGTTTAAACATGTGATTTGGGGCAGAACCAGCTAGCAAGGCCTCATCCCTTCTTCACAGGAACATCATCACAGTACTAAAAAGTGGCAGTTTTTGTGTTTAAGTTCATGATATCTTTAAGTTCACACAAAGCAGTTAGTTACAGTGCTACCAAGCAGGATTCATTCAGAACCATAAAGGTAGTCTGGGATCCAAAGCAGGGACATACGGATGGACATTTGCTGTTGCAATTTGCCATATCAGGTTGGCTTTCACTTATGGAGATCCAGTCAGTGAGAGACCTATGATAAACCCTGCCATGACCTAGCCTGCTGAGCTCTTGGAAACCTACAACTGTGGCCTCCTTGCATTATTCACATATAATGCAGTCTCTCTTTCGTCTTGTTTCCACTTTATCAAGCATTATTGTGTTTTCCACTGTTGCTTCATGATATTCCAAAGGACAATTGCCTCAGTCTAGTCATTTTGGCTTCTAGGGAAAGTTCAGCCATGGGAAGCTAGACTGGCCCCTTCAGTGTTCTCCATCCACTGGTATGCAAAGATCTTTTCGTTCCAACAGGCACTAGGCTACTAACTGGCTGCTGGAGAACCCTGTTCTAATATGGTAAGTTGTTTTACTTGTTTATAACTGACTGGGTTTTTAGCTGTATTCTGTTTTAATTCATGTTATAAGCAGCCTGCATCCTTCATTAAGAGAAAGATGGGATATAAAATAAATAATGAAATTCCAGTGTATTTAAAAATCTGCCAGATTAGATTTCTGATGCAGACCAGTTGTTTTCTAATGATTTCAAAAATTATTATGAATTTTCTTTTTGTCCAACTCTATCACTTTTATGGCCCATTTTTATTGAGTGAAAACATGATTAGCAGCTAGATCTACAGAAACTTGGTTTAAAAATTTTGAGGAAAGTAGTAGCTAAATATACATCAGGATATGTACTAGAAGACTGTCAGGGGTACTCTCCCTTCTGTAGGACTCATGTTTCCATTTGCACAATTAATCATTTAAGACAAACTTTTGGCCATGCTACCACTAGCCCATCATTATCATGTACATTAGTTTCTGTATCTACTTTCCAGGGATGGGAATCCAAACAGAGCTTAGCCCTGGAAAGAAAATGAAACGTTTCTACTGACAGCCATGAGGCTGCATAAGTATCAGCCCCAAGGAACAGAGACGTTACACAGTTCTACATAGTACTTTTCATCAGCAATGGCCTTTGAAGTTAACACCAGAGGGCGCTTAAATGATGGTTCAGGGAGCATACAAGAGTATGGTAAGCTGTGCACTAGTATCACTGGGCAACATGTAATCTGTATCAGGCCTTGAAAAGTAGGAGTTTCTCTTTGACACAGGAGTGCCACAGGAAATATGCTCCCTCAAGTTTGAATATCAATATGATATTTCATAGCACATGCACTAAGTGGCATGGTTTACTTAGGAGATAAAGCCAGCAGAACCGAACAGAAAATCTTTTGCTTCTGTATAAGAGTGTTAAAAATGCCTCGAGGAAGCCAACTGCATCTCTGGCAATTACACATGAAAGAAAAGACATTTCACAGCACATTTGTTTGTTGTACTTAATACATTACCAGCTGCTTGAGAAGCTAACGCAAGGAGGAATTTTCTGCCTTGTGTAGTGCTATTATTCTCACTTGATGCAGGATTTGGTTTTAATTTCTCAGTAGGCTGCATAAATGTTATTTGGTGACCAGCTGTATCTCTACATCCTTCTCTCTCACCCACACACATACAGACACAAACACACAGACAGAATCTGTATCATCTCTTATGAATCAGATCTCATAAGCCCCAAATGTCTCCATTAGTATGGTATACTATGGAACTGCTACCCCTCCTGAAATACAACCTAGCATGGAAGCCAGTTAATATTTACCACCCAGTGTTTCTAAAACCATCCTGAGCTTCTTGCTTAGTTCTTGGAGTCTAATAAAAAATTTTTGGAGCATATTCACCCAGCTACCATGGTGACAGTAGAGGAAGAGAAGAACTGGAGGAGGAAGAGGAATTCTTGTGGACAATGAGGTCTTAAGGTTCCATTTTAAATTTTGCAATCCTATGCATACTGAACTACAAGAAAGTCCCACTTCTATCACTGGATCTCACTCGCAATCTGCATGTTTAGGATGACAGTCTAATGGCCCATCTGCATGTTCACTACAGATGTCACATGTAGTTAAAAAGAGGTTTTGGTTGAATAACTTTGGACTGATCATTTGTAAACAGATCATCAGACACAAATGTTGTCACCTTTACTGTCATTTCTTTCCTAAAATGTCTTCCTAAGACTGTCCAATCCTATCTCAAGCCAGGTTGGTAGGAGAAAATAGCAGTAAAGGCTTTGGAAAGGACCATAGCTATCTAGAAGTCATCAGAGTGTTATGTTCCCAACAAGGAAGGTCTAAGGACCACACATCCCAACATTCTTGTGGAAGCATTACATTAATAACATTCATTTCTGTCAAAGAGAAACTGACATGATTACCATCACTTTCTTGCCAGTTACACAGGCATTTCTATCCTCATACTATTCTTGACAGAAATGTGACATTCTCTCAAGGAGTTGGAGCCCCTGCTACTACCTTTGCTGGTGCTGCTGTCTCCCCCTTTTCTCATTTCATATATGATTGGAGCTTTTAAGTGGTAGAGTTGGTGCTGAGAAAAAAAATGGTGAACATGTAGATGAACATGTCAAGTGGCTGTGAATGTTCTGCACTAGCTGGTTCACACACCAAGGACCAAGCCATTCTCAAGGTGAAGCACAGGATGTTGATGCAATAAGTTTTAGTTTGTTCCATGTGGATTATTTCCATGTAGGACTATAACAAGGATTCCCAATGAGGAAGGAATCCACTGGCAAAGATGGCCAAGTGCTAACTAAGCCAACAGCGGGCTAGCTGCAGAGATGCTGAATTCAAATCCCTCACATTCTAGAGCTATTGATAATTAGCTGCCATTCCTCTGCCACGTTTTTGCTTCTCCTGCAGGCAGATCTTAGCTAGATGAGCTGCTCTTCTGTTAAACTGCTATGTGAGCAGATCAGTTGGGATAAGAGAGTTCCACCTGAAGACAGGCATTGCGAGTGGTGCCTAATCCTAAACCTTTACAGCTGGCTCAGCAATGTCTGTGTGTATAGTATTACAGCTGAAGTCTTTGGGAAAAGATGTCTATACTGTTAACATTCCAACAACTAGATGTTTATCTTAGAATAAGGAGAATTCTTTTCCTCCTATAATTCACATGTCCATTATCATATGTTAGGAAATGATAAGAGGTACTAACTTATGATATTCTGAAGCAATTTATTACAACAGAGGGTCAAATTTAATACTTACATCTAAGGAAGCTATCATAAATAGAGACAGTAAGATCATAATAGAGCTGAAAAGGTTAAGACATCCACGGTTGTAAATTAATGCTTCACAAAAAAAAAAAGCCCATTGAATGAGGTGCTGATGTCTCAAAAACAATCCTATTCTCCTCACAGAAATGCAGCCAAAGACCAGAAGACCAGCATTTGAGAGATATGCAGGAAATAGGCAGTCTGGCAACTGCTATCTCAGAGAAGAGGAAGAACTTTTTATACAAGTATTAAAAAAAAAAAGTAAGCAGGAACATGAACTGTCAACATGAGGAAGAGATGAAGGGATAATTTAAAACCTCCTGGAAGGAAACTACAAGTTATTCATTCAGCCAAATAAAACATTTATGGAAAATGTTTATAGAGAGGAATAAATTATGGAGAGGAGATGACACCTACCGTACCAGGCCTGGGGTATGGTATCCGTCCATCATATTGGACCCATCGATGGTCAACACTCTCCTTATGGGCATAATGCCCATTGAAAACTGCTCGAATGTCAGCCATGCTGTACACACAAATAGCAGAGCCCTTGAACACAGAGCTAGAAAAAGAGAAGCACATCATTAAGTAAGTTCAGCACAGACTTGATAAGACCACTCATTCCAAAGTCAGACAATACAGGAGAAAAACTATTGTGAGCACTCTCCTGACTTATTTTTTTAAAAAAATGAATGTAGAAATGCTTAAGGAATATAAACTTTGTATATTCTGGATTGGCCTGATCCTGCAGATTTTCCTGCAGATTTATCTTTTTGAAAAAAGAAACAAATCAGAAGCAGGATGGGATAGATTTATGGATAAACGTATGTGCAGAAACTGGCTAGAAACAGGTTGATTTGCCCAACCCTCACAATAACAAAAAAGGAGCAGCATAGCAATGTGTGTAGGGGGAGAGTTGCTTAGCTATTAGCCTTCCTACCATTTTCTCCACGTACAATCTTCAGCTATTTTATCATCTCCGATGCCCCCCCATGCATCTGTTGTACTATCTGGAGAAAAAACAGCTTGTGGATGGAAAGGAACCATTTGGGCATACAAGTGTCAGGAGCAGAATGAAGGCCCTTTCACTTTCCATAGTTATAGCGCTATGATTCCACATTAACTTCCTATAGTGTCCTAGGATTTACAGATTAGGGAGGGACAATCAGCAGTCTGTGCCAGAGAATTTCTCTGGTGCCTCATCCACTTCCAAACAATGAAGCCTTGCCAGTTAAAATGGAATCATAGTGCTACAATATTCTGCCGTGAAAAGGCCCAGGGTTAAGCAGCTTCCTATCATCCTATCCTCACTGTCTCTCTATTCTGGCTGTTCCACTCTGCCTAACATTATGATTGGTCCTGAAACTAAGGAACACAAACAAACAGGAACCAAATCCACCTGGTTCAGTAATGCTATATCTCTCCATTCCTAACCATACTCCCAGAGAGAAGACAACTGCGAATGAGATTTGTGTGTGACAGAACTCTGCTTTCCATCAAGTTTCATCTCAAAGGGTCTTCCTTCAAAGCATTTTGGTGACTAGCAATTTAAGGTGATAGTTTACCAAGCTATATAAAAATCTTGTTTATCTTAAAGGGATTCTTATGATAGGGCAAACTTTGGTGAACTGTTCTGTAGTCCTGGCATATTAGTTTGTATAACCCCCAAAGGCCTAGCTGAGAGGACTTTTGTTTAAATTTTGCAGAACAGAAGGGATCCAGTATGAAAGCTGGTCTGAAATACTAAATGGAATGCTGTGCTTGGAAGTTGGCCATATGCTATATTTGTAACTTGCTTTTCCCATGTGGAGCTCAGAATTGAGTTTGAACGTCAAAACATGCCTGTGAGGTACATTAAGCTAGGAGTACGTGCCTTGTCCATGGCCACACAGTGAGCTTCCCAGCTGAGGATTGGATGTGAACCTTGATCTCCCACATCTAAATGGAACACTACAGTCACCACACCGATTGGTTCTCACTAGGTGGCAGTGAGCAAGCCACTGCTTCTCTTTCTACTCTTTCCTTATGAGGTTGCTGCAAGAAGGTAAAATAATATTTATAGTAATACAATCCGGGCCTAGCATTGTAGGACAGCCCAGCCAGGTTTATTCAAGGAGCTTGGTTTTTGGTTTACATATAGACATTTAAAGCCTTCAATATACCTTGTAGTGGTGAAGACGCCATACACCATAGGATTTCTTTCATCTCTTGTGGAAAGTAGAAATATATCTTCTGCAATAGAGAATAGGTTGTTTTTAAAGTTAACACATCTTTTTTTATGCATCATATTTTTTCTTTATCTGTAATGTTTTTGATACCTCTGAAAAAAAAGCCACATCTCTTCTTTTTTAGTTGCTTATGCATAGACTTTACTATTTTCCCATGCATAATTATGTCTATATCTCACTAACTGTCCCATTCCACGGAGGGGGAGAGAGAGAGAGAGAGAGAGAAAGAGAGAGATCAATCCATATCTGTACCTATATCTAGTCATTCTATGTCTCACCATACATATAATCTAGCAAGGCATAAAATGCATGTTCAGTCCCTTCAATAGCAGAATGCAGTTATTATTGTGTGCCTTCGAGTCAACTCTGACTTACTGTGAACCTAGCATGGCATTTTCTTGGCAAAATTTATTAAGAGGAGGTTTGCCATTGTCTTCCTGTGTGAGAGTAAGACTTGTCCAGGGTCATCTGGTGGGTTTCCATAGCTGGTCTACCAGAGTCCTATGGGCCAGCATGGTGTAGTGGTTTGAGCACTTAACTATACCCTGGAGACCAGGGTTCAATCCCCTGCTTGGTCATGGAAACCTACTGGCTGACCTTGGGTGTGTCACACACTCTCAGCCCCAGAAAATCCTGTGAAATATTTGACTTAGGTATGCCATAAGTTGGAAACAACTTGAAGGTAAACAACAAAAACAACACTATAAGAGTCCTAACCAAAAGTCAAACCACAAATCTACGCTGACTCTCATTGTCAAAGGACAACAAAAGTTACACACTGGACATACACTGGCCTATATCATGGCTAAGCAAATGTAAAAGCCTAGGCTGCCATATCAGCCCCTACTCCCACCTGGGACACTTCGGAAGATCATACTCCACACTGCACCTCCTCCCATTAAAAAAAAAAAAAAGAAATCTATCATTTTTTTCTCTCAAGAGCACTATAGTGGATGTGGGGACATTCTTAACATGTTTGGGGGGCATTCCTGGCTTCCTAGAGGGCAGTTTGAGGCAAAAAAAAGGGGGGAGAAATGACCCCAGGAGCTGTAGATGTCACAAATACAGCTATGGTGGGGGGGGGGGTTACATTTTGTCCATCCATGGGCTATATGCATATAGACCAGTTACTCAGGACCCACACAGATACATCCTGTTTCCGTCAGAAACAGAAAAAAAATAAAAAAATATAATCAATTGAATTCCTTCTGTGAACATCTTCTTGAAGAATCAGTCATAGTTCAAAGTCCAAAAAATGCTGCATCCTTATGTTTGGAGACAGCAGAACACAAATTTCTCCTAAATTGGTTAAGAATATCTACAATGTAACATTTAAACTATCATTATATGACTCAGAATTATTTTAAACTCCAAAGAGTTTCCTTTATCTTTGGACTGAAAAAAGACATTGGATAAGTAGGTAAAACAGTATGTGGGATAACAATATCTATTGCCACCATTTCCCCCCAGTAAGCCACATCTGCATGATTCATAATGACTCATTCTTGTCCACTAACTGACCCTTACTTTGGTTTCACTGAAGTAGTGAACCTCCACACAGGTGGACACTTCCATGTATAAAGGGAGGCTAGAATTCTAATTCTTTAGATATATTTTAGGAAATTATAACCTGTTATGAATTAACTTTAAAAAAATGCTGTGCCACTCAAAGTTTGCTTTAATTAACACATTTATTCTGTACACTTTTTTATTTTCTTCTGCATATTTTTTTAAAAAAGGAAAACTATGAATAATCTATTGTATTAGTTATCCACCTACTTTAGAAAGCAGATAAAGGGTCCATATTTCTTTTAATTCTTCTGGAATTAAGTCCAAAAGATAACCATTGAAGCTTAAAATCACTTACGCAGCTCATCAAAATATGTATCCGCTCCCTCTGGACCAGGAATTGAGCAAACTAATCTTGCTTTCAGGAATGTCGTCCACTTGTTTATCAGACTACGTTGACCTCCCATATCATTCTGATTAAAGAAGAAAGTAAGTTATTTAGTTTCTTCTGGACAGAAGGAAGATTTTTATCTAAGCAACTTAAAATAGCTATGAACATAGAGCTGGTGCAACCTGCAACCTTGAGTCACGTTATTTGGGTAGCAGATAAGAAATACATCATGCTTCTCACACCTGTAGGGCTACCAATTGTTGCTACAAGCAGGTCTGTGCCCCCAGCTAAATCACCTCATGCTGCCTCCTCACAGGCATGGAATTTTCACTGCTACTTTAGCAAATACTCTTTCCCGCTAGAGTAAATCAGCACTAACTCTTCCAGCCAGACTTCTTACTGAATGATATGGGAGAAGAAGTTAAGGACAGGAAAGTCAATCCTAGACAGGTGAGAATCTTCACAGTTCTAGTCATATTCCAGGGATGAAAATAACATTTTCTCTGCAGAAAATAACATTTCTACACAGAAAACAGGGTTTTGGGGTTTTTTTACCACAAAACATTTTTACATAAAAAGCACATTTTCTGTGCAGAAAACAACATTCCTAGACAGAAGGTATTATTCTGTATGCAAGGAGCTTTATGTAAAGACGTGTTTTCTGTGCAGACAATATTTTTTTACAAAGATTTTTTTTTTGCACAGAATAATTTCTGAACTGTGAATAGTTTTTGAAAACAGTGCAGCTCTATGACTTTATTGGAGTGAAGAGAAAAATAGTAAAATTATTTGTTCTTGTGCGTGAGAACAAAATTTTAAAAGATTTTTATCCAAAAGCTCTTTAAGCTTTACAGCCCTATAACATTAAAACAAGTAAGATATAACCTATGGATCTATGAGAAATCCTTTTTCTATTTTATCATATTTTACAAAGAAAAAAGCAAATGAGGCAGTCTCATGTCAAGAAAAGTTTAGGATAATTATGTAGTACTAATAAAATAAAATATGAAAGAAATATTACCGATTGCCAAACAAATGGGAAAAAAAAGCTGACAGCACATTCTCAATCACTTTACTGACTGATAACATTAATTCTCACTGATCTATAGAAAATGTCATCTATGTTGGAACATCTGCCAGAATAAATGCATTAAGTCTAAGGTGCCATAACACTTTTTTTTTTTTCTTAAAACAAGCTTAAAACAGGTAACTTTCTGGAAATAGTAGTTGCTGACTTTTATCAGTGTACCTTCAATGTCAATATTTCCTGTTTTTCAAATAGTTTTGATTAATTTATTTCAACTGTTTCCCCCAAAAGATCTTTAATATTCTCCCAGAATCTGTTATCTTCCATTGTAGTCAGACAACATCTTCTTAAGAGATTTATCACAGGATTATCAAAAGTACTAACCTGAAGACAAGCAAATTCTGTATACACTACTACTTCTTTTTAATTTTCCCAAAGCATTCACTTCAACATGTTAGCATCATCAAATATATTATGCAACAGTTACAATAAACTTCAAGTGTAGAATTTTTTTTCTCCACACTTTAGTTTGGTTCTGCTAAACATAGTAAAAACTGGTGTTTTTTAAAAAAGTTTGACCTTATCTCCTTTAAAAAAAACCCTGTCTTTTTATTCCTGGAAATACTTCTGTGTTTCTAACAGGGATAACTAACAGCAACAACAACAACACTTATGGATGGGTCTGTCAGTTTAGCTGAACTGTTTAAATCTGTTTATCTGAATTGTTTGAATCTCTAGGGTTTTTTTATGTCATATAAGTGAAGAAAGTAAGTTCTCATAAAAGCAGAACTAAACAAAATTCTCACTGACTTTTGTCAGCTACATTCATTCATCTGCAGGAAAGTACACAGACAATTTAAAGGAAAGTAAAAGTAAAGGTATTTTACACATGCTTTACACTGACACTGAACTTTATAGCCGATCCATAATTTTTAACTGATTTATATGCACTGAGGATCCCGCCTATTGCTGAAGAATCTCAAACTTGTGATGTTTACAATAAACCTTGCTTCTCGTTTGAGAAAGATACTTTACTAAAGAAAAGTTTACTTTTCACTATAAATAACAATTTAACAAGCACCTACAGCTTAGCAATCTCTTAAACTGAATCAGCAAACAAACTTCACCTTGATCTGACTCTTTCCATGTTACCTATAAGGAAGTGCCTATAAAAAGGCTATTCCCATCTGGGTGTTAGAGAGAGGAATGGGGAGACTGCCAAATGCAAGGCAAAGATTTTACTCTGGAAAATCATTCAAAAGCAATGCTATAACCACAAGGAAAACTAGAATCTTTTCTGGAGTTTCCTCTCTTAAAATAGAGAAGCAAAGAAATTAAAGGCAATTATACCCCTGACTGAGGACTCCTAAATAACAACAAAGAGTTTTGTTGGCACATTTAAGATCAGCAAATTTATTATGACAAGAACTAACATTGCTACCCTTTTGGAAATGGTTACAACTATTGCAATGAATGGAATACTAGAAAGACAATATAACTATCTTGTAGATCATCAGATACAGTTCATAAGCTCTCTGATCTTGCTCATACTTGGCAATTATAGCTGGGGGAAAAAATCACATGTAACTGCCTAAGGGGGGAAAATATTGCTTTCACAGTAATCACATTTTAATATTTTAGCCGTCTAGCCCATAGTTATGTAAGTTTTGCAGCTACCAGATACTACAGTGATATTTAGAAACATACGGCTATATAAAAAAAAATGCAGCCCTGAAATTCAATGTGCTGTTATATTTGGTTATTATAAAATGGACTCATCTCCCTCACTTCCCCCTCCCTTAAATGTCTCTGGCAATCACAATTTTCTGAATATGAGCAAGACTTTTGGCTACTGAAGACTGTGTCCTCAGAAACTGCTATTTATTTATTTGTATCCTGATTTTCCACATAGAAAAAAAAAGTGCACAAGGAACAGAACATCATTTTTAAAATCTGGATTTGGAAACCATTCCCTAAAACCTCCCTTCAGCTGGCCTGGACTCAGTCTGTGTACAGGAGCTGCCTGCTCTGCTGCTCCAACTACTCAAGCAGGCAGGCACGGAACAAATGACCAGACAACTGCTCTCTTTCTCTTCTGCTTAAATTATGGTTCCCAAACTTTGTCTCTCAAAGTGTTTTGGACTTCAACTCCCAGAAGCCAGTCAGCTTGGCAAATGGTTGAGGATTTTCGGAGCCAAAGTTCAAAGCATCTGGAGGACCAAAATCTGGGAACCACTGGTTTAAATCAAGAAGGAAGAACTTTCTTCACCTAGAAGACTGGACTCAATTCTAGGGTTCTCAGGAGCAGTTTCCTGCAATGGGCAGCCCAAAGGCAAAAATGGTGGGACTCAATAAACTAGCATAATTCTTATCTAGTAATGAAGCCTTAGGAAAGGCATTGCAACCTTTTAGAGTGGTGTGCATGTGCGTACACACATGCACACAGAAGTCACCAAATGATCAAATAATTGTGTCATAGGAAAAGGTACACAATCACGTAGAGAGCTCCAGAAGGCCAGGACAGAATCCCAGGAGAGATAGATTTGACTGTATGATCTGCTATTTTTTTCTCCCTGGTTTAAAGGGTTATGGCAAGCGATGGTAGATGTTCCTCACTCACACTGGGGATAGAAAGAATGTTCACCATTATTCCTTTGCTAGTTGAAAGTGTGTTTCCTGACACTTGAGAAAGACAGTCAGGATAAACAAGAGAGCAGGAAGAACAATGTGCAGTGTGCATCTAATATTCACAAATCCTGAAACATTTCTGTATGTGTGTATAACCCCCCCAATAATCTTGTGCAAAGAAGCAGACTTTTCACACACACACAGCCATGTAGTTTTGTTGTGCAAGATGGCTGCTTTCTGTGCAGGATTTTTATTGTGCAAGATTTTTTGGTTGGGCAGGATGGCTGCTTCTTGAATAGAAAACAGAAATCTTGCACAAAAACACATGACAGCCTGGAAGCAGTGTTTTCTGCACTCCTCCCAAAATAAATTTCCATGCAAAATAACAAATGTATTTTTATGCAGAATAATTTCCTGAACATTTTAGGATGTGGGAATACAAAGCAAGTAGTGCACAGAAATATTTGGTTCTTTTCCCACAGCAGCAAGAAAACTGTGGAAATTATTCATCCACACTTGTGAAGATGAAGTAATTGAACAGTCGCACGCTAGTCTTACACTTTTGAACAGAAAGTGTTTGTAGCAAAATGTGTCTTTATGCTGGTACTGGGAGAAATTACTCTATTCCCAGCGAGGAATAAATTATCTCCCCCATTTTGGACACAACCAAGAAACATGGGGAGAGAAAGTGCAGAAATTTTTATACTTCCTACTTTGGTGTTATGGCAGAAGCTGCCTCTACTAGTCATATAGCATGAGGAAACTATCTGCAAGATACAAAATGTATACTTTGTAATTCATGAAAAAAAGGAACACATGCCAGAAAAAAATGGAAGAGAACATCTGCAACTTGCCATTTCTAAATCTACTGTAAGTAAAGATGACATATATCAAGAAAAAGACCAGCTGAAAGCATAGCTTATTGTGGACATCAATCAAGCTGGAGGACACCAGGAAATGCAAATGCATTAAACTTTAAAAACAGTAATTATGTCCAACAGCTGCATAAGTCAAACCAGACAACAAGTGGAATTTGAAGAAGTTGCTTATTAATTAGTGCCTATGGCAAGTTATGCAAAAGCATCGATCAAAGTGAATTCCTGGCAGGAGCAGCAGGAAATAACTAGAAATCAGAAAGAAAGAAGCTGGCATCATAAATATCTCTTGACCTGTCATGCATTCATAAGTTTGCTGATAGCACCACCAAAAAGAATTCAGTTCCCCCAGCTACAATAGGGTTATGGTATAGAAAGTATTTCAATCAGCTTTAATAAATTGGCTGAGCTGCTATGCGATGAAAAACTACAAGGACAATCTTTCCAATTATCTGTTCCATATGATTATTTATTTTAAATGCACCGCTGCATTTGTGGTTCCTTGGTAATAGTACTTGGTCTTGCTAAACCTATCATTGCTTACAATTCTTTCATGCAAGAAAACAAAGTTCCTACTAGAATGAGCAAACTGTGCATTGTTAACAGGATTTTTTTTTTTTGGCTATTATTGTTTATTAAAGCAGTGTCTAATATAAAAGGATAAGTTTGCTAATAGAAAAACACAAAAATGAAAGATGGGCTCTGATCAAATAAGCAGTGAAAACTCTAGGTATGTGATCTATTTAGGCAGAATTCTCTGTGGAAGTGAACACTCTGTCAAGATGCAGGATGGAGAAATTATCTGCTTTCCATGTAGCTGTTAAAGATATGGAACCTATCTGGAAAACTAATAGTAGCCTTAATTCTCCAGACAAAAATAGCTCATTGTATAGGGATTTAAAGCACTTTTTTATTGCCATCCACTCTAAGTCATGGAACTGGGTGAATAAATCCCTCAATTTTGCCTTCTCCTAGGCCAGTGGTTCTCAACCTGTGGGTCCCCAGATGTTTGTGACTTCAGCTCCCAGAAGCCCCAGCCACTATGGTCAATGTTCAGGGCTTCTGGGAGCTGAAGTCCAAAAACATCTGGGGACCCACAGGTTGAGAACCACTGTCCTAGGCCCTTTCTGCAGGACTTTGTCTGTCTGCACTGAGGATGGGAGAAGGATGGGTCCCAGACAACACTTATGCACAATGTTGTCTGGGTCCTGTCGTTCTCCTGTCCTCAGGCAGTGTGATCATGCAGTAAATCCCAGTGATCATGTAGCCCTCTCACCGCCTTCCTGTACCTACCTTAGGTTTGGAGGTTCTGGAACTGCAATGGCTGTACTTCCTGCCCCACTGCAGTCTGGGACAGTGCCTGGCTGTGCTGCACTAAGGAAGAGGAGGTGGCATCGTGCTTCCTCCATTCATGGAGGCAATCAGTACAGAAGGGAGTGCTCCTGTCATGCTTCCCTCCCAGGAGAGTCTCTACCAAGATCCCCACAGCATGCCACCGGGATCCGGTAAGCTGTGGAAAGGGCCCTACATTCACATTCTTTAAACACAATTTTTTTCTGTCTCTAAGACAGAATTTTGTGAATTTTGGTACATTTTTATCAAAAAATAAAAAAAAGAATTTTTCACCAAAAGCATGATGTATACTTTTGACTATTATGGCAAAATGTAACAGCCCAGGGCAAGTTGAATCTAGATGATACCCAGAGTCAATAAACTGTGGAATAATAACATTGCTGCCCTAACAGCTTTTGGCTTAACTGAAAATGAAGTAATTCAAGCCATATTGCCATCTAGCAAAAACAGGAACAGAATATTGGATGTAGGAAACAATAAGAATTGAATTTGGGAAATATGTACAAAAATAAGTGGCCTCTAGCTCACTTTTAAAATTATTATTGAAATTTATCATTTCTTAATATCAATTACTGTACAGATTAGGCATTTTATAGCAGTGCACACAACAAGAAGTGATGGGGAACTTTTTAAAAAGTTGACTGAAAATGATAATAGTGTCTGGAAAAAGCTTTTGTTTGAATTGTGTGAGAGAAAACCTCATGGACTTCCCACTAGTGGGTCCCCCCCCATAGCTATAATTTTCTCACAGGAGATCCATAGACTGGTAGGGCTTGTTGTGGAAAACCTAGGTCCCAGACTAGAAAATACTTATAACATCATATCTGGAATTTTGTTTTCTCAGTTATCTTTGGTGCCGTTCCAAACTGTCTAATTTAAGCCCACACTTCGGAAATATCCTTAGGATGATTCTTAAAAGATGATTCCTATGAACAATAGACAGAGGATATGTGGACATTCCTAGTGAGATGAACAAATTTTGAGGGGGTCCAGATATAATAGTTAAGGCACAATTTCTGTGTGTTCACAGATGCCTGCTTTTATATGATGTAGAAAACCACACAGCTTAACTTCACACCCAATGTCAGGCTAGCTTTACAAAAGGCATTAGATTTTTACTCCACTTCTGGAAAATTCTCAGGCAAAGCTCATTCATATTCATTTTCACCCTCTTCTTCTCCCATTTTAAAAATAACTACTGAAACTGTGAGACTGAGTATGATGGATGTGTAATGTAATGAGTGAGTGAACCACTGATGGACAGAAAATATAGATTACATGGAGAATGAAGGAAAATATATAAGGAAGAAAACTCCGTTGACTGTAGTTGGGGAATGAAACTAAAGTGTATGTATGTAAAAAATGTCCTAGTTTATAAAAGAAAGGTTATACTTATTAAACGCCTGAGAAAAGGCTTTGAAAAAGGTTGTTCCATCACTAAAATAATAAAGAGCCTAATGACGCCTTAAGACTAAAACATTTTATTTGACAAACTTTTATGAACTGCAGCAACAGTTCATCAGATGCATATGATGAAGTGGGCTGCATTTCATGAAAACATATACTGAACAAAATGTATTAGTCTTTAAAATGTCATTGGATTCTTTGTTGTTTTGGCTGTGACAGATTAACATGGAAATTATTAAAACGGTTGTGCTTTTTAACTCAGGCACGACACCAGAACACAGCATCTTTTGATAGCCACCAGTATCAAAATGGCTGGCTCCACCTCCTCCCCTATAGTCACAGTTTCAATCTCTCATAGTGAAGGAGTAATACATCAGGGCAGCATGGGAAATTAAAATGATGGCTCACATTTGCCTGACTTCACTGGGAGTTGTGGTGCTGCTGTAACCAGACACACTGAGATAGGAAGTAGCACAGGGCACTGTGTAGAAGTTAGCTTCAAATCTGGATCCAACTCTGTCTTAACTCAGGGAGAGGATGAATAGACAAGTGGTGATAGTACTTTTTCTTGTACCAGCATGTTCTTGTTTATTCATTATATTCAAGTGTTTACAAAAAGCAGTGGTTTCATGGCAATCTTTTGCAAATGGTTTCTGGTTTTGCCTGGTACCATTAATTGCAGTAAGCAAGAACAACACTGAATGTAGAATGATATGTTCTTTCTATTTTTTTCCCCATCATGTTTATGCTCAGCCATGTAATTCAGATCTGTGAAATACTTATTGTACTACTCTGGATTATTCATGCTGTTGCTTTCTACACTCACTCCAACATCGTTTTCACAGAGACAAAGTTCTCAGCTTGAGATTTAAAAATGACTTACACCTTCCAACTTCATCATGAGTTAGCGACAGCATATATAACGATGATAATGATAACAGTAGTAGTAATAGTAATTTGTTGCTCATCTCTCCCATGGATCAAGCCAGGGAACAACAATAGATTGACATAAAACAGTTAAAACAGAACATCAATTAAAACTACTATGTAGTTAAAATGCACATCATCTTAAAAGAAAAAAATAATAATACAAATACCCCAAAACAGACAATTCATATTTAAGAGGCTGGTCTTTAACGAAGTTTTAAATTCAGACCATATATTCAGCCATTGAATCTCATCCAGCAGGCCATTCCAAAAACTAGGAACAGCTGAAGAAAAAGTCCTCCAAGTGACCATTGCCAGTCTAGTCCTGGCTGGTTCAAGTAAATGTCCCTCAGACAACCCAAGTGTGTGAGGCGGATTATATGGAGGCAATCCTGTAGGTATATATAAAGATGGATCCAAACAAACTTTCTGGTCCTGCACTGTAATTAATTCTTTTAAAGTCTGTAATTAATTTCTAATTATCTTGAATGTAAAGTCCAAGTTAACTAGAAATTATTATTTATAAATTGATAATATCACTGGCAAGCAAGGAGCCATAAGTTTCTGCAACCCTGGCAAATAGTTCTTATAAACTGAGGGCCACACTAGATGATATATTTAGCATGTTTTTAGAAGAGATGATCCCTTAAAGTGTTGAAAAAAAGTCTTACTTTCCAAGCACACTATCTTCCTTTACTATGTATCTTGCATTTAGTGTTTACAGTTTTCTGGCTGGTCACTGAAAGGTAAATATGGGCTTAATTTTCCAGTTTGATTGGAGTGACACTTATCTGAGAAAAGCCCATTGTTAAAGGGCAAAACAGATTATTTGAAGGAAAGGAAAACATTTGGATTTGGAGCAGGATCCATTCAAAACAGCAGCATATTGCATCCAATTTTGGTATAGTTTCCATGCAGAACAGCAGAAATTAGGCATCCCTGTCTCACAGAACTACTTCACCCACAGTAATCTGAAACAAGACCTGGTAGCACAAAAGGCCTGATGCTAATTGTGCAAGCCACAACATTTGTCAATGATGCTGGAAGACTCGGGAGTACTCCAGGCCTCAAAACACAGTGTGGCCTAAAGACTACGAAACTCCTGCCTCTGCAATATCATATCTTCCAACATTTCGCAGATGAAAATTGGGGCACATGTGATCAAGCAACATCAGAGTGTGGTCAAGACAGCAGAAGTTATTAATGAGGAAGAACACACAAGCCAAAAGCGATTCCAGTGGTTTGTTTTTAGCTGAGGGAGGATAAAACTCCACCCCATCTCTCCTTTTTCCACTGCTGGGTTAATTGTGTACAATTTTTTGCACTTTGTACTCACTCTGCGGCAACTGAAGTAACTAGAGGACAAAGGGAGAAACCGGGACAACAAGAGAGAGACTGTGACATTTTAAAGGAAGCTCAGAAGTGACCAACAGAGGAACAATCAGGACTGTCCCTGCCAAATTGGGACAGCTGGAGACTCTGCAATCCTGTCTGACTCAAGGCTTAATCCACAATGCACGTCTGCGATGACTCTTGAGTGTTTGTGAGCCCTGACACATGCTAGTGGCATCTCCAACACACAGCAGGATCTAGTGCAGGGAAGTGCAACTGCGGAAGCTGCATGGACAATTTTTGCCCCTTCAGGCTGCACCCCCTTGAAAATTAGCTCATGAGCAGGTGCAAACAAAATTGAAAGTTATTTCCAGCTGCTGTTTTCCGATGATTTTTTTTAATTTATTTGAAGCACATACGTTACAGACACTGACCACTGTGAAATGATTCCACCAAAAAACGATGGAAATATAGGTTTAGAGGCCCCTGGTGGGGTTGGGAGTTGCAAAAGCTTTGTTGGAGGACCTGAATGTAAGTCATGGACTACAGCAGTGGTTCTCAACCTGTGGGTCCCCAGATGTTTATGGACTTCAGCTCCCAGAAGCCCCAGCCACTATGGTCAATGCTCAGGGCTTCTGGGAGCTGAAGTCCACAAACATCTGGGGACCCACAGGTTGAGAACCACTGGACTACAGCTTGATTATCCTGGACTAATGAACAGTGTGAAATGGAACATCCCATTCTATATCTCTGAACTCTTACCACCACCTCATACCGGTGTGTAGCCAGCCCATCATATTTGCAAATACTGTATCCACAGATAAAAACAACCACAGGTTGAAAATATCACACATGCCCCCACAAAAAAGCAAATGTGGAGTTTGCAATTTTTACTACATCACTGAACATAATGGGACTTGAGCATCCACAAATTCTGGTATCAGTGATGGCTCATGGAACCAAACCTAGAGGATACAAAGGACCCATTGTACATGTAGACCAGACGTCAAAATGAGAAGTATGATTTCAATGACATCCCATATCAGGTTTTCTGAAATGAAAAAAAAAAAATCAACCTGATATTTAATTCATTTTGTTTCTAATAAGTACTACCTTTTCTCCAACACTGAATTCAGACAGATGAGTAGCCATACATTTGGCAATTAAAATGGAACCACTCAAAATTAGATAATGGTTTCTTGTGTTTTTTGGTGTTTCCTTAAGTATGCAGAAATAACTTTAAAAATGAAAAGCTATATTTAAAAAAATGCCCCGACAGTGATTTGTTAAGTATGGAATATTGAAGGTTTATTGAGAAAAAGGAAAGAAAACAAAAGGAACTAACTTGTGCAAGCCCTAGAAACCTTAAGTATCTTGCAGGAAGAAACCAAAATGGGGAAACTATGTGGAATTGAGTTTTAAGCAAACTCCTTTCCCTTGATGATACATTTCAGGATGAAGAAAAGAGAAAAAGGAGACCCAGAACTTCCTAGAACCTCTCCTTACAATATAGCAATAAGATCCTCAAGTTCAAGGCTGGTAGTCCGAAGCCTAAACCCCCTAGTCATCACTACAGGAACACAATTAATGCAACCCTGTACCAGGGACTTTTTCACACTGCGCAATTAAAGTACTATGATTCCACTTCAGCTGCCATGGTTCCATCCTATGGGAGAGGGATTTAGAATTCTCAGCCAGAGACCAGTTCTTATAATTTGCCAAACTACAAAACCCAGGATTCCATAAGACTTGGCTACAATTGTTCAGTGTGAAAAAGCTCCTGGTTAACTGATCTGTCTGTCAAACATAGTGTTGCTTACTTTGACTGTGAATCTCTGGGGTTTCTGGCCAAAGTGATTAGCATTATCTAGTACTTTTAACATAGCAGAAAACATCTTCAGCGGAATGAGGTATAGCAAAGCTACCCCTTTCCCCTTTTGTGTCAAGAAATCCTTCTCCCAGTGGGAAAACCTGAACAAGGCTCCTGAGTCTAGCTGAAAAGCAGCCCTTCTCCCTTGCACTAACCACGCTAAGCATGCTTACAGGACAATGAGTTCTACAAGTGTATCACTCTCTCTCTCCAAATCAAAGTGGTTTAAAAGCTATTATGTTTGGCAAGATTTTGTCTGCATTATGAAATGACCAGCAAATCCATGGCAGTTGAAACAAATATATAACACAATTTCCCAGATATTACTACATCAGAAGCCCTAACAGTAAACATTGCCCTATAGATATTCTTGATGGGAAAAACAACACAAACCATCCAAGTCAAACTGTAACATCTGGCAAATCTGTATAGGAATGTTTCCTGCTTTAGCTGTTTATGGGTTAGCAGACGTGGAAATGAGATCACTCCAGTGACCATCTGCTTTTCTAAATACCATCTCTCAATGTATTTAATTGATATAAAACATAAATCCACAGCTCTGAAAGCTCACTAGGAGCTGTCTGTAAAAAGCCTGTGGAAAAGGCCATTAGAAAAAAGGGCAAACCCACGCAAAACTTATCTAGCACAGGGCATTCGTCAAAAGACAGGTTCTGGATCAGTGAGCAGAGAATTAAAAATAATTAAGAAGTATGTTCTTGTCTGCATATTCAACAACATTCCTGGGCAAGATCAGATCAGAAAGTAAAATGGCCCCAGTGCTGGCATAAATTAATAGATGTGTAAGAGGATTAAAATTTCTACTTCCTCTTTACTGGAGAAACTTATGTAAATCTTCCAACAACTAATGCCTGTCTATTTTGGCACATTGGGGTAGAGCCTGAGGGATCAGGAAAAAAGAAAGGGAAAACTTCTCTTGATTTAAAATCTCTTTTGAATCACCCTGTCCCACCCATCTTCCTATCATCCATTGTCCTGTTAAATTAGTTCTCATTAATTCCACTTGCTTCCTTAAACAGATATGAGAAATATGTATTTGGTTTATTTATATACAGTGCATTGTGTTGTTGTTGTTTTTTTTAAAAAAAATACTGCATTATTCAGATTAAAAGTTGTTAAGTTCTTTTGGTAACCATCTAAAGGTCTTGGTATTATGATTCTGAATTCTAATATAATTTCATTAGATGCAGGAGTGAACAACTGTTGCCTTCCAGTTATTTTGAATTCTAACTCCAATTTCAGCAATCTCGTACAACTGGCTACACCGGTTAGGGCTGATGGAAACTGTAGGACAACTGGATCTAGAAGGGGAGAGTCCCCACCCACCTGTTATCTAAAGGTATTTGAAAGAGTATTGGGATTAACCTACTATATAGGCCAAATTAAGTTGTAGACATTAGACTATAAATTAGAAGCTGTCCAATAGAACAGTTGGAGAAAGACAAGATAGAATCTCACGTGTGATTTAATCATGAAAGACAAGAGAGTTATAACTGTACCAGTGTGCTGCTATGGAAGTTCAATGCTATGTGAACTGGAAATCTGGGGTGTACCATTTTTTAAAAAACAAATTTTCTGGCACAGTCTCCATTTTTTTCCAAAAAAAAAAGAAAGAAAAATAAATACTACTAAAGTAACATATTTTCCTTTTGCTCTCATACATCAGAGAGAAGTTCTAGGAACAGAGCAAGCATATTAAAGGAAAAGAAATAGTAATGTAAAAACTGTCAGTAGGAACTGATGCTCTTTGTCTAGCAGTGCTCACACTGGCATGCTAAAATGTCTTAAACTAGATAAAGAAATCCATATTGTCACACAAGGGTATCATGAGATCATTCATGGTACTAAGATCTCTTAGGATGTAACTGTGTAATGGATACTATTCTACTCTGCATTACACTAGATTCATTTATAAGACAGTCAATTTTAGAAAGAAAAGCAAGTAAAACAACAGATCAGTCTTTGGGAATTTAATAAAGTCCTATGTTGTGCATATGTATGTATGTATGTGTGTGCACATGCGGGTTCAAGTCATCTGTTGATTTATGGTGATTCCGTGAATTTCACAGGGTTTTCTTAGGCAAGGAAAGCCCTACTCAGTAACTAATTTTAAATGGATCCCTCACATTTTGAATACAGCAAGGGTGAAAATGGCCAGCAATGTTTGTTCCCTTAACTGATTTATATCTGTATTTCACTTAAGCCAAGGACAGAGACTTTATGAATCTCAGCTGCTCACTGCTATTTGCTTGTGTCTTGGCTTAAACTCAGGAATGAGCACCTAAGGCTAAAGATGGGCCCAGATATTCAGTCCGTCTTATTTTTCAGCATGGGCCTATGTGTGGAGCTCTGAATTGGTGTTTGGGAGCTGGCACATTCTAAGATCTTTTGTGAGAGGCTTTTACCTTCCAAATACATAATAGCCAAAGTCTGCCTGTCTGATTGACTCTTTATTTCTTTTTCTCTTTCCTTTTTTGTAAAGCCTTGCTGACACACCAGACAGGCTTGGTTGGCTGTCAGCATTAAGAAAGACTGACAGAATGATGGGAATGATGTGTTACTCTCAGGGGTCTTTTCAGATGACTATCCACATGGATAATTATGAGGTAATATCCATCTCTAGGGCATCTGAACTCTAGAAATGACACCGGATGCCTGTGGCCAGATAAGTCACTTCAAAGTTTTCTTTAAAAAAAAAATAGCAGAGGAAAAAAAAAGAATATCTGCCTCAGCTACTTAAAAGACAAGATTTATCCAATTTGTTTCCCTGAGAGACCCAGAATATCCCACAAAATGATCCAATGATACTAGAGTTTGGAAAAGTTACTTTCTGCACTGGCTATGTGGGCTAAAGAATTACCGGAGTTGTATTCCAAAAAGGTACAATTTCCAGTGTCCTAAGTGAAACTAGGAAGGGATATTTACCTAGGTTTGTGGGAATGAGCTCTACAAAATCATCAGTTATTATTCACCCTATGATGGAGCAGGCTAAAATAACTTTTACACAAGGGTGCATATCATGTTCTTGTGTATGAGAAGAATAATTCTTCTCCACAAATTCCCCATTACTTCCACATTCCATATATACAAGAACTTTAGTTCTGCAAACTGTGTAAACAATAGCTGCAAAGACTAAAATTTTTATGTAGCTTACTACTGCTCCTGTATTGTTCCTTGGACTTTTAAAAGTTGACGCATGCCCTCTTTTTATATGAACAGGTCTCTCTGTCTTTCTGAGTGGGCTCCACACGTGTACTTTTTCTAGCAATGGAGAAACAAACTGATTTTACATACATAAGGTTATTGCACAAATTGTGGAGACCTAAATATGGACAAGAAATGGTTGCTATTTTGTGTCATACAGGAGCAAAAAAAATAGTGTGTTTTTGATGTGTTAAAAAAAAACTTTCTCATCAGGAATAAGAAAACTGAAGGGTATTATTTACACTCCTGTGTTTCCCTATATCTCAGTTTAAGAGAAACTAATGGGGACATAAATTCAAGGATGAAACATGAATTCTTCAAATAAAGGGTTATGCTCATAATTAGACTGGACTGCTTTCTCTCCATCCTGCTAAGAAAACTGTTTCATTAGCATCTGTCAACAAAACGGCACCACTGGATTCAGGCCTCTGTTAGTAAGGCACATTTTAAGTGACAACTATGGAAGAACTAGGTTCTCATTTCTGCATATGTATTTTTTTTAAAAAAAAAAATAAACCAAGACATTCAAACCCAGTACAAACCAGACTTTTTAGGGATAGGCAACTGTTCCTCACAGGATTACAGAAAGCCACACTCTGTGACCACCAAACTGGGAGCAGCCACTGGACATTTCACTACACTTCTAAGCATTCTAGCCAACCCCTTACTTTTTTAGGTCTATAAAATACAAATGTGAATGGGGATTCTGTCCCAATCATTACCTGTTTTGGAGAGAGGAGAAGCCTGTACAGGCCAAAAAAAGTAAGGGTCTTGGATACCCGAAAATGTAGCAAATGGCCAATAGCATTTATTCCAAAGACTGTGGGTGCTATTATTTCAGGCAAAACATTTTTCAATCCCAGTCCTTCAATTTTTTGTTGCATGGGGAGTCTGAGGGGGTGCAAAAATACCTTGGGTAACATGTGGTTATGGGTCAGGCTTGGGTCAGATGTGGGTCACAGACCATAGTTTGGTCATGTCTTTCATAGAGCAACGTGTGGAGATTGGAAATTAGTTATCAACTGGCTTTCATCATTCCCAATGTTCTGGCCAAGTTTTCAGTTCAAAAAATGTATCAAAACACATTGTAAAAGGCCAATTCTCAGGAAAAAAAAATGCTAAAATATGGATGTTGATATAATATATGTACACTCTCAATTGCAGTATATAATACAAAAACAAAACAGTGTATGTTTATGGGCAGACAAATGTGAAAGGTAACTGGACCATAAATACCCTGATTTGGACATTCCCTTTTAAATGTTCACAAACCATTAATAATTTATAGCATGGCGTATGTATTTGCTTTCAAACTTGAGTCCTTTGTACAGGAACATTTCCAACTTGCATTTTGTTCACCTAATCTAACATAAGGGCAAAAGTACAAAACAAAAACAAAGGCATTAACTGTACTTCATTCGATATTAGTGGGAACATTCTAGTTTTCCCCAAGCAGAATAAGAAATGCCAGCTACTGCAGATAAGCTTCTGATAACTACTTTTTTTTCTGAAAAGGAAAATATCAGAAATGCCATTTGTCATGACAAATTATGCATTTCAGCCTGATTGTGAATGTTGAAAGAATTTCCTCTCAATTTATAATTCTATCCCCTTGGTGATATGCAGAATGAAAAATGACGTAAATCCATATTAGGTCAGGGGAGTGAAACAAAGAAACATGCTTCAAAATAGTAAATAAAAGCAGGGTTTTTTAAAAAAATAAATAAATCTTGATGTGAAGGAAATGCAAGCAACAGTAACTGGGCATTTGAAGCCTCAGATCACCATGTATGAGAGGAATATGTTGACAGAAATTTGACCTAAAGAGGCAGTATCCCTTGAGTCCTGATGGCAAATTGGTTAAATCATTTAACTATTTCCCCTGAACTTTCAAGGCTTAGGTTCTGCTCATTCTCAGGCCGGTGAACAACTCCCACCCACTCACACAACTGCAAATGATTATCCAGGCTGTTAGGCTAGAGAGATTTAATACAGGAATTGCTCTGAATCTATACATGGTGGACAGAGAGGTAAATTCTCAACCATGTTGTCCTTGAGTATGAGGATGAAAAGTTATGATAGTTTTCTTTCCACTGCATCAGAAAATGAAAAGTGTTCTACCCATCTTTGAATGTCCCAAAGTAATGCAGAGAAATTATTCTGCAGAGAAAAACAAGTGTTTTTTTATCAAAACCCACATGTTTTCTCCACAGAATAATTCCTTTCTAACATTTTGGAGTGTTTGAATACCAGCAAACAAGAAATGGCTCAAATTTATCACTCATCTATTATTTTTCTTGATAGAGTTTACCAATTGTCAATTATTTTTTAGCCTGGGAATCAATAGTTATTCTTTCCATCCATAGCAGTGGAACAGGTATGTACTGTGTAATATTCTTGGAGAAGAACAACGAGATATAACGTTGTTCAGAAACATGCCAGAGATGGAGCCATCTCAACAGGGTCAGCCCTCTCTTAAGCATACTGAGGCATCTGATCTGAGATGTCATGAAAGGGCAGGACTGATTCTGACAATGCTAAACTATATTACATTCAGAAGCCTAACCTCACCTTGGACTCCTGTACTCCTCCTTCCTTGTTCTTCTATTGCACAGCCAAAAGGTAGACTTTGGAAGCTTTTACTTTTTTTATTTTGTAATTTACAGTGTGCCATATCATCTAGTCATGGACAAAATCTGGCCAATATTAACTGTGGCTAACGGAAAGAAGCCAATTTCAAACCATAGTTTATAAAGCTGTACAACTGTTTGTATCTTCTATAATACCCTGTACTCAGTGGTGTTCTGGAATGTTTTCCAAGTAAAATGGAACTAGCAAAGAATATTAGGCAAAGTGGCCTTCTTTTGCTGGTGCTCGGAAAGGATATATTTTTTTTTAAAAGTGAGACATTTTCTCAGAAAAAAAATCTCCTGATAGAATTTTATTCACCTCTAGCAGAAAATACAAATGCAACTTTTGGTCTGTGTTCAAAGAACAGCATTAGGCACACTCACCCTTTTCTCTCCAGCAACAACCAATCTTATATTACATACTGCTTTGGGGACTCCTTCAGTTTTGGCAGTGGCTTTTCACATGGCATGGGATGCTTCCATTTGAGAAACACAAACTAAAAACTATCCTCAGGATTTTAAGCCATTGCTAATATTATGGCTCTGGTCAAAAATGGTGAATGAACTTCAGACTTACAAGGCATTTTGTTTCAGGCAAGACAATTACAAGGCAGCCCATAATCCCTGGAATTCTGGGAATTTAAACATGAGAATGGGAGATGGCAAATGGGTCAATGAATGCCGACCCATTTCTGTGAAATGCAACCACGTGAATTCAAGCCAAAGAACTGCAAAAATAAGACCCAATTAGTTTGTTTGGATTAGCGGTGATTTGTGAATGTGGAATGAGACTCTCACTACTCAGTGACTGGTAATTAAACTGGCTACTATTTGACTTCATTATCAACTCTAAAAATACTGGAATTCAAAAACATCAGCTAGCTTATCAAACAAACAGGGCAGGACGATCTGACAGAATTCTAGACGTCATTAGTAATCCATATTATTACATGTTGCCTAGACTGTACTTTGGAGGAAATTATTTCCTCCCTGGGGCAATTAATATTTACTGAGGAAACAAAATGATAAAGTTCAGTTTGGAAAAAGTACTCACTGCTCACCTTACAGACTCGGCCAACTCTGGAAAGAATGGCTTTGTCAGAGGTGCTGCTGTCTTGAGAAATTTCTCGGAAAAAGAAATAGATTTTGTCATCATCTGGGTTGTATGTATCGGGAATAGGGAAGATTCCAATAAACTTTGCTCCTAGAAGACATCCAGAATACAAACAAATGTAACAGCATATAACTGTATTGTCCCATGTATTAATAATGTATTCAAAACTGTATTTTCACTTCCTGGTCTTTAACCATGGTGAACAAGCAGTGGGACTGTACACTCCCCACTTCCCAGTCATGAATTTTTTTTGAACCACAGTTGAGCATTATACATTTCAGATTTCAGTACAATCTAAGATGCATCAGAAAGCAAAGGAAGGGAGAGTGTAACACTGTTAAAAGGTTAAATAGCAACAGTTTGTTCAGTTATGCAGACTTGCTATCATATATAGCAAGCAAGTTTTAAAATCTGAAACATATGCATATAAAGCCAGCCAAAGACACTTCACTGCTTGAGCCACAGAACAAGATGGCACCCTGATTTCATGGATGGTAGTTAAATGGCAGTCCTTCTCCATTGTGCTTCATCTGTGACAAAGAGAGAGTGTCATCCACTGTACCCAATGACAGCTGATTGAGGGAGTGCCATAAAGGTGGCATGGCTCCTAGATATATCCTCTGACATCTCAGAACCACTCATCCAATACTCTTCTATACACTGCCTGCATCAACAGATCAAGCAGCACCTACCGTGTGTGTGTGTGTGTGTGTGTGTGTGTGTGTATGTGCGTGCTGCCTGATGAAGTATGTCACCTGGCTGGCTGCCTCTCTCTACTTGCTCATTCAAACTGAGGTCTTTTTCAACATCTCTGCTGCCCTGAGAGGAGTTAACTATAGGGAGACAGCCAGCCAACACAGACCAGAAATAACTATTGAGTTCCTGGCTTACAAAGTGTGGAATGTCTGAGAGGGGGTGTCATGTCTCATCCAGCTGGGTTAAACTCAGGCTTGGCAAGTAGGCCAGATTTCTTCTCTCTTGCCCATTCTGTATCTTTTTGAGGTCTGGATGGGGTCTACCTCAGCTGAGACAACTCACTGATGGTACAGGTAGTTGTCCTTGTCATATATGACCCTTTCCTGTGTTGACTCAGATTATTGTGCCATTCGTCTCACAAACAACCACTCCAACCGGCAGCAGGTCTCCCATATTCTCAGGGAGCAATCTTTTCCTGTTCGTTCTTAACTACAATCCATTTTATGAGGGATGCTCAGGACTGAACTTTGATCTTTTGTATACCACAGAGCCCTGCAAAAATATGCATTGCCTTGAATCCTGTTTAGGAAAAAAGGCAAGACGTAAATCAAATAAATAAACAAACAAAAATTATTTTTCCCACATTACATTGTTTATAATATAGAACTGAAATGGAGTGAATTGAACCTATTAGCACTTGATTCAGGTGCAATAAATTGATAGACACTTAGCCAAGGATGCACACAGCTGAACTGCTGCTAAAATTGTTTCTACTGGGTACTGTCTCAAGTGGCAACAACAATTCCCACAACGGGCCCTTCCGCACTACACTGTTGTAGTTCCATTTTCCACTTTCAACATCCTGTGGAATTCTGGGGTTTGTAGTTTACTGAGGCCAAAGAGCTCTCTGGCCGAGAATTCTAAAGGCCCCTCCCTAAACTGCAAACCCCAGGATTCCATAGGAGGTTGAAAGTGGAATAATAGCACTGTAACATTGTAGTGCAGAAAGGCTCTACATCAATTTCAATTCCAGATTATAACACAACAAAAAGTGGAAAGGTCAAAGTGGGAGGGGGCAAACATTTTGGGAACACATTTTAGTCCTGATTGTGTCCCTCCTCCATCCTAGCAAAGAGAATAATCTCTATTCTTCTTAATCAGATATTTTATCCTAAGTAAAACAAGTCTTATTCCAACAGGTAATTTAATACTTAATTTTCAGTTACTGTATATAAGTGTGCACCATTTTTCAAGCAGAGCCAAAAAAAAAAAAATAAGTAGTTAAATCATGTGTTGGTATATGCCTATATTTATGTATCCATGTTTCTTTTTTAATTGGAATACTGCTAACTGCCAGTTTCTAAACACTGGAATACACTGAACATACAAACAAAATGCCATTTTAAATTGCATCTGGAATTCAGAGCAAAACATGATTATATTGAGAGAACAACTTTGGGAATCTCTCCAACTTTTATAGAATTGTATAGAAATTCTAAAAATATTCACTTGAAGTATTGTCTCAAATTTCAAGTACATTCAAGCCCCATATGTGTAGGTATTGTTAATGCGATTGGCTGATGTCAGTACAAAAGAGGCATGTTTAGCCTCACTTCAGTATCATGTGGCTGCTTCTATTTTCTCATCATTCCAGAGTACAAAATCATATGGGAACCTCACATGGAAATAAAATACATATAGCTTGGATCCAGATTATCTAAAAGAATGGTGGAGTCTCCTTCTTTGGAGGTTTTTAAGCAGAGGCTGGATGGCGATCTGTTGGGAATGCTTTGTTGGATGTTCCTGCACAGCAGGCGGCTGGACTCAACGGCCCCTGGGGTCTCTTCAAACTCTATGATTCTATCTATTTGGTAATACGAGCCTGCTTGAGTTTGAAGATCTATTGGGGGAGGGTTCCACCATCATTACAGGTACACTTGGTAAGGATATGAGAGACAGGCTTCTCGGTGACTCCTTCCAGACTATGCAATTGCCTCTCATGGGAGGTTAGGTTGGTCTCCTCTGTGTTCTCTTTACACAGGTGGACAAAGACCTTTCTGTTTACCCAGTCCTTTGACTGTTAACTGTGTGTTGTGGGTCTTTTGATTGGGATTTGTTGTATGCTTGTGTGTTTTATTTTTTATTTTTTTTAAAAAAAATGTATTCTCCACTGTTTTAATTGCATTTTATTTCTACTCATATCATGAGCCGCCTTGAGTCCCGTATTGGGAGAAAGGCAGGATATAAATAAATGAATAAGCAAGCAAGCAGGCAAGCAGTAAATAAGCAAACAAACAAACACACAAACAAACAAACAAAGTTGTTCCCTCAACAGCTGGGTTGTCACCTAACACTTGGGAGGCTGAGGAGGCACAGCATCATTTAAGAGGGTAGGGATGAAAGTAGTACTCCACAAGTCATTGTGACGGTACTTAATGATTGTGAGAGTAACATTGCTTGCGTATGGCATATAATAGTGATGCTTCAGTAAGACTGAGAGCAGAGCATGGAAAGAACACAACAGACACAACACAACAGAGCCAGTACTGAGACCCAAGTCCAGATTTAACCATATTTAAAAACAAAGGGAAACAAAACCTGGCATTGAAATTAATTGAGTGATCCTGGAACCCTCAATGAGATCTATACATAAACAGATAGTTTATATTAGAGGCTACAGACAGCTTTGCCACATTGTAATGATAATCTTTCAGAAGTTTTTATGACTACTGTATCTATTTTTATTTCATAAACTGTCCAGAGTCCAGGTTCTTGGTTGGACAAGCAGGATATGAATCAAGTGAATAATATGAATAATAACAAACCACTTTGTATGATTTTTCATACGGATATAGTTGGAGAAATCCATTTCCAATAAAGGCTACTCATATTTTTTGAGAAAAATAAGTATGAAATACTTAGTGAAACATTTATTTCTTTTCTTAAGTGTCTTCATAGCATGCAGAATTGTTTCAATGTGTTAAACACACAGTCAGCATTGATATTTTTTTCCCAAATGTATTCTGATCTGAGAAGAGCTGAAAAATCTATATATGATTGGTGTGATCTGAATGGCTTTCTGATAGCACTCATACCAAAAAGATAATGTGTCAGGTCTATCAGTTCCTGTAACAATGGGAGAGAGAACATGATGTGCAGGGGAAGGCATTAGCAAGCACCTCTTGCCTAGAACCTTCTTTCATTTCAGGAAAGAAATACAAATTATTCCAACTCGAGCTCTATCTTATTCTACCTGTTATCGCCAGTTCCCTAGTAGGAATGGGAACTGCATTTGTTAGCTTTCCATTTCCATGAATAGGCATAGTTGCCCAGGAAAGGAACCCAACTACCTGTAGCTTCACTGAAAGCTTCACTTTCCAATTGCTTCAGCTAGTGACTCACATCCCAGTATTCCATGAGGCTGCTGGGGTGGACTGAAAGTCACCTCCATTTATTTCAATCAGGTTTACACTAAAGATGTTCTAGAACAGCGGTTCTCAACCCGTGGGTCCCCAGATGTTTGTGGACTTCAGCTCCCAGAAGCCGTAAGCATTGACCATAGTGGCTGGGGCTTCTGGGAGCTGAAGTCCACGAACATCTGGGGACCCACAGGTTGAGAACCACTGTTCTAGAATTTCATTTGATCTGCATCTATAACTGATATTATTTTCAACTTCCTGAGGATCCAGTTTACAGCATAAAGATATATCAAATCCAAATAACTGAGAGGATAATAATTACATGCTGCTTGTGATGTGTTCTGCTGATTTTTATCTTCTGTCTTTTAGCTAATTTGTTTTAATGAATTCTATTTCTAGGTATTGTTTAATTGCGTTACTAACAACTTTTCATATGTTCTTCTCTTTGCAAGTTTCAGATCCCAATACTGGGGAAAAGGCAGGATATTAATGAACAATAACAACTATATTATTATCATTATTATTATTATTATTATTACCACTACTACTACTACTATTTTATTGCAACTACTACTATTATTTTTACACTTAAACATAGATATTTAATGTGCACAGATTATGCCAAGATTGAAATAAAAGTGTGGGGATTAATGTGGAAAGAGGACAGATAATATGAATGATCATCTGAAAAACTGATGTGGACTGAGTTTGAGCCATCCATTTCTAGTTTACACTACAACAGAGTTCCCTTAAAGAACATTAGGTACGCCTCATACGCTACAGTTAAAATGAGTACATGACAGAGCTTCAGTAAACAGACAGATGTGAAAATTGACAGGGAAGAAGAATATGAAAAGTAGAGTATTGTCTTGCTGAGGATGCCAAGATGAACAAAAGTTCTTTGTACAGTGCTCAAAAGTCAACATGTTGCTATGGTTAACTCAACCATCACAAAAACACAGCAAACTAGAATTCTGGGATGTTATACCATTAATGTAAAAAATAATTAATGGCCAAAAAGGAACACAATTAACCATTTAGTTAGAAGTTTGTGGTAAAATTATCTTTATTTCTATGTGTGTGGTTTTGGCTATTGCTGCAGTGGATGTATACAGGGTTTTTAAAAAGCCCATTAGTTGTTGGGTGTGTTTTTTTCTTCAAGAATTTAATAGGAACAAAAAAGCACGGCTTCCATTTAAGAAACTCTTTTAATGCTCCCTTAGTGGCTTTAAAGTTGCTTTTTACGGTCAGAATCTGTATTTTTATGAACCAGAAGAGAGACATCCTATCTAAGGGGGTGGGAGTTTGTTTCCAATTTTTCAGATTGATATAGAGAACTGTTTTTTCTGTTTAACAAATAAAGTCACAGTTTCTTTTTAAAAAAATCCTCTCCAAATTAAATTTGGATTACAGCTAATGATTATTACTCATGTGAAGTTATTTTTTTTTCTTACAGAAAGGTAAACTATTTCATTCTTCTCTGAATTTTCTGCTTCTCTACTCCACAGACATCCACAAATACTATATGAAGTGTGTTGGATATAATTTTTAAAGGAACTTCAGGAACCAATTAGTTCTGTATCCAAAAATACATGAACAAATTCAGATATGTGGCTTTTTGTAAACATACGGACCACTTGCATAAGCAGTACTAGACAGTGTTGCTGATCAAGCTGCTGATTGCGTTTTTTCTTTAGCAGAAAGTAAACTAGATAAATTTAAAGATAGGATTGGGATTATTATCCACAGCAGAAGAACTAAAATATCCGTTAAGACTACTGGATTATTGTGTATCCCTAGGTTTTATAGCTGCTCTTTCTTTCTGACTGGGATGGTTTCTGGAAGGGAGGGTGCATGCAGCCCCAAATGAGTATGAGATATGTGGGGATCACAGAGATGTACACTAGCATGAATTCTATTGCTAGTTTAAAGCACAGTAGACTTACCACCAATCTGTTGACTCAACATTCCGCAATTGATTCATTGGGTCTGCTCTACTTTAGGCTAACCAACAAGATTCAAGCCACAGTGTCTTGAGCTCATGTTTGCTGAAAGCAGAACATGCTTGAATCTGTCAAACCCTATGCTGCACTGACTAACCTACTCACCCTCATGTAGTACTGAAGCAGCCAATTGTGTAAGATCATCAACCCAACTGGGTGAGAGTCCTTTTTTTTTTTTTTTTTGCTTTCATTTACTGTGTACTATTGAAAACATGTGAAGCACAGCATTTGATCTGAGGAGGGCAATAATCAGGAAAGTAAGTTGGTCACAGCAAAAGGACACTCAAAATCCCTGTGAAGTGACTGGACCTTTGTCATGGCTTTGGGACTTGGGGAGAAAAAAGTCTTCTGGACTAACTGAGATCATATATATCGAGACCAATTGGGACAGTAAGCCAGGAAATCCTGAGCCTTTGGATCAATAGAGGCAGTGACTCAAGAAAACTTCCCTCAGCTCTTCTAACAGTAAGGCCATTTCTGCCCTACACTGTTATAGTGCTATTATTCCACTTTCAACATCCTGTGGGATTCTGGGCTTTGCAGTTTACTGAGGCCAAAATTCTGGCTAAGAATTCTAAATGCCTCTCCCTAAACTACAAATCCCAGGATTCCATAGGCCATTGATATAACAGTGTAGGACAGAAATGGCCTAAGTCACAGGTCACAAGATGACTCCTGTGGAACTAGAGTGTTCCACATGCTCCAAAGATACACTGAAGATCTCTGTTAAGCCTCAAAGCAATAAAGTTGGAGCCCTCATTTACCCAAAGAAGCACGTTTCATTTCATTACTCCCAGTGTGTACGTGCAAATAGGAGCCACCAGTGTATCATTGCACCACGATTGGTACACTGACTATGACTGCCCTTGTAATCAGATCTATTTGCCAACTCAACTTTAAGAATATACAGCTCTTCCTAGAGGCAAAACACATGGATTCAGCATGTTCTTTTTCCTTCCAAAAAGCAGGCCCTGCCAGTATAATACTGACAAATAATAACCTGGAAATAAGGTACTACATTGGAGATAGCTCAGAAATTTGGGCCTTGTTTTCCAAACATGCCTGTCCCAGATTGAAATTTTCTAAGTATATTTAACAAGAGCTATCAACTGTCCGGCAGGCTCCTTGTGTACTCAGAAGCAGCAACTTGCACAGAGTTCCCACAAATTCAACAGCAGTTTGCTAGTGATGTCTGAGATATTGCTGTGTACATGCATGTATGTTATGAACATGGGACTGTTCCTGATATGGCAGTGAATAAGGAAAAAATTTGCCTAGATTTCCAGAGGTTTATCAGAGTACCAACAGAAGGCCTTAAAGTCTACCAGAAAATACGCAAGAATGCTCATAGCTTCCATAATAGTGAATCAGCTCCAGCTTTTATTCAGACTTTACTCCAACTTTTATTCCAGACTGATGCCAGCAACCAGCAGCTACAACTAAACTGCCACTGGCTGTAACTGATACACAGCTATACTATGTGCTAAAACAGACCAGTTAGACAGAGGTAACACATTCAGTAGTGGCATGCTTTGCTGCTTACCACTGAGCCAGTAATGTTCAGAAATATCAGTCCTGATGTAATGGTGGTCTTGTGATGGGCCTAGAGAACGTGTTAAAGCTGTATCTTTGCCAAGGAAATCAGAGGCAGTCCCAGAATACAGGTATTCATCTACAAAAAGGAAACAGATAGAACACATTCTTTATTAAACATATAGAAGAGACATACATAAGGTTTTCTTTAATCTTATCTCATAGACGTTCCTCAAAGAAGCATGAGGGTTTTCATACACATGTTGTCTCATTTCCATTTTTTTTTTTTTTTTGAAAGAAAAAGTCTTGCTCCTGGATTGGACAGCATTCTGTTTTAAGCACTGGCCAAGGAAATGTTTCTTGGAAGTTTTAATACGGCATGAAGGCAATCTTAATTTCCAGCATCTGAGATTCACTGGCATGCTGTCTCTGTACATCAGGAGTAGGGAAACACGCACCCACTCACTTACTTTGCTGCCATCACTCCTGAATTTGCTGCCATGCCACTGAAATTCCAGCATTATGACAACAACCTCTTACTTTCATTTTAAAACTAGACATACTGTATTGAACAAGTGGCAGATGATGATACGGACTTGAGGTGAAGAAATGCATCATATCAGAATATATTTAAGGTTAATTTTATTATATAGGGCAGATAGGGTGAGGGAGACACTTTTACAGATGCTGCCTTTGACAGTTCCTATCAGTTCTCATCTTACAGTTTTAAGTCACGTTTAGTGGTTTCTATAGAAAGAATATTTCCCAATAAAACTCAATAACACTCATACTTTTACATTCTGCCACACTTTCTTTTTGAAAACAAACAGGTCTGGATAAAAAAAGTTGCAGCTTTTGACAAGATTGTGCTTTCAGTCAATGATTACAGCACATTCTGAAAAGTAAAAGGCATAATGAAGAATGGATGTTGTAATTAATGTCTGCTATCTGACAGACATACTTAGTGACTGATAAATCAGCAGGTAAAAAGAAAAAAGAAAAAGGAAGCCCATCCATGCTTTAACCTTTGATGACAAGGACCTTTCAGCACTTGGTTTGTTCTTTGATCTCTTGCACTTTTCTTATATCCCCTCAATCACTTCCAAGAATACATATTGTTCAAAGAAGATAAAGTAACAGCAGTATAAAAAAATGGTGTGCCTGAGGTACCCTAAGTAAAGTCAATAAGAAAAGGCTTTAAAAAAGGCCAGTTGTACAGAATATGGTTCATTTTCCATTACTCAAATCATTGTTTTTCCTTATCCAAAGCTGGTTCACATCTCCTCCATGTGATCCTTCCAGATGATTACCAA
The DNA here is from genome assembly GCA_948472985.1 of Iguana delicatissima. Taxonomy (NCBI): domain Eukaryota; kingdom Metazoa; phylum Chordata; class Lepidosauria; order Squamata; family Iguanidae; genus Iguana; species Iguana delicatissima. The sequence goes on from CAOKZL010000295.1 coordinate 1,052,748, forward strand.
GAATAGTCAATTCAGATGCCTCAGATGAAGCATTCTAAGGGAACTCACCGAAAAAGTTCCAGTACGGCAGAAATTTTCACTGTAGAAGAAAAGAAGAGAGGAAGAGCACTTCTAGCAACAGATTTCATGGAGAAACTGGCATAGATAGCACTTTCTGGAAGAAATGTCTACATTCTTGGTGTCATATTCACCACAGAAATCACTGAAGACACATAAGCTCTTCTACTATTGATACAGGTTGAGCCTCCATTTACTGAAAATCCAAAATATGAAAACTTCCAAAAACTGAAACGTTTTGCCACTTTTGCTCCCTGGAGCTGAGAGACAAATGAGCAGAAGCACCACAGCTACTGCCTCAAAGGCAGAAGCAGGTGGCTGGTGGCAAAAAAGAGAGAGATTGAGGATTTGAGAGATGAAGATAAGGAGTGCCACAGCTGCTACCTTGAGGGCAGAAGGGGGTGACTAGCAGCAAAAAGAAAAAGACAGAAGATCTAAGAGATGAACAACCAGGAACACTGCAGCCACCACACTGAAAGTGGCAGCAGGAGGCTGGTGGCAAAAAGAGAGACTGGGATTTGTGAAGTGGCAGGAGGCGTGGATTCATTCTGAGCACTACACTTGGATTCCCACCATTTCACAGATACCCAATCTCTCTCTCGCCTTGCATCTTATACACAACACAAGCAGAAAATGAATGAGATGAATGGACCTTATTTCAATAAGGTTTAGTATTCCAAACGTCCACCCCCCACAATAAATAAATAAATAATCAGAAATTACAGAAAACTTTTGGTCCCATGCATTTTGGATACAAGAGGTTCAATCTGTAGAAGGCATATTAATTTCAGTTTGACTGACTCATCAAAATATTCACTTAGCAAATGAATCCTAGGCAATTTATATCTTTAAAAGGCACTTCCAAAACACCCTGGATCCAGCAGAGCTGAATAAATGGCCCACGGGAATTGTTTTACACCATGAGAAGGCACATATCATTCCATCTGTAGAACAGTGGATTAATGATACATTTGATCTCTGTGTTAAAAGGCGGGGAGCCCTAAAAGCTTTTTAAAAATTGCTTCTCCCCACACCAAAGCTTAGTACTTTTTTTTCAGCTCCTGAAGCAGTGATAGCAGAGATTTCTAGTATGTTTGAAGAAGTTTTGGGAAAACAAGAATTCATAGATAAAGTGTGAGAAAAGACATCCCTCCTTCCCTCTCTCCGGCCCTTTCCGCATCTGTCTTTTTCGCGGAGGTGGGGGGTGGTGTTCGCGCGAGCAGCCTCTTGCGCGAGGCGCTCTCTTTGGGGCTTTGTCGTCCCGCAGCTGGCTTGCCGGTCGTGCGAGCGCCGTGCAAACGCCCCGCCCCTTCCTACCACAGCGCAACCTGGGAATTGCAGGCTAGCGCTGAGGAAGGAAGCGCGACCAGCCCGCTCATCCAACGTACCGCAGGGCAGGTAAATGTGCGAGGGCCCCGGGAGCCTTGCGTGACTGCACAGCATTTTCGGCTTGAAGCAGGAAATAAAAAAATGCATGCACGGTTCACGTTAGGCTTGTGAGTGTCGCATAAATGGGAGTGCGTTGTACGGACCGCCGCTCCCATTTACGTGACGCTCAAGGGGCCCTCTCACAAAAGAAACTGCGTGAGAAAAGGGCCTCCCTTACTGTCACTGGTGGAAGAAAAAAAATGTTCTTTTTACAGTACCACAATGACATTTTTGATTTCTCTGCCAGGTGACAATGGAAAAATTACTGGGTCACATTTAAAAAGCTACAGCAAGCACCTAAAGATCTTCATTTCTATTTGGCACGAAGTCTAAAATCTTTATAAGCAGTAATGTATCAATTTAATAATTTACTGACATTTCCCCTCCTAGTCCTCTATTAACTCACTGTCTTCTTTCTCCTATTTTGCTTTTTAATGTTCAGTTCCCCTTTCTTCTAGTTCCCTTGATACTTCTCCTTCTCCTTCTCCTTCTTCTTTTTATTATTATTACTACTAACTACCACCATCACTATTATTTGTTGCTTCCCATGACATTCCCATTTCCTGGGAGGAAACCTTCTTGGAAACTAATAGAGAGATATACTGTGGTAAGGCTTGAGATATCTCTTGAAGCTCCACATATTGGCACATGGTGTGGTGTTGGGTTACTGATCATTCTGGAGTGGAGTTGCAGAGTGGAAGAGGAAGACAGAGCTTCCTCTTCAGGTGCAAAGAAAAGGGACTTTCCTCTTTCTTGAGATTCTTCTCCTCTTCCTCCCAAAGAGGAGGAAGCTTAATTGATTACCTTCTGTACTCATTCTAGTTTTCTCCATTCATCAAGGTCTTCCTGGGTTATGATGGCTCAGCAGAGTTTCCATTCACATCCAGCTCCAGTAGTGCTGGCTATATCCTCATAGATCCCATTTCACAGTGACATTTGTTCATGTGTGCATCTCAGAAGAACTGGTACAAAGGAAGTTAGCATTTTGTATGTGTGAACCCTGTCAAGATTATTTAAACCTCATTTCAGGATGGGCATTGCCTGTGCGTAATATATTCACAACTGTGTCTGACTTGTTCTTGCCACCTCTGTGGTAAACTTATCCACATATAAATAGCTGAAGATTAAAGACTGGGTTTCTAACTTTACCACTGCCAGACAGAATCTCCTTTAAGTTGCTCCAGCTGGAAGTGCTGGTAGAAAGCTGCTGTACAACTTTCATTTAATGCATGAAAGTCTGCCTTTCCAGATGTTTGTGGTGATGTGAAGAAAGCTGAGCAAACCACACCATGAGCCACTGCACAATAACAAAGCAGCTCACTGTGTTGTGGCAACTTCCATGAAGAGGGCTTTAATTTCAGCTGGTCCTGAACAATTTGATGTCAGGATCTGGCCAATGCCATGAGAAGCCCATAAGAACCAGGCCTGGGATAAACAGTGCCCTGTGTAAGGACCACCTTCAGCACACTCCCCACCACAACTACTTCTGTAGGGTTGCTGAAGTGTTCCAATATGTCACTGGTTGTTGACTGTGGTCGCTCCAGTGCAGGGATGGCAAAAATATCTGAAAATATTGGAAGAGCCATCAAAATATGTTTCTCAAGTGCCAGGAAACTGTGATAAGGAAAGTCATGAACAACAGGAATCTTCACAGTTCAGGACTTATTCCACAATATTCACACATGGATTTTAAGTACAGGGAATAGGATTATTGAGAAAATAGCATTTCAGGCACTATCAATGGAGAAAAGATGATGGTGAGGAGAAGGAGGGGGAGGATTTTCTGCACAGGAAATGCTTCTATGCCTGCAAAAAATGCTGTTTTCTGTGTGAAACCATTTTCAAAGATTATCTTTGTTGAAGAAAATTGCTAAAATTACTTTTTGGTCCCTTCAAGAAAAAAATAACAATCAAGATTACATCCCTACCGCAGTGTGTTTTTTTATCTTATCTGCAGTAATTAACAGTGTTTGATAATATTGCCCCAAACTAAAACCCTGTTCTCTCTCTCTCTCTCTCTGATGTGTGTGTGTTTTAATCCAAAAAAAAAAAAGATATCAAATAGGAAATTGAAAATGAAACATACTTTAAAGCTACCAGATGGAAATTGCTGCAGTACACTCATTTTTGTAGTTAGTGTCCAAAAATATAGATCTTTAGGAGGGAAAAGTGACCAGTGAGTTGACCAATAATTCCCCTACTACTTTTTCCCTTGGCTCATTGCAGTTACTACAAATGGTGAACTACAGAGCTTATTTGGATGGCCTGATCATCTTGGAGTCTACAGAATCCACACTGCTCACCTATCATTAAGGCTAGCCTGCAACTCACAGCTAAATCCAAAAGAGAATGATGGATTTTCAGCCGGAGGCTCTTCACTTCTGGAACTGAAGGTGGCAACTGTAACTGCATCAAGAGTGTGCTTGAGGAACAAATCTGTCTGGTAAGCCAGATCTAATACCACAGGTTTCATTATGCCTACTACCAGTTATAGAGAGCCCAAAAAGTCCATACCCCTATTTTCTTTTGAGAACGATGTAAGGCCCTCAGTTTCAACGGGGCTGTGTAGAAGGTAGATTTGATCAGAAATCTACTGTAGGTTTCTGAATGATTTGCAACAGAACAGGAATTGCTTCTGGCATCAGTTTAATAACAGCAATAGCAGCAGCAGCAACAACAAAGGTAACTCTTATGCTAATTGACTAGTCAGATCAGTGGGTACACTGTATCACTCATAGCCCCAGTTTTTCTCAACTGCAAAATGGGACTGTTTTAAGAGCATTAATAGAAGAGTCTGTTCCTTATTTTATATTCAAAATATAAAAATATAAATGACAAATACAATGTATGTTCTGGTTCTCTGTTAAACATTTATTTTGATTTATCTGAATAACAAAAGTTTAAAAAACGCAAGCAAAAAATATATGTGTGTGTCCCACGGCTGGCTTCAGGCCATGTTTATGAGCATTATGGGCTCTTGATCAGGTTTCTGCACAGTTCTGATGACCGTGTGTGTGTGTGTGTGTGTGTGTGTGAGTTTTTTTTCTGTTAGAATCCTTGGTCTGTTGTAACTTCTTATTGCCCATTTTTAGCTTCATCTGTGTGTTTCACATGTACATTCCCCCAGTGGAGAATGGAGTAATTTGCTCTGTTCTCTGAACCACAAATTTACATCCAGTTCTACCTCACCAGCCTTCTATTTTGTACCAGGCCACAGCTGGTGGACCTCAAGATTTTAATAACACCCAAAGAACACAAAATTGACCTCACAATCCCAGTCTTCCTCACACACTTTGGCACACATGACCCTAAAACACACTTTACAAGCCTAAGACCTAGCTTCAGCCAATGAGGTTTGCAGTCTTAAGATATCTTACGCTTCAAATAAGTCAGTCACTGACATATTATCCCCTTTTGACATTTCAGAGACAGGACAATGTATCTCAGAAAATTACTAAACAGTCCAATAAATCATTACCTTTGTCTCAAAGAAAAGAAGGGATAGTAGAATTTTCCTGGAATGTTTTAAAGAATACTTCATGGTCATTTAAAAGAGGTAGGGCACCCCAAGGCAGACAACCCCTATTGTTTTTTAATAATGGAAGTCTTAGACCTTGACAAGGTCAGGATTAGGAATCATCAATCTCATTATCTCATAATAAAGCCTGAACATTAGTCATATTCTTTTTATAAATACACTGTGACTGATCCTACAAAGAAACGTAAAACACTTTCTTTTCTGCCATAAATAAAAATGTCATGGTGTGTCTCTCTTATCGTATAGAAAGTTTACAACTTGATGGACAAGACAAGTTAAATGAAAGTGCACAGAAGCCATGAAACAATAACCATGCAAAGGTAACCATTGTAAGAGTTGAAATGAAGAGATTATTCTAACAGTTCGTGACAGCAAGTATCTGACTCCACCAAGTATCATTCAAGGACAGGAAAAAGACAGATATTGTACTTCCATTCAGTGTTTTATGCTGAGATTTTAATGATGCCACTTTGTAATGGACAAGGCTCTCTTCCATGTGAATATACTTCACATAGCAGTGTCATAAGCAACAATATTGGAATTCATATATAAAACCACATACACAAAGCTTTTGACTTGCATTTTAATGTGACCATGCCTAATTTGCATAGTCCAAACAGATACATTAACACTGTATCCAGTATTCACACTTGTTTGAATTTTGCGATGAAGTTCTTCAATTAAAAAATGCATGCAGACATGTGCATATTAAGAAAAGGTGAAAAGTGTGTTATTTTTTGACATGTACATATTTGTGCAGTAACTTCTAAAATGCATTATATTTATTGCTTACAAAAGTAATAGGGCAAAACTGCATGTCAAAATAAATGTATTGGGGAAAAGGTAAAGGTAAAGATAGATAAGGTAGAGGTAAAGGTAGATAAGGTACAGGTAAAGGTAGATAATGCATAAGAATTTTCAAGCGGACTTTAAAAACATTTATACCAATACAGAATAGGACATACGGAAATGAGGGGAGATTTTTTTAAAAAGAATTTTTTTAAAAGAAATGTTTTCTCATTCTTATGTTGAATGGGTGGAACCTCATGAGACTTAGTGAATTCTTGAGGCACTTTCTAAATGAGAACTCACTAGAAGTCTTCAGATCCCTAGAAAGCAGTCAATGATTTGAACTACTGCAAACATCCATGTGAACATACCAAGAACGATTATCTTTATTATAGATTGTATTTGTTGCCCTTAATAATGATGTCACACAGTCAAATCTGATTGGTCATATAGCTCTATGACATCAACGTGTTCAACATGTTTCCCCTGATTTGGTGGAATTATACAGTGAATAAAAAAGAATCTGTAACCAATATGTGGCTGGAGGGCCCCTGGGACAAGGCAAGGGGGAGAAGGCAGCAGCAAAACATTCATGTTGCATCTTTTTTGTTTCCACTGAATGCTTACAAAAACCTCAATCCTTTTCGAGTATTGAGTTGGAACAGTCATAAAGGCATGACTCCTTTCAGGGTAAATAGTTGGGATGCCTGTGCATCCTTGGTTTGTTTTATTTATATGCTGTTCTTCTTCCAAGGAGCTCAGAGCAGATTAGGGCAAAGTTTCCTATCTAGGCAGCATATAGCAATCACTTTGTATCATACACTCTCAGACTATATGGGTGGCCTGAAACTGTCTCCTCAAGATTATCATTATTACTATCACCATTACTAGCACCATCTTCATTTAGATGATGGTGACAATGATGACGAAGATGATTACATACACCACTTTCAAGCGTACAAAGCACTTAAACATTTGTTGTTGTTATCTGCCTTCACATCATGCTTGTCTTATGGCAACCTTATTATAGAGTGTTCTTGCAAAATTTATTCAGAGGTAGATTGCCATTGCTTAGGCGAAAAGAGTGTGATTTGTCCATGGTCAGCCAAAGAATTTCCATGGCTGAACAGGAACTTGAAGCCTGCTCTACCAGAGTTCTAGTCCAACATCCAAATTATACTGTATCTGTAAATTACTATGCAGTAATCATTATAAAAAACTTGTATGTAGGATATCAGTATTATACCCATGTTCCAGATTAGAATGTGGAACTGAAACCAATATACCCAGCACCTAGCACATTCACAGCGAAAGTGACATTTGGTCAGACCTCATCTGGATTACTGTGACCACTTCTGGACACCTCATTTCAACAAAGGTATTAACAAACTGGAGTGTGTCCAGAGGAGGGCAATCAAAATGGTGGAGGGTCAGGAAGCTGTGCCCTATGAGGATCAGCTTAGGGAGCTGGGTATGTTTAGTTTGTAGAGGAGATGGTTAATTGGGAGACATGATAGCCATGTTTAAATATTTGAAGAAGGAACAGGCTTGTTTTCCACTTCTCCAGAAACTAGGACAAGAAGCAATGGATTCAAACTACAGCAAAAAAGATTCAACCTACACCTCAGGAAGAACTTTTTGATGGTCAGAGCTGTCCAGCAGTGGAATATGATGCCTTGGATTGTGGTGGAGTCTCTTTCTTTGGAAGTTTTTAAACAGAGGCTGGATAGCAATCTGTTGGGAGAGTTTTGATGTGGGTTCCTGCATGGTAAGGGGTTGGACTGGATAGCCCCTGTGGTCTTTCCCAGCTCTATGATTCTATGATTTTATTATCTGAGCCAGAATAAATTCTTAAATCCAGCATCATTATGCTATGATGAGTAGGAAATTGTGGCAAAAAGAGAAATCTTACCTGCCATGACAGATGCAAAAGGCTGCTGAGGATCAAAAGGACATTTCAGTCTGCCTGACTCCAAATGTTGAGCATCAAATCTGAACATGACATCCTGTATATAAAGGGCATATTCATTAGTCTAGTACTTCAGGCTGGAGATTGCATGATTTTAGCTACAAGGACCTATATATTATTATAGACCTGCATATTAGTATAGCATAGAGTCATATATCAGTATGCTGATGACACTCAGATCTGCTTCTCCACACTTCTTCTCAAGGAAATATGGTACATGACTACTACAGCATGACTCTTCTGTGCACAGAAATGGAAGAATACAAAGATGCCAATGAAATAGGACTGACTGATAAAGTTGTTGGACTTAGTTGACATTGATAGGATTGATAAGAGTAAAATCAATGAAATTTTTTATGAGAGACCAAGAATCTTAAATAAGCTTTTTGGAAGAAAAAGAGTAGAATTTATTGGAAGTAAGATTTACTATCTAGTATGTTGACAAGCATAGCAGTGGAAGTACCAGAAGTTAGTAGTAACCAGAGAAGTCTTTCTCTGAAGTAATGTTATCTATAATCCGAGTTAGGAAAGCTGTTAAAAATGTGTTTACTGTGTTCTAGTTTAATATTTAGTGTTTAGTATCTTTTCTTGTTTTTATATTTCTTTGTATTGACTGATTTGTTTGTTATATTTAGTTGATCTAATTTGTTATTTTGTTTTGTTTTTTCAGTCTTGTCTGTAATGTGCTTTTATAACATTCCTAATAAAACTATTTTTCTAAAAATTATATATTTCTCCTTGTTATTTGAATCAGCTGATGCTTTGATAGGCTGGATGGTAGCCTATTAACTGAAGCTGAATCCCAAACAAGACAATGGCTCAGTTGATTAGTGTTCCTGGGAACTGGGTAGTTACCTATCCTGGATGGGGATGCACTCCCATGGAAGGAGCAGAAGCATAATTTCGGAGTAGTCCAATATCTATCTTTGTCATTAGAGGCCCAAATAAATTCAGTTATACTGCCGGAGCCAGCTTCAACTGGTCCAGTCAACTATGGGCATTCCTAGACAGGGATAGCTTAGCTACAGTAGTCTACGCACTTGTAACTTCTCAACTGGACTACTGCAATGCACTCACCATGAGGCTTCCCTTGAAGGTAACTCAGAAACTACAGCTAGTGAAAATGCAGCAACTAGATTGCTGCCTGGAATTCCATTTAGATACCATTTAATACTATTCTGAAGAATTGCCCTGGGTGCTAGCACACTTCCAGTCTGAATTCAGTCTGCTGGTGATAGCAATAGCAATAGCAATAGCATTTATTTCTATACTGCTTATCAACTAAGTGTTAACTAAGCGGTTTACAATGTATTTTTAGCTAATTGCCCCCAACAAGCTGGGTACTCATTTTACCGACCTGCTAAAGGATGGAAGGCTGAGTCAACCTTGGAGCCTGGCAGGATCGAACTCACAACCTTGTGGTTGCAGTACTGGCATTTAACCACTGCACCACCAGGGCTCCCTGATAATATTTATAGCCCTACATGCCTCAGGACCTCAATACTTGAGGGCATTCCTCTCTATATATATGTCTGCCTCAGAACTGAGATCTATTGGAGGAGCCCTGTTCTGTGTCCCATCAGTAGAGGAAATACATTGTAGCAGACATGGGAAAGGGTCTTCTCTGTGGCAGCATCCCACTTATGGAATTCCCTCCCCCTGGAAGCATGACTGACACAAACATTGGGATCATTTCCATTTCCATTATTAATAAAAAGTCAAAATTTGACTTTTTGTTAAAGCCTTAGGACTTGATTTTATCCAAGATAAATGCTTCTTATGGTTGTTCTATTTAAAACTGTGTTAACCAGTTTTAAAACATCTGGTTTTAAATGAAAAACAATCACACACATACACACAAAATTATTATTATTTATTTTTCTAAACTGATTTTATGGTAAGCTGTTCTGAGATCTTTGAATATATGGTGGGATATAAACATCCTATTTAATAAATAACTGAACACTAAATGGACATTGGTGTTTCTGTCACTGTGTGGGTCCTCTGCCTTGAACTTAACTAGCCTGTCTAATTCTGTTGCTCGTGAATGAATATTACACAAGGAAATAGGCTTGTGACCTGATCCAGAAAGGGCTAACTATATATTCCAATAAGGCAGAAAGCACCAGCCAGATCCTCTATCCATATTATTTTGCACTGGAGTTAAGTGCTAAAGACTTCAGGGTGTAAGTGAGAGCATGGATTGAGCGCAACCCTGATGCACACATCAGCAGTAGAGGGCACAGGCAGGCAGGATCTAGAAGCCTATATATGTGGCAGTCAATCTAATGATAAAACCATGTCAAGAACTGCAAATTAATTTTGGGTCAAAGGAGGTATATGCTTGTGGATGTTTTTCCTATAATAGCTACGTACCTAGATCACTTTCTTTTAAGAAGATTTTGAAAGGACTCCAGTATTCTTCAATATGACCCCAGATAAAGAAATTAACAATCTAATACCTTTAAAATGACCCAAACCTGAAGGGGAGGACAGGAACATGGTAGGTCCATGTTCCAAGTAACTCTGTCTTTTAATATAAAATAATGGGAAGAATAATGGAGGAAAGCTGTTACAGTCATAGCTTGTTTGTGAGCTTCCTAGGAATATCTAAATGGCTGACAGATGAGATGGAACACTTCTCTGATCCAGCAGGGCTGTCTTATGTCTTTACATCTGTATGTTTACTATTATCAGAAGGCATGGCCATCTTGCTTCCACAGAACTCAAATGAAATTTGGCATCATAGGGAGCAGGTCTAGATTTTTAATTTCATGGTGCTACATGACCCATGGTTTCAAACGAGGTTCCAAGACATATGACCTCCAGCCAGACATTTATAGGAAATAATCAGACTGCAGGTAGTTAGTAGGTCCAAAGGCTAACCAGCAGGTATGAAAAGTTCATTAAAGAAAGGAATAACATCTAGAGCTTTTGCTTTCCCAACAGGAGATTAGAGTCAAGACTCCAAAAAATTATGATGATGCACTTGATCATTATAAAAATTAGTATAACAGTCATCTGGTCTTTTCAAGAGACAAAACTAAATAAAAAGAATTTGGCACCATCTAGCAAAACATTGCTTTTATGTAAAGAAAACCTACGCTCACTTCTAAGAGCATGAAGATTAATTCCTTCTACTCTGCTTTTCTTTTTGCTTTGTTTACGGTCTTTATGGGGAGCTGGTCATGTGTTTAAACTTGAGGTCAGCGAAACAAAGTTGTTCCTGTACTATGAAAGCTTTTATTCAGTGTTATTATTTAACACTAGTAGCGGCAGAACTGCTAATTTGTGTAGCAGTTGCATACCAGTGATACTAAATAATATCATTATTTAGTATTAGTGCATGTAATATTCTTCACATTTCTTGTTTAATTTATCCAGACTATAACTTTGAGGAACATATGAAATACAGAGAGCAATCCAGAGAGATTCATGATTCAGTAGGCATTTAAAATAGTGTCCCTGTCTCAGTTTGTGCTGTGGAACACTATACTACTGTACTGCAGTACATATTGAAATGGACTTGACATGGTTCTTTTAACAAACTGCCATTGCCTACTGAGGAAAGGTCCTCTAAGGCATCTGAGCTGAATGTTCTTTACACAATCAATCATCTGAAAAGTCAACCTATGTAGAACCATATTAATCAACTTGTTTGAGTCAAGAGGTTTGCCAACATGCAATATGCACACATCAAGAAGTGTGAGAACATGAGTTCTAACACAACTGGTAAAAACTTAACATTACCCTGTTGTTTGTATAAAGGGCTGTCAGATCATTCTTTATACAGCCATGCACTGTATTTTCAAGGGAATGATGGATGCTAGGGAAAGTTAGAGCCATTCCTTGTCATGCACCATTTGGGAATGGATTAAATTACCTCTTTGTGTGTTCCAAGTTCTACGTAGCCACAGACTGGGTGGAAAGCTCCCGTACCGCAGACATAAACATGTGTCCTGTTGTAAAGCTGAAGGACTCTGATGAAGTTGGCACATTCTGTCTATTGTGAAAAGAACAGCAAAAACCGTTAATCATTATTAACAGTGCAAAATTCACACAGTATGCAGCCACATATTCGGTGACTAGGGAAATGTGGTCTACCGTATCCGGAAAGATGTTAATTAGCATGAAAAAAAATTCATTTGCCCTTTAAGATTATTACACTCTAGATGGGAGTTATTATTTTTAAAATATTATACAGCACCCAACTGTCGCTGCTGCTGTTGTGTGCCTTCAAGTCATTTCTTACTTATGGCAACCCTAAAGCAAACCTATCATGGGGTTTTCTGAGGCTGAAAGTACCTGATGTGTCCAAGGTCATGCAGTCGGTTTCCATGACTGAGTGGGTAACTGAACCCTGGTCTCCAGTGCTCAAACCACTATATCAGACTGACTCTTTTCCAGCTTTTATATCATACTATTGTTATGCTTACTAGTGGCTTGGCATTTGGTCTGATGGACCATGATCTGTGATTGGGAAGACATTCAAATCGCAAACCATTGTGTCAAGTTTAATGTCTGAGCTAAAAAAAAAAAATCAGCAGAGACTGCTGCACCACAGAAGCAAGAGGTAATCTCTAATCTTATGAGTTGAATGGCCAGAAAATAAAAGTGGAAGATTACCTCAGAGAAACACTTTGCCTATTGCATATCTGAAATATCAAAGCTTGGATTGGAATGAAAATTGTGATAGTCCAAACCACTGTTTGGCATGACATCCATACCGAGACACTGTATGAGTCTAGTTATGATGGAGAAAGCAGCATGGCAGTGACAGGTGGTAAAGGTGGGGAAAATAGTGGGGGGGGGAGCTCCAAAGAGGATTAGGGGATCACAGTCATAGCTTGTAAAAGTTACATTCTGGATTACAACTCCCAGTACAAGGCAACTTGATCAGAGCTGATTGAAGAATTCCAGGGAATATAGTCCAAAAAAAAAAGTTGTTTTCCAACTTCACAGTTTAGTAGTTCCAGATGTATTTGCATCTGTTCCTCTCCTCCTCAATCATAGGAATTTAAGCAGTAGCCAGCTACTTTCTCGCATATCTCTGACTACCTGTTAGCACAGTTCTGTATAAACCAGCACCAGAGGTCTTAATAAACTACAGCTGTCCACTAATGGCTATAATATTAACCCAGAAATCTCACAGCTGTGATCATCAAGCTGTGCTCAGCACATTCCATGCAGAAACTGGCTTTTTTTCAAAAAGCAGAGATGAAAACAGTAAACTCACACAAATTACAGCTCCTATTGACTTCAAAGGACTCACAGTGAATTATAGAGACCTACAAGCTCCTTTGGGTAGTGAATACTCTTCTTCCCCATCACTATCAACTGTTGCCACAGTTCACTAACCATCCTTCCTACTCTGGTTCATTCCATGGGTTCCCTGAAACATCATCATTCAGCCTTGCTGCAGTCGACTGAGTTGGAATATTCATTACAAACTAGTAATAACAAAAAAAGAATAAGGAGAAATCCTACTTATAAAAGTTTTCACTTCTGTGGATCAAATATTCTTTATCAGCCAGTCATATTTTCCTAGAATTGTATCAAATTGTGTCATAACCAAAAAACAAGAGTGAGATGAAGTGTTTCCTCTGAAAAATGGGAAGACATGAGAGGTAGAATGGCAAAGGGGGAAGACTTTGGGAGAGGGCCTAGAAAAGCCTTTGAAAAGCTCATTGGTGTGTGCATCTATGAAGAGTGGTGGTGGTGGTGGTCACAGCAATAGATTTTATTTGGTTCTTTCTTTAGTAAATATCTTTGCTGGCATATGCACCAGTAGGCTGCTGATCTTTCACATGCCTCTATTGGAATTACATCATATCTGGATATACTTTCAGAGACACTGTTGGGGGAAAAGATAGGAATACCAACTGCTGTCCCCTTTACCCTGACAATGCCTCTAGAACTATCCTACTTCCTTTTGTGGTATCATTCAAGCCGAGATATTCAAAAGAATGACAGCCAACAGCATTGCTACTGCTACAAGTTTAAGAAAAAAGTACAAATAAAAAATGGTAACAGCTGGTTTTTATAGTAAGCGGTAATCTTATCACAATCAATTGTGGTTAAATAATAATTTCCCTAAAACCCTTTACCTCACCTGCCTGGAGGTCCTTAGCGCAATTCTGTAATTGTGAAGGAGTTCGTTTCCATTTATTATTATCAGGGCAAGGGAATGGCTTACACTTTTGTGGAACAAATGACACTCTGCCTTTTATGCTTAGGTAGCTCAGCCAGGCTGAAAATACATGAAAGCGTATGGCATCTCCAAAGGGTTTTTGAAGTAACCATCCATTCCCAAATGAGTTCTGGTTTTGAAGCAAAAGGCAGAATGTAAATGAAGATGAGGAGGAAGTGGAAAATCATGGTCACGATCATCATTCAGCCATGTAAATTCAATCAGTTTTATAATTAGCAAATAAATGAAACAAACTGGTGGGATAATTGGGACCTCTGGATTGAAAAGGTTAAAGGTGATAAGGAGTATAAAGACGTAAAAGAAACTACTGATAAAAATTCCAGGTTTTGGGTAATGGTTACTAAAAATTTCCTTTAAAGCCACTGTTGGGGATTGAGGGAGGGTGCGAGGAGGGGCTGCTACAATTATAGAAAAAAATATTGCAATGTGTAATATGCAATATGTTAATGTGTTACAATAGTGTGTGTTCAAAAATTTAAAATAATTTTTTTTTAAAAAAAAGGAACATTGATTTTATGCTGAATCCTAAAAACATGAAGGGAGGGATCTCCAATTGGTATCCTGTTCTTGAAACTGCAGAGACTACAGAATTCACAACATGCTGTTTTCCCATGCCTAAAAAACTCGTCCTGACCAATATCTTAATAATTGTAAGACTTTTTCCCATCCCTAGCCATCACGCACAAACTAGAACATACTTACATGGGCATCTTTCCCAGCTAGTTTACACAGATCCACCTTCTCCTTTGCTACTGGCCAAAATATCTGCAATGCATTCAGGAAAAGTTTTTATGAGAAGTACATTTTATGACACTTCATGTCAAACTATTTACATACTAAGTTATTTATCTGCCAGATCTGCATTTCTGCCCCTTTTCAATGAGATCAAAGCAATCACTTGTGACACTATCCAGTTCTAATCTCCCTACCTTCCTTGTAGGCACAGCTCGGCATATAGAATGGGATTAGCATTAAGTCTGGGGAGAATCTCTATCCCTCTCTCTCTAATTAATGTTGAAATCCATGAAAAATTAGTACATTGGATATACAACAGAGAAGGAGGAACTAGAATATGTCTCTTAAGAATTTACACAATTGTTCCCATCTTACCCTACATTCTGGCTCTGAAGCTACTCAAGTTTCTCCCTGTGGATAGAACAAAACATCCTATGTTTGTTTTTCTGTCACATTTATCTCACTCTTTCTCCCCAAAATTCAGAAAAATCCACACCCACTGTACATTCAGGAATTTGTCTATTTTATTCTTGTAGTCACCACATTCATCTGAAAGACAATGACTTTCCAAGGCAGTCCATTGAGTTTTGTCACTAAGCAAGACTTTGGGTTTTTTCTCCATTTTGTTTGACTATGCATTTGTTTTTGTATTAGCTTGTTAACAACTCTTGTATACCATTTTTAGGATAAAACAAAAGGGTTTCCAACGTATACATTTCTCTCTCGTTTTCTTTCTGACTCACTGATGTCTATATAAGAATGGGAATATATTGGTAAATACATATAAACATATACATATGCATATATGCACACACAAATAGAACTTTTAAGACTAGAAACACCACAATAAAATTAATGACCAATAAAAATTAAAAATAATCTACTAAAACAGTAACAAATAGCCCAGTAACAATAAATAAAATAAAGTTAAAATCACACATCCAACAATCAATTTTTTTTTCCAAAAAAACTTATTTAGGACAAAGGCAGAGTAAACAAAGGAGATATGGACTCATTTAAAGTCCTGCGTAGAAATTAAAATCAAAAAGTCAATCAATTTCCAAACATGAAAATGAAACATTATGAACATTTTTTGTCAAGTTTTTAATGAACTAATCTTTCTTGCCACGGATGATAAAATTTACAAATAGTCTTTATACCTCTATCCTAACTTCATCATAATTCCCCTTAACCCAGAATGCCTCAAACTTCACCCTCACCTCTGAAAATAAAATCCATTTAAAGACTGAATATTAGATATTTAAAATGTAGATATAAATCAGTACTGAGAATGTAAATCCTGACTTAGTTGTTCCTCTTACAGTAAATGAGACAAAAAATATTCTCCTTGCTACAAAATGGCAATTTTGTATTTTGCACAAAATGCTATTTGAGATCCAGTGTGGTGTGAGAGCCAGCATGGTTTGAACACTGTAAACAACTTGAAGGCACCACATCAACAGCAATTTCTTCAAAAAATGTATTACAGGGGAGAAATTATGTCTGGCATTCAGTTGTCAAAACACAACCAAATATCCACTTCACAGAGGGCAAACTGGTGGCACTGATACATCTACCCCCCCCAAAAAAAAAGAAAAAAGAAAAAAAATGCCTCACAGAAAAAAATGGGCCAGGTAACACATCGCACAAAAGAAAATAAAAGCAGCCAAA
Source organism: Iguana delicatissima (assembly GCA_948472985.1). Lineage (NCBI taxonomy): Eukaryota > Metazoa > Chordata > Lepidosauria > Squamata > Iguanidae > Iguana > Iguana delicatissima. Next base: position 1,069,146 of record CAOKZL010000295.1, read on the forward strand.
TATTGTTGCTGTTGTCCACCTTCAAGTCATTTTGGAATTATGGAGCCCCCAAGGTGAACCTAGCATGGGGTTTTCAGGGGCTGAAAGTATGTGACATGCCCAAGGTCACCCAGTGGGTTTTTTCATTGGCTAAGTAGGGAACTGAACTCTGATCTCCAGGGTCGTAGTCCAGCACTCAAACTATTGTACCACACTGGCTCTCCGTCAAAAATACACATGCAAAATAAGTCATTGTGATGTGCCATCTCCTCTGGCTTTTCACACATCTACACACACCCTGGATGCTCCTCCTGCCAACATCTAGCCATCCAAGATGATCCCCATCACCCTACGTTCATTTTTCTTGGTTGCTTCAAAATGGAAGTGCAGCTTTGCCATTTTTATTTTCTAAAAATACCTACTGAATGAAAAATAATACTTGTTTTATTTCACAATGAAATAGGTCTGGCACCTGGCATGCAGTATACCAGCATCGCTATTTTACTTTGAAATAAACAAAAAAAGAGGAACAGGTAGCAAGTCTGAGATGGAGATACTGAAGGGCATCACAACCCTAGCTATATACACTTACCTACAATATGTTTCACCATTATGCATAATGGAGCTTAACATCTGAGTGGACACATATACAATTGCACCTATTGAGGTTTTGTAACTGTACTAATGTATTTACTGAAAGGCAAGCCTTTGAAAATGTACTAAAATGTTTTATTGTAGCCCCCTTTGTTTTGCTTTGCTTTATATTTGGCTTTCACAATCCTGACTTAATTTTATATATGAAGAGAATCTCTAGATTTTCATTATTTTGACAAACAACAAATAAGAAACCCTTAAAAGAAAAGGGCAAAATCTTTCCTTGGGAAAAACTCTTTGACCTGCAACATGTTTCAAGAAGTAGAATTTACCTAAAAAGAGAGGACATAATTTCCTCATTCCAAACATCGGTGTTCAAAATCAAGATGCTCTGAGTCTCAATGTGAATAGCTTACATAACAATCTTCCTTTTTTTTCCTGTCCCAACTGCAAGTTTTAAACTCTTCTAAAAAGTAAATGTTCATGACCTATGACTGTGAATCTGATGTATGAATACGATCCATCATCTCTGTGCACAGAGTGGAAGAGCAAAACAGCTTATGCAAAAGAAGGTTCCTGGGAATTCAGTCCATTTATCTCTTTGGCCAGATGTGCTTGAGGCTCCTAGCACTTACAGTTCTTGAATGCTGGCAGCCAGTCAGAAGTTTGCTACCCCTTGATAGCGTGCTCATTACGGCAGATATGGGTGGGTCTTACTAGCTATTCCACAGCGATAATAACTTGTATCCTTGCTTACCCTTCTCAGCAGTATGGCCTCTCATAAAAACATGCATATTTCAAGATACATATGTTAAATCTTCTTAGATAACATTTTTTTTCACATGGCAGTTAAGGAATGGAACCATAGTGTACTCTCTCATTGTGGTTATTATTATTAACTTGGGGGAGTAATTTTGTGGGCAAGCTGGAAACAGCACAGACCACAATATGGGTGGTTTCTTGTGACCAACTCTAACACAGACATGTCTGAGCCAGTTGTATATTTTGATAAATGTTCAAAAAAGCTCAGCATATCAGTATTATCCATTTGACTGCACTGGTTTAGATATTTGTTTACTCAACAATAAAATCACCCAAGTGGTTTCATCATCTTTGTGCACACATCTATTTCCACTAGATTTATAAGGCTGTACATTTGGATTTACTTTGGGGGAATCAAACAATAAAACATCTGAATTTATGCAACAGTCCCAATTCCCACATCAGATGATTGTATCATTTAATTGTCAAAGAGTAGTGCTTCCAGTCACCTTACTTCAAAAATGTTTATACCAGCAGCACTTGTAGAAAAAAAAATTAATAATCTAATTTACTGCATTAGTCTCTAGGGTCTAACCTGTGATGGAACGTATTTTGTCAGATGACTCTAAATTCCAAGAAGCACAAAGGGCACACTTCAGACCCTTGAAGCTCCCAAATGTGTGCTGTTTCCTCACACAGAATGAAGCCTGAAGGCAAAGCTGAGTGGCACCCAGCCAATGCAAACCACGGTCAGTCTAAACACAGCACAGCACAGCACAAACACCACATTTTGACACTTATTTGCTACTGGGGAGTACCTTTTAAGCAAGGGAGTCTTTTAAGTGAGTTTGATATACAAAAATCAGCAGGAATGGTACATATATTGTGATCAGGGAGCAACTAGGAAGAATAATTAAAAAGAAAGATGGCCAGGCGGAGAGGCCTTCACAACCAACACTCCGAAAGCCAGACCTATAAATCCACCTCGAGATACTTAGAAAGGTAGGCAGGTTGCCAAAAGACCCGTGCACTCCCAGATCCCACTGGGATCACTACAGCTTACCTTTTATAGTACTCAAAATTTGCTGCTCTGTAGTAGCAGTCTGTGATAAACCTCAAAGAGAAGCTTATCAGAAATAGACAGACTCTTTTACAAAACTGTAAACAAAAGCTGTAATTTATCCCTGCAAGTCCCTAACCACAGTCAGGAGAAACCAAGAGCTGCAGAAGCTAATCAGAGGATGTGCTGGTATGTTTTGCTGCCAAGTTTGAAATGGTTGCAAGTATCTGTGCAGTCTGAGAATCTGCAGCAATGAAAATCACTTGCCCTTTCAAGCAGCTTTTATGGGAAATGCTGAACTTTAAATTGCATACCACTTTTCACTTGTTTATTTCTTATTATTTCAGTAGCATTTTGCAGTATATAAAATGCTTTGACACAGAAGCTCAAAGGCTAAGCTGTAGTTGAAATCACATCTCTACTATGAAATTACTACTCAGGTATCCAGGAGTTGCCAGGCTGCTGCTGCAAACAGAAGCCTTGCACCTCCTTCTTCATAGTAGTGTTCAATAATGAGAACTATACGGCTTTACATTACTGACACTCTTTATTTGCCCGGCTCTATGAAGAACAGTTACTAAAGTGGATTTAGGTGACAGATGACTGATCACTATACTTCTAGTCTATGTCATTTTTACATCTTCACTGTTCAATCCATTCCATTCCATTAATCTTGTTAAAAACATATTTTCTTTTTTTTCCCTATGTTAACCTAATTCAGAATGATGTGGTGGTGGTGGTAGTATGTCTTTAGATTGTTTTAGACTGATGGCAAGCCTAATGCCAACCTATCATGCAATTTTCTGGAGCTGAGAATGTGTGATGGGCCCAAGGTCATCCAGTAGGTTTTCATGGAGAAGAGGGGAACCAAACCCTGGTCTCTAGGATCACTGTTCAATGCTCAAACCACTACACCATGTTTGCTCTCAGTTCTCAACATGCTTCCTTATAAAACTGGCATCTGTAAATTTCTCCTTTAAAAAAAGCATTTTGATATGTTTTTGAGACAATAACTGTGTTGAAGCATTTGGAGAATGACATAATTCAACGTTCTTATTTACATAGACAAGGGAGAATGGATCGATTCAATTTAGAATTTGCACAGATCAAATTCCTGTAGTACCAAACAGGTGTTAGACCATGATGACACCTGGCCATATGCTTAGTCTTGTTATATACATGTAGCCATATGGTTCCTATATTATTTTGTTGCAGCCTGTTCCAAGATGATCTCCCACTCTCTATTATGAGCTATAATCTGAAGATAATACTATTGATCTAACATTCAAAACTGTTGTGAATTTTACTGAGTCAGACTCAAAAAGGTGCTATAGGTAAGCAAAAGGTAAGCAAAAAATAAAGAAATAGCAAATACAAATAATTTTTCACCATGAATGGCTTGTTAAACTATGGTTGAATTAGGCCAGAGCATCAACATAATCTAAATGGGCAGTTTAAATATATTTATTCTCCATTTCCCATCAAATCTAAATGCATTGTCTGGAACAACCAGCAAAAATATTTGTTCTTAAATTAATCAACATGCTTTTTTCCTACATTCTTCTTTTGTGGAAAAGAAAAGAAATTTCTGTTACACTGAACATTTTTTGATTATAATAAAAAGATTATTTTTTCAATTATACCAGCATATTGCACCAGAACTGTACGTAAAAGGTTTATCATGCAAGCATCTGGTTCCCATACTCCATGGTTTAAACTGCTGACAGCAAAATAAAACTCTCACCACCATCAAAAGTACCCATAGTTCATACTGACAGCTTTCTGTTAGGCACACTTTGGCTGTTCCATAACAAGAAGATTCTCTGTCTCTCTGTCTCTCTGTCTTTCTCTCTCTCATTCTTTGTCTCTCAATCTCTCTGTGTGTGTGTGCATGTGTGCGTGAGGGAGAGAGAGTATTTACCTATAAGACGTGACTAAAGATCCGAAAACTGAAGTGATGACTACAGTTGAACTTCACAACATTTGTAATAAAATCTGATGGCCATAATGGGAAATTGTATTATATAGAAGGATAAAATAAATAGGTGTTTATTTGTGTGAACACTTTGAACATTAAACAATCCATCCGCTTCAGTAATAGGGAGGGAAGAATCACTCTGTAAGGGTCAAATAAAGTGTCATGCCTTGAAGCTTGTTAAATTTTTGATTACTTGATTCTTGATTCCGTAGGAGCACCCAAGTTATAAGTTCTGAGAGCACAGCCAGTGTTAGCTGTCCCATGATGGGGGGATAACCTTCAGACAGTGCGTATGGAAGACTGGTAAACTGTACAACATTCCTCTCCTTCCCTCACTTCCAACAAGATGGCTTGTGGGGTAGCCGCTCACTTGATGTCTCTCTGGAGAAGATACTATCTGAAGATTTCACAGGGCAAAGTAGTGGGTTGGTGGGCAAGTCAGAAAGCCCCTTTAGATGCAGCCAAAGAGCAGCTGGTTAGCTGTCTGGATTGGTTGGCCCAATTCCTTGCTCAAAGGAGTCTTCTGAGCAAGACAAAAAGCAAGGAGAGAAGTACTTTGGAGACTCCAATAGGTCCAAAAGCCTGATTCTAAACAGTTGTTTATTTGACTGAAGCACTGTAAATGGCCTGTTCAACCTACTTTGGGTGGTGGGACATTTTTCATCAGCCCCAAATATTGCTCTCACTGTAAGGGTTTCTGGATGGTGGGTCAGATAGGCCTTTTGACTACTTCCAATGACACAGTTCTTTGGGTCCTATGAATCCTCCTCTGGAATTCTGAGAAAAAAGGGCTTCCATCATACAATCAGCTGGTTTGAACAATCAGCTGGTCAGGGACTGACCAACTTACTGCCTCAAGCTCTTTTGGAACGAAAGAGGAAGCGGAAGAGAAACCATCACAATATCTCTTTTATAAGCTATTTTCTTTAGTTGTTGTTTCCACTTTCTCAGAGAAACCTCTGGTCATTTGTTCCAGAAACATCAGAAATTTTGCATAGCCAGGAGTGATAAGCTGCTCCTGCTGTCAACTGATCCATGCTTACACTTATTCATTTGCTGCTTCCAAGTATTGATTAGAGGGGAGAAGAAAATGAATATGCTGTCAGGCACAACTAATATTCTGTCTATATTTTAGAGAACGTTAATGAGGAATATGTGCACCTCGCTCACTTTTCATACAAAAGTAGAAGCTGCGACAAAGGAAGCAAGAGGCCTACTATCTCTTTATTTCAGTAGAACCTCCCAAATCCTTCTCAATATCATATTCACATCTCTAAACTTTGGCATACTTATTATCAAATGTTCCCTCTGAAGAGATTGGTTGCACAAAGGCAGACACCACAATCTATGCTTCTGCTCTGTTGGTAAGACTTCTTGTGTTGGTGACATTTATGCAGATTATCACTTCATTTCTTCATTCCAACATATTAATTCTCAACTGAATGTCTGAACTATTTACATTTAAAAGCATTGCACAAAACCTTGCCTACCTATGCAGGAAAATTAAGTGGTAACAAAGGGACAGAATGGACTTCATTTTATCAGAGTCTTCTATACAGAAACAACAACTGAAAACTAGCACTGTGAGGATGAGGATGAGCTAGAATCTTTCACCTGGTATTATTTTTTTTAAAAAGGATGGGGAAATGTTTTTACACATGTGAGTATTCAACAATAGGGAACCTATCTGCAGCCTGAGGTGGCACCATTCACTCTACCCTCCCCTTAGAATTCTACCACCTCATTCATTCTGTTGCATGTGTATACCAGGCCACTGAGTGTTCACATCATCTAACAACAATTCAGTCTGTGATGATCAATTGGTGATGACACCTTCAGACCTGCAAGCCATCATCTGATGTTCAAGTGATGAAAGCAGTATGTGTAAAAATATTGGCTTTTAAAGCCTGGCCAAAGGGAAACTATCCTGTTAATCTGATCTTCTAAGTTTCTGCTTTATCTTAAGTAACACTTTAGGGCCCTTGGACAGCTTTAATTACTGATTGAGGGAGGCTCATTATTACCAACTTGGAGAGGAATGAGCTACAACAATTTATCATTGGATAACTGTCCCCAAGCATGCTTATCCATGCATGCACACATGCACACATGCTGGCAACACTTCTAAAGAGTTTTTAAACAACATGATTAAGCATTAGAGCCTACTGGCAAGGGTCAAACATGTTGACCAATTAAACCTGTACAAAGGCCAACCAGTACATTGAGGATGTGCACACAGCCAAGCGAAGAGTGGCTTCACTTGGGACTAGCTGTCATAATACATGGGAAAAGAAGGAATGAGATGTTACCATTTGCTTACATTCTAGCTAGAGGGAGGGCAAAAGTCCAATTATATTTGTCATATTATATTGCTTTGCTGCTACAAGAGGTCACACATGCTGACAAACTCAGTTTATTAAAAGCAAACCATATAACTATGGGAGGTAAGGTTATTAAATCCATTCAATGATGCATGACATAGTATACAGGCTCTTCACCCAAAGAAGGCAGTGGGAGGCAGATGGGTTAGAAACAAACTTATCAGTCGAATTGTACAAATATACATACATATTATAAACTGACCTTCTTTACACTTTTGTTTAAATCAACCAAGCTGAGCAGAAAAATGTGGTCCTTAGCACCGAGTAGCAGCTGACCTCTTTCTTCATCAAGCAGTAGGGTCCGAAAATCCAGCCCCTCTGCCGAGCCCAGGAATGGAACACAGCTGTTGGAAAGCAGCAAGTCTGTGAGAGAATGAAGAAAATCTTTATAGTCAACAGTATATACACACGGGCTCATTGGTGTCTTATATAAATATATGCACCCAGCATGATCTTCCCTGGTTAAGATAACTTGTTGGAGCAAACAAAATTTTCATCTTATAGGATAAGGCAGCAGGAGAGGGAGGTGGGGGTGAAAGGAAGAGATTACGACATTGCAGTTTTAAAAAGAATATATATCTTTTGTGTCTTGTAGGGTTTTATGAGCTGAAGTGGTCAAAAGGTTATAGCATTTTCCTTATAAGGAAGGCCTAAAATGCTTAGGAGCTTCTACTTTACAGAAAAGAAAGCTGTAAGGAGAGACTTGAATGTAGCTCTATAAAACTATGTCTGCTACATAAATAGGCCAAACCCAAGACAATCCTCTCTCTAAGTCAACAAGCTCAGCAACACCAGCCAAGACATTTCGCTGCCTGAGGCCAAACTGGCAAGCTAGTTCCCCTCCCATATTTCATCTGTACAAGCTGAGCTGCTGAGCAGATGAATCATATTGCACCACTAGTATGAGGACAGCATCTTTGCTAGGTGGCCTGGGGCAGGCCATGAGGCATAGATACAGCTGTGTCTTCCAACAACTGACATCACCCATACTTCAGCATGTTCCACCTCTGGCAGCTGACTTGCTCTACCTAATGTTACAGCTGGCCTTTACCCAGTTCCCAAATCAGTCCTAATTATTTTTGCACCTGAAGTTGCCAATCTTGCATACATTTCTCACATGTTCTACCAATAGAAGTACAAGAAGTTTAAATGAATAATAATTTGTTACCACTTTATGGAATCCAAACTCATTGGCCCCTCCTTTTTGTGAGACCTGAGGTCACTCTATAAAATTTAGTAAATTAAAATCAAGAACTTAGTTTTGCTCTACAATTGAATTTATTACCATGTGATCTGATGTTCTCTCTTAGATTGCTTACAGCAGTGGTTCTCAACCTGTGGGTCCCCAGATGTTCATGGACTTCAGCTCCCAGAAGCCCCACCCACTATGGTCAATGCTCAGGGCTTCTGGGAGCTGAAGTCCACAAACATCTGGGGACCCACAGGTTGAAAACCACTGGCTTACAGCCTGGAAAGTAAAAGTAATTTGTTCCTGTCACTTATTGCTATGTTTGAACAGTAATTCCTTGCCATTACTAATTACAGAGTTTGTGGAGTAACTTGTTACATTACTTAATATATTGCTTGTTGCTTTCTCATTTTGGTTTTTAAAATAGATTTTTCATTATACCAAACTGATATTGTTCCCATGTACTATATTACTTTTGAAGAATAACTTGCTTCACTCTCATTATCAATAAATGCAACCCATTACAGGCAACTACGTTATTTCCAAGCTCTGACTAGAAACATTTAGTGCTTACTAGCCATGACAGCTAGCTGAAGTGTTTAAGTGGAGTATTGGTACAAAATTCAACAAACCCCTGGAGCATATTGACATAGCAGTCTTTAACCATGCAGTAAATTCTAGTGAATACAATGAAATTTGCCCCTGAGTAAACATGGATAGGATTTGATTACAGATTCTTGGGCCAGTCACTGTCTTTCATTTAGAGAACCACTGGGAACATAAAGATGGATTGAAATACAGTGCCTTTATATTCAGAAGCAACATAATTCTCAATGTCAGATGCATGGAAAAGCCAACAGGACTTGTGTGGGGTTCTTCCAGAAGTCCCTGGTTGGCTGTTGCTCCAGCTCACAGAACGCTTGACTGGGGCCCTTTTCGCACGCAGTTTCTTTTGCAAGAGGGCTCCTTGAGTGTTGCATAAATGGGAGCGGCGGTCCGTATGACGCACTCCCATTTACGTGACACTCACGAGCCTACCGCGAACCGTGCACGCACCTTTTCATTTTTGGCTTCAAGCTGAAAATGGTGCGCGGTCGCGCAAGGCTCCTGGGGCTGCGTGCACTTACCTGCACTGCGGTACGTCGGGAGCCGGGCTGGTCACACTTCCTGCCTCAGCACTAGCCTGTACTTCCCAGGTTGTGCTGCGGTAGGAAGGGGCGGGGGCGTTCACGCGGCGCTTGCGCGACCGGCAAGCCAGCTGCGGTAAGGAAGGAGAAACAAAGTGAGCGCCTCGCGCAAGAGGCTGCTTGCACAAACACCACCCTCCACCTCCATGAAAAGGGCCTAGATGTAGCTTGGCTTCATTCAGAATAACGTGTTATACTCTTTCACAGTGGCAGGCATTGTCTTTCGGTGAGCTCTGACACTGTTAACCACTGCAGGAGCGCTCTGGGCAATCTGCATTTCATTCATTCATATGATATTGATTATGGTAGTTACACTGTCACCAGCAACCATAGTCTGCATATTGAGCAAAGGAAGACAAAGAAAGGAGTTCAGTGCTGCTAACCTAATTCCTGCATCCCTGAAAATACAAATCTGATTTTTCCCCTTATCCACTCCACAGAACCTATGAGCAGACCACCTGTTCTAAACATCAAATGTCCCATCTGAGTGGTAGTTTGCAATTCCAATCAACACATCTGGCAGACACAAACACAGTAATATTTGAAAACATTTTGAAGGAAGCTAATGTTTCAACATTCATTGCAGTCACACACTGTGTTTCGTATGTTTCCTATGTATTAAAGATCTCCTCCTCCATGTTTTAAAATACTCTGGAAATTAAAAAGGAAGTTATAACGTCTTTTATCAAAAGTGATATTGTCTTTCAATGAATTGCAAATAGTTTCAACTCTAGATGGTTTAATTGATCTTTAACACAGACACACACACAAACACATACATATAAGGATGTTTTTGTATGGCTTCAAATCTGTACTGTTTCCAATAATTTGTAAACCACACTGAATTTCATGATTGGGCATGGAGGAGGAGCAGGAGATGATGCTTTTGTTTCTAGTTCTAGTTAGAGGATGAAGGAGTTTCTCCAGTTGTACTCTTAAGTGTTCTAGTCCAAGTCTGATGTTGACAATTTCAGTTGGTTAACTGGCTGGCAAAAGGGGGCAGGTCTTTCTGGTGGTAGTGCCCTCAATGTTCAACTCCATCTTCAGCAGGGTGTGACACTACAGTTCTATGCATGCCAGTTCCAAGACAGTGAAACCTTATACATGCCTATTCAGAAATCAGCCTCACCGAGGTTAACGGGATTGAGTCTCAAATAAGGGGGTTGCAGCAGTGACCCTGTAGCACCCTGACCCAAGAGGCTGCCCATCCTGGCACACAGCTGCATCCTTAACATGTGTAAATCTTAAGAGTGTATGTTATCATAGTTAGATACCACTCTTAAATGTCATGGTTCCATCCTACAGAATCCTGAGACTTGTCTAGAACATCGTCTAGAACTGCAAAATTCTCTTTTGAAGAGCTATAGAACTTTAGTTTAGGGGAATGTGTTTCAGCTCTCTAACAGTAATTCTAAATCCCTCATTAAGCTTATTAATCTACTAGTCCCATGTGGGATTGGACCACGGCAATTAAAATTGTATCCAACTGCCATTACCCTGTAGTGCAGATAAACTCTTACACACCCTAGAAGTAAATTTTCTTAAGCATGAAGGTAATGGGAGCTTTCCTCTATTGCTATCAAAAGTTTGTGGAACAGTAATTCATGGTTCATTTCCTACAGTCCCTGGATATATCACAATAAAGACTTGTGCAATAGCTATGAGTGTAGGCAGCACAGAATTCAAATACCTGATCACCCATGAAGTTTACTGGTTGATGTTCAGGTTACTCACTCTCTCTCAGACTATAGCCATTTCCGCACTAGACAGCCCCTCCCTATATTGCAAACCCCAGGATTTCATAGGAAGTTGAAAGTGAAATGATAGTGCTATAACAGTCTAGTGTGGAAATGGCCTATCATAACTAGCATGGTTATTGTGAGACTAGAGCAAGCAGACTGAAACAGAAAGGCAGGGAAAAAATGCATAACATCCTAAAAAGAATCCATCTGTCTAACGTTCCAAGGCTGAGCCAAAATCCACTACCCCTTCTTCTGTTTCTATTTGCATGATATGAGTGAAGATGAATAATTTCTATTAGTATCTTTAAAAGGCAAGGAAAAGAAGATACACTGCTATTGCCAATGAAGTTTTTTTATTTAATTTTATTAACTGATAGAAGCAAAATGGGAGAGACAAGCACTTCCATTCTCTCCCACAAAGCAATCTGCAGTAATTTACCTCAATCTAACATTCCATCTTACTCTGCTTTTACCTGTGAAAAAGTTTATAAAATACTTCCAAAGGGTAAAAAGTAGCCTCTAGCCTCAATTCACCTATTTCTCTACAATGACAAGAAGCGCAAACTAGAGATTTGAATTCTTCACTAATTTCATTCTTGAAGGAGGTAACAATCAATTCAGCAGTTTTCATCCAGTTATGAGTAACTCTTTAAGACTGTTTTCTTCCAGAAAATATTATAATTGAGAACTTATTTTGTGCAAAATGCCCACATTCCCTCTATCCCAGAAAACAACATTCTTCTGCACAGAAAATAATTTTGTAAAGAAATAATATTTTCCATGCAGAAAAATATTTTCTGGGGAAAAATATGTAACACAAATTTAGCACAGAATAAGTGCCAAATCATGAAGATTTTCATCAGTTCAGGATTCCTCTTGCCATGGTTTCCCATGGCTTAAGAAATTTTTTTTAAAAACTTTTTTTAAAAAAATTGTAGAGTATTGTTTTCCACGACTAGCCCCAACACACTTGAGAATGATCTAAAGCACGAAGTTTCTAGGAGAATTTTCCTGTCACTCCACCATCCACACCTGTTATTTTGAGGACTATATAAAGTTCAACAAAAAGCTACATCATGTAGCTCTCCCAAGCTAGCAATGAATTAGGACACCCATCTATTTTCTCTACTCTCTGACAAAACTGCATATTCATATTAAAATTCCCTTATTGATTCCTTGCAACTCTTCTCTTACTTCTTGTATAAATGAACTGCACTACAATATCCAATTATGCAATAGCACTGATCATTCAACTTAAGGTTCTTTGTTCTATTTTGTGATATTCAGATGCTTGTACTTAGTTGCATTTATCCATTTCACACTGTAAATACCCATGAAAACCAAGACTTCTCTCCAAAAACTCAGCTAAATGCAAAACTGCATGGAAATATTACCTTTAACTATATTTTAAACAGTTATAAACATATCCTTTTAAAAATACATAAACACACATAAGAATAAAACACACACACAGAGAGAATGAGAGACAGAAGAGTTTTTTTAAAAACTCATGGCATTTATTATATCAAAGTGGCCCACCATCCTTCTAATAAGAGGAATTTCTCATTCGAGAAGAAAAGAAAATATCCCAGGGAATCCGCTAATGGAGACTATAGTAGGAACTTTTAGAGCTGCTTTTAAAGAAAAGCAATACTTAATAATAATTAATGCAGCTCAAAGTTGCATCGGCCCTTCTAGCAGTTATATAATATTACAATATAATATAATACTCTATTCAGGATCCTGAAAATATAGTGTCTTTCAACAGTAGTTCACAAGGCAAGCCAGGGTGAATGCCAATGGACTCAGACAATATTAAATGCACTAGAAGAGATTAAATCAATGCTCTACAAATGCAGAGTTGGCAGACAACGCAGTAGGATGAGGAGAGATGTAGTTAACAGCACTGGGATCTCCAGGCTGTTAGCAGGCATACTTTGCAGGAGTTTCTTTGGAACAAATAAGAAATTAATGTACTTCTGCAAGGCAGTATAAGCATCTCTGCAAGTTAGCAACTCTATCTTTCCTTTAAATCTGATTCTAAGGAAGGTGTCTCTGTACAAAACCAATGTCTGCTGTCACTAATGGACTGGATAAGGGTGAACAAATTGAAACTTACCCAGACAAGATAGAGATGCTCCTGTTCACTCATAAAGAAGATCAAGGAATAGGGATTCAGCCTGTGCTGGACAGAGTTACACTTCTCCTGAAATCTCAGGTTATCAGCTTGAGTGCACTTCTGGACTCAGAACTGAGCCTGACTGCCCAGGTTTTGGTGGTGGCCAGGAGTAAATTTGCACAGCTAAAACTAGTGCACCAGCTGCACCTGTTCCCCAAGAAGTCAAATCTGGCTGCAGTGACACATCCTCAGATTACATACCATTTGGATTGTTTTAACATGCTCTACATGCTGTGGCCTTTGGAAACTTAAGCGAGTTCAAAATGCTGTGGCTAGGCTGTTGACTAAGACTGGCTAAAGCATATGTGTCAAACTCAAGGCCCGCGGGCCACATCCGGCCCAGCGTGTAATTATATCCGGCCTGCGAGATCATTTTATATATTATTGTTATTAATGGCCCGGCGATATGAAGTGCTGGTAACACAATAGACTACAGATCCCATAAGGCAGCGCTTCAGCTGCCTTGCCGAACACTTCCCGCGTTAATCAAGTCTAGCTTATGATGCTGCAAGTTATTGCAAAGCTAGCCCTCACAATGCCGAAGAGAAAAGTTGATTCTGAAAACAGAGCCTTTAAAAACCGATGGGAGGCTGAGTATATGTTTACTGACATTGCCGGTAAACCCGTGTGTCTCATTTGTGGAGCTAATGTGGCTGTAATTAAAGAATTTAATCTAAGACGGCACTATGAGACAAAACATCAGGATAACCTGAAAGATCTGAATGCAGAACAGAAGATACAGAAAGCAGAAGAGTTAAAGAAGAATCTGACACTTCAGCAGACGTTTTTTACCTGTGCAAAACCACAAAGTGAAGCTGCTGTGAAAGCAAGTTTTATCGTGGTAGAGGAGATCGCCAAATCAGCCAGGCCATTTACCAAGGGAGAATTTCTGAAGAGCTGCATGATCAAGGTGTTTGACGTCTTACGTCCAGACAAAAAGCAGATGCTGGCAAATGTAAGCCTGAGTAGAAATACGATTGCTGATTGAGTTTGTGAGATGGCCACTGATTTAAGAACACAGTTGAGTGAAAGAAGCAAAGACTTTATTGCATACTCTCTTGCTGTGGATGAAAGTACTGACATGACTGATACTGCACAGCTGGCCATCTTCATCCATGGAGTGGACTCCAATTTGCGCGTTACAGAGGAAATAATGGACATTAAATCGATGCACGGGACAATGACTGGAAAAGACATTTTTGAAAATGTATGTCAAAGTATAACCGACATGAAACTGCCCTGGGACAAACTTATTGCACTTACAACTGATGGAGCACCATCTATGTGTAGTGGAAAAAGGGGACTAGTGGGAAGGATGCGAGTAAAGATGCAGGAGGAGAACTGTACTGGTGAGTTAACAGCATATCACTGCATCATACACCAGGAAGCACTATGTGGCAAAGTCCTTAAGATGGACAATGTAATGAGCACTATAACACAAACCATAAACTTTATCCGAGCTAAAGATTTAAATCACTGGCAATTTCAGTCCTTTATGCGGGAGATAGATTCAGAGTTTGCTGACATTCCTTATCATACAGAGGTGCGTTGGCTAAGTCGGGGAAAAGTTCTCAACAGAGTTTTTGAGCTCAGCAACGAAATCTGTCAGTTCATGGACAGTAAAGGAAAAGACTCCACCAATTTTAGGGATGAAAAGTGGAAATGCGAGTTGGCATTTCTGGCTGACATAACAGCTCATCTCAACGTCTTAAACCTCCAGCTCCAGGGACGTGACTGCATGATCACTGACATGTATGATGCAGTGAAGGCATTTCAAGTGAAGCTGCTTTTATGGGAGACACAAATGCACCAGTGCAACTTGCCCCACTTTCCCTGTTGCCAAGTACTGTTGAACCAAGTCAGCACAAGGGTGTTCCCAAATACGCACTTTGCTGATAAACTGAGCGCACTGCGCACTGAGTTCGCAAGGCGCTTTGGTGACTTTGAAGAACAAAAAAAGAATTTTGAGTTGCTTCGCAACCCATTTGCCATCGATGTGGAAACTGCATCTGTGCAGATTCAGATGGAGCTGATTGAGCTGCAGTGTAATGGCACACTGAAGGCAAAGTACGACACTGCAGGGCCCGCACAGTTTATTCACTCCATTCCTGCAGAAATGCCCCAGCTCCGTCTACATGCGGCTCAAACCTTGTGCATGTTTGGTAGCACATATCTGTGTGAGAAGCTCTTCTCAGTGATGAAGACTAACAAAACAGCACACAGGAGTCGTCTCACTGATGAGCACCTGCAGTCCATCCTGAGAATCTCCACAACACAGAACCTCACACCAAACATAAACGAACTTGTTGCCAAAAAAAGATGCCAGGCGTCCAGCTCTGATAAAATGACATAAGAGCAAAGACAACTGAATGATTTGATTTGTTATTGTTGAAAAGCACAAATTTTATTTATATTTCCAGGTTTCGTTATGCAGCATGTTCATATTTTGAATTTGTATAATTTTGACAGGATATATTTTTATGGAGAGCAAAATCTTTTGGGATATTTAAAATTTAAGTTTATTTTTTATATAAAATGACATAAGAGTAAAGAAATTTGAATGTTCTTTTAACGTTTACTTTATTTCTAACTTGTATAATTTAGACAGGATATATTTTTATGGAGAGCAAAATATTGTAAGTTATTTAAGGTTTGAGTTGATTTATTCTGGAATAATATTCCTGTCTGTTTTTATTCATATTTATGTTCAAAAAAGTTAAGTTTTAAAAGTTTTAAAGTTTTAAAAGTTTAGTTTTAGTGTGTTCAATAAATGTAAATGTTTATCCTGTTCGGCCCATGACCTAAAGTGTGTTTTGGATTTTGGCCTCCTGTGCAATTGAATTTGACACCCCTGGGCTAAAGAGATCATGTGACCCCTGTCAGCTGAAACAACTTCACTGGCTGCCAGTTTGGTCTCGGGTACAGTTCAAAGTGATGTTTTTGCTCTTTAAAGCCCTATACAACTTGGATCCAGACTATCTGAGAGACCATATCCCACCATACAAGCCAGTGCAAGCTTTAAGAAACTGCAGGGGAGACTTCAGCTTCTAGAAAGTTAGCAGGTAGACACTCCTGGCTGCAACTCTGCAGCGAGGAGAGCTTTCATGGCAAAAGTGCTGGCCAGAAGGACCTCTAGCTGAGGAAACTCCCCCTAGATCAGTGGTTCTCAACCTGTGGGTCCCCAGATGTTTGTGGACTTCAGCTCCCAGAAGCTCCAGCCACTATGGTCAATGCTCAGGGCTTCTGGGAGCTGAAGTCCAAAAACATCTGGGGACCCACAGGTTGAGAACCACTGCTCTAGATAAAAAGAGGAGCAAAGAATCAACCATTAGCGTCCAGAATTCCAATCACTTGCATTTACTTTTGAGTAAACATATTATGAGTAGGAATGATGGAGATAGTGACATCTTTTGCTCTTGTGTGAAGTGCAGCTATCTGAATGTGAGGATTGGACAGCCCCATTCTAGGAATCTGCTTTTAAAAATAATATTCTTAAATAAACCTTTGAATTTATGAAAAGTGAAGAATTCCTCTGATTAAAATGGAACAATAGAGCCCCTTCAGCCACCTTCTTTGTGCAATCAAGAGTCAAATAAGTGTGTTTACCTCACAAGATCAGGACAAATAAATTAGAAAATTGGGGGCTGACATTTTCAAAAGAGAATAATTAAGGACCTAAGTGCATATATTTTGTGAATAGAATGAATTTCATCTTATTTTAGGAGTGATTTGGATTTTAACATGGAGGAACTACAACATGAGAAAGTACAGACATTATCTTTTTAATGTTGATAAGACTGTCTTGTTGACTACTTTTAGCAAGATAAAAAAGTGAGTTGTTCTCTCTGAAACTGCTGGATTGAAGGAAAGATGATACCTGCCGAAGAACTCTCTCAGGACTTTTTACAATGGATGATGGAGAGCTATGTGTGGAACTCCTAAACTTTGAGAAGAATATGATAGAGGCCCTGAAGAATGAGATCACTGAAATTAAAGAAGAACTGTAGCAAGACATAAGATAAGTGGGGGGGGACACAGAACTTAGCAACGTGGAAGTGAGGGAGGTTGAAAAGCACATGGAGAGACAAATCCAGGCCGAGCTAACGGAAGGATTAATTACTAAATTGGGAGATGTATGGTCAAGAAGCTCTGGTCTATGAAAGGCAGAGTAGAGCTGAAGCAGGGGGAGAAGGGGGAGGCTAACCCGAAACTAGTTTGTAATTAATACTCTGATGATTGAACAAAACCAATTTGATTTAGTCTGTATGACTGAAGGGCATGAGAGAAAGATGATAAAGAGGGTGCTGTTTCAGGACAATTATCCTAAAACACCAAGTGGGAAGGAAATCAAAGTACTCATAAAGGGGCAAGGAAAGGAATCTGAGGCAAAGTCCAGGGACAGAATGATTACAAGGGAAGAGGAGAGTTAAATTAAAAATGGAATAGATTGGGCTAAAATTAGGTTATGAAATGGTTACATACACAAGATAATGAAAACTGGATTTGGTTAATAAAGGCTGTAAATGATTTTACAATATAAAATGGTATAGAAATATTTGGATTTAGTGATGCCATATAATACGTAATAGGTTTACAGTTTTAACTAATGAAAGTATTATGTAATCAAGTCATACTTAGTTTTAAAATCATTTATCATGTAATGTCATTTAGCATGTAAACATAATTTGTAATACATAAAGGAATGTAATAGAAAGTAAGATTGAGATATTACGCCAGACATGTTAACCTTTGGTAGAAAAAAGGTCACTTCTTGTTTTTTGAAAAGCATGAATGGGGGAAGGAGAAGAAAGGAAATGCTGGACAGTAGTTTTGAGAGGTTTGAATCAATATGATTGTTATAATCAATTTAAAGAAAAAAGGAAAGTCAACCTCTTTCCTCTTTTGCTACTTTTTAATATCTAATTAATTTGTCTCACATTTTCTTTCTGTTTTTTTTTTCCTTTTTTCTTACGTATTTGTAGAATTTTAGGGCTTATTTTTTACAAAATTATTAATAAAGTTATCTTAGGAAAAAAAATGATCTGCAGAGAAGAGCTTTCTCTCAGCCCCACCACGTCCACAGGCAAGGCTGGTAAGGACGTAGGAGAAAGCCTTTCATGTGATAGTTGCAAGGCTGTGGAACTCCCCTCCCTGTTCTCCTTCCATTAGCAGGTAAAGACATTTTTATTCTCGCAGGCCTTTGAATAGTACATTATATAACAGTATCATGGGTAAAGTAGTATGCTGTATTTTCTTTCATTTTATTTTTCATCTCTCAATTATAGTTATGTAATGATTTTAATATATTGCTATTTAATTGTTTTTTAACTTTTGCAAAATGAGATTTTAATTTAATCATGTTTAAACTTCTGGAAGCCACCTTGAATCCTATCCTAGGAGGAAAGTGGGGTATAAATCCAAAATATAGATACATACATACATACATACATAGTGTATTTCAATAAATCTACTACTGTTTCAGTCTGCATTCTCTCTCCAGGGCACACATATTGGATCATATCAATTTGTACAGTTTCTTGTGTTTCGTGCAATCATTCCAAAGGTCTAGATACACACAACTCTTCTACTACATTATGAGCCAAATTCCACTCAACTAAAATCATATTGATCTGGGAAAGGCAAGAATAAATAAACAAACAGCATGCAACATTTTTAATTGTCCAGTTCTTGGGAGGCTGCTGTTTTCACTTGACAGTTTGTGGTATACCCTGTTGGTTTGCATCTTTCCTCATTTGGCACAATAGCTATCTTGAATACGAAGATATGGGAAGCGGAGGAGCTTGTGTTCATGTTGTGTGTTCTGCAGCTAAGATCACAAGAGTTACTGTTTGTAATCCCCAAAACTTTGACACGGTTAGTAGAATTTTACTTATTCATTTTGGTATTTGAGCAAATGACTTCCAAGTCATATCACAAACTGCTTTTGAAAGGCATGCCTGAATGGTGATGGAGATGCATGGAAGCTGCAGTTAGCTAAGCGCAAAGCTTTTTAAGCCACAGACAAACCAGTTGTTCATTTTTCTAGATCCACTCCTAAGCTATTCAAGTTCAAAAGCAACTTAGACCACACATTTCAAAGTCTCCAGAGAAGCTATCAGCCATATTCTAATGTAATATTTTCCTTAAGCACTGAAATTTTGATGCCCACTTATTTTTTAGTTCCTTATTTAAAGCTTGAACAACAGATTTTAAAACAATCACAGTCCATGAACAACAATATACTGTTGCCGCAGCAGTTAGAGTTGAATCATAGCACTATAATTGTGCAATGTGAAAGGGCCTCCTGTTGAATCTGGAGCCAACTATGTGTCTGCTTGCATATACAAAAATCACCAAAGAAGAAATCAGATTTGATGGAGAACAAAAGGAAAAGCAGGAAGTTATTTTGGGTTAGTCATGTTAATAATGGAACAATTGCTTCACAATATCCATAAGAGGTTCTCCACGCAGGAGAATCACTCAAGTTTGACTTCCTCGTCGCTGTGATGGCCACAATAATTAACTCTTTTGATCAGAGGCAAGCAGAACTGATTCCTATGACCTTTCAAAAAATGAACTTTGGATCTCTCAGGAAAGCATTCCTCTAAAAATAAAACACTTAGTTCCCTGTAATAGGAGCAGCACACAACACAGACCAACCAACATACAAAATAGTTCTTTCTGAGCATTTATAGCTAGCTCTTTAATGTTGCATGATACTTCCAAACAAATTTTGACAAAAGGCACAGCTGCACAAATAAGCATATAAAAAGTATTATTATGGAGATGATTAAATGCTCTTCTGTGACTTTACATTATTGGTGAAAAAGATATAGTCTCAGCTCACAAACACCATGTAGCCAAGCCAAATAATTAGGTTTGAACATCATAAATGAAAATATATCTGATCCAAAATATTTGTTATTACAAAGAAGACCTCAGGCCGTGAGTTTGCACAGGTTCCCTTGCTCCTAAGCAGCTTATCTTTCTTTTGTGGCTGCCAAATAAAGCAAAGCCATCCTTGTTACTAACTCAGTTAAAAGCTGTGGGATCTATTTTGTTGTTTTTCTGTTTTTAGAAAAAGGAACATGAAAGGTTAGAAGTTCAGCTCTTGATCAAGTGCCAACTCTTTCTGATCTTTCAAAGCACTGAAGATGGGCTCTGGGACTCAACATTACATCTACCTTTGCATTAGGAGGGTCAAGGTCAGCATGAAAAGGAAACACTGCCTATCACACAGAAATGTGAAGAATTAAACCACTGGATACCTTCCTCCTAATGCAGACAGATCTCATGGCCTGAGCCAGCTACAGGAGGAAGGGAAAGAACAGTCTGTTTACAGCAGGAAAGATGAGGTGCTCAGGCACTTGCCTGATGTCAGAGCTTGCTCTGCTTGTCGTACTACATAGTTACCAGGAGAGAGGGATTGAAAGAATATTTGTTACTATTTGTTTCTCACCATAGTAATAGATTACCTGATGCTCACAAACTCCCATCAACAACAACAGAGCAGGGCTGAGACTCTTAATGTTTTGCAAAGTCTTCATTGCAAATAAATACATGTGGGATTTTGAACAGGAAACAGCACATTTCATGCAGAAAGCATTTTTCTATGGGGAAAAAGTGGAGGGAGGTGCTCCACAGAAAACATATGTGTATTTCTAGTCAAAATAATTCCTCAAAATTTATATCCTTGAAGAATATTAATACCTCCTGAGAACTGCACAGAAATCTTAATTTTCTTCCACAGTAAGGAGAAATCTAGAGACTATTCATCCTTGTATGGGAGGAGGAAGAATGTAAAAATTCACATCCCTACCAGGGCACAGATCACTCAGCAAATGGGAAAAGCTCTGGCATCAGCCAGAGTGCTTTAACCTCCTCAGTAGCTCCAATGAAGACCTAACTACATCCTGGAATAATCATTGGAGATTTTTCCTTTTGAGGGAAAACTCAGAAGGTGGTGATGGGGGATTCCTACTCTACTCCTGGTTACTAGTCTGTGAGGTTTCAAGGCTTGGTTTTGTCCCCCACACTATTTAATGTCTACATTAAACTGCTAGGAGAGGTCATCAAGAGTTTTGGAGTCAAGTGTCACAAGTATGCTGGTGACACGCAATTCTATCTCTCCTTTCCAACTAACTCCAAGGAAGCTGTTTCAGTGTTAAACTAGTGCCTGTTGTCAGTAACAGACTGGATGAGGGAAGATGAACTGAGGGAAACTGAAGCTCAATCCATACGAGACAAAGGTTCTCCTGGTCAGTTAGAAGGCAGATCAGGAAACAGGAATTCAGTTTGGAGTAGATAGGGTTACGCTCCCCCTGAAATCTTGGGTTTGAAACTTAGGTGCAATCCTAGATTGGGGCCTGAATGCCTAGGTTTCAACAGCTGTTAGGAGTGCATTTTCACAGTTACATTGTACCTGTTCCTTGAGATGTCAGATCTGGCCACAGTAACACATACCTTGATTAAATCATGACTGGATTATTGCAACATGCTCTACATGGGTGCTGCAATTGGAAACTGTTAGGAAAACTTCAGTAGGTCCAAACTGCTGCAGTCAGTCTGTTGATTGTGGCAGGAAACCTATAATTCCCTGTTGAAACAGCTTCACTGGCTATCAGTCCATTTCTAGGCAGAATTCAAAGTGCTGATTAGGACCTTCAAACCACTATGTAGCTTATGTCCACACTCCCTATATAAGCCCGCCAAAGTGTTAGGATCTGCAAGAAAAGGCTTCCTCTTGTTCCACGACCGTCACAGGCATGTCTGGTGAGGACCAGGGAGACAGTCTTCTCAGTGGCTCAGTGGGATTCCTACAGGAGGTTTGGTTGGCCCCCTCCCTCCTTTCCTTTCAGTGCCAGGCTAAGACCTTTTTATTCTGGCAGGCCTATGGTTGAAAATATATCTAATAGAAAGGGATTGTAGAAGGTTGGGAGGTTTTTTTAATCATAATTAGGGTTTTCATATTTTTTAGAATTGCTTTTAATTGTACTGTTATTTCATTCTTTTTCTAACTTTTGCATAAATAATATTTTAATAGTGTCTTGCTTTTTAAATGCTGTACCCCGCCTTGAGTCCTGCAAAACGACAAAGGCAGGATATATGTCAAATAAATAAATAAATCTGATGGAATTGCTAAATTCTAGACTCCCATGTGTGGTATATATAGAGCAGTTTTAGATTAGTCCAGCCTTCTCTAACCTGGTCTCCTCCACATGTTTTGGCCTTCAATGTCCACCATGTCTGATAACTCAACATAGTGGCTTGAATTTATGGCTGCTATTCACCAAAACACCTGCCAGGGAAAGCTTGTTTTGTGAGTCACAAGCTGAACAGATCTATCCTGTTAGAAAAACATTTTCAGCAATTGAATCTATTATAACCCCGCTATTATTTTAGTACTTTGTTTTTTTAACAGATACACTGGTTCTGTCATGTTACAATCAGACGGTTATTTATCAGGAAAGCAACTGGCATAATTCAATCAGTTGAGAGAGATTCTAAGCAGGACTGGAACATATCTTAAATTCCTAGGCATTAACATCCCATTTAAAAAGAAATATCCAGAGGCAGCATCAAACTTGTCAACATCAGCTTCATGTACGGATGTTGCTGACATTTTAAATTCCTAAGCACCTGCATGAAATATTTAGGCCCCAAGTCAACTTGGTGTCTGATGGAATTTTTCTTCCCAGCCCTGATGATATAAAGACACAGTAGCACACACCCCTGGCAAATATACTCCAGAGTTGAAGCAAAGGACAGCTCTGCATATTTGCAGAGGTCCTCTTCTCACCATGAACTGATATTCAATCTATACCAGTTAGGCATTGCTAAAGACTGTTTTCTTCCATTCATTAAACAGCAAGCCCAGAAAGCTTTAACATTAACTGGACATATGAGAGGAACAGAAAGGAAATGTTTTGACTTTGGGGCAGAAGCCAGTAGAAGCAGTTGGGGCTTGCATCACTTGCTCAGATGCCAGGCCAATCCTGATACTATTAATCAAGGAACAGTTATTCAGTTTATACTCCTTTTAAATGTCAAAGATTGTTCTTCTGTGCTCTGCTAGGCTATAATATTCAAGTTTGAAGTGTCTGGGTCTAAATACAATTATATTCTGACTACATTAGGCCCATAAAATGAATTCCTGAGTGGTAAGTAAATACTTACGTAATTCCCACCCAGCCCAAAATGCTTTTCATCTGTTGGCATACTTATTTGTTCATTCTGTAATTAAACAGCCTTGACTTGCACCAATGTCTGAGGCAAGATGCGTGGGATTGTTCTTAAGGGTATAGAATGCTTAATGGCACAACTGGTCTAACAGGACTTCTTACACAGTGGTGGATTCAGGATGAGACATAAGAAGCAGGAGTCCAAGGCCTCATTTAGCAGAATCAGCAAAAGGGCCTCCATACAAATCAGCTGGTACGCTATCATTTTGAAGTTAGATAACCCTGTAAAATGGGAAAGGGGGAAAAAGAGACCAACAGAGCCAAGAGTATAAAATGACCCAACTGCACTACTTTTTCTATGTGCTGAACTCTTATCTCCAAACAGGATGAATAACTTAGCCACCTGTTTTAAAGTTCATGCTAAAACTCAGAGGAAATTTACACATGCATTGGCATACAAGCCACCAGTTGCCAAAAATTGTGATGGTTACCATATGGAAGATGGCCTGGGGACTGTGTGGGGCAAGGGGAAAGAAAGAGTTTTGTGGTTACCTGTGTATTTACATATGATTCCTTTCCAGCTGTCTGTCACTAGCACTTCCATTTACATTCTAAACACCTTAGGAAGGAAATCAGTGCACAATGAAAATGTTGATCAAGAGGTATCTTCAACATTCCCTATCCAAAGGAATCAGGAGCAGAATAAATTTCAAGAGCCAAGAGTCAGTAAATAGGGCCTGATAACTGCATATAAGGACACTTGTACATGGTAGTTTTTTCTCTGTATACAAGATAACAGGGAAGAGTGAACATTCCAAAGAGCAAACTCAAAATTATTATGACCACTTAATTCCAAACTGCATAACAGAACAAACAAAGCAGGAAAAATGTAAACACTGTCAGTTTGGTAAACTTTGCTGAGCCTAATCTTGCCTTCAATGGAGACAGAGAAATGCAATGGAAAGATATTTATTTGCTTGATGTATAAGATTTTGTTTTCTCCTACTATGAGAGACCTATCAATTTTTTTTTTTAAAAAAAACAAGTGCTACATAAATTTCTGTTGTGTATCTTGGAACTGTGTTCTAGAACTATGTGAGTTTTTTTACAGTTTCATTCCTAAAACAATTTCATTCCTAAAACAATTAGCACTGTAGGAAGCTCTGGAGAAACATATCAACATTATTTACAATTGAGCTATAACTTTCACATGCAAGAAATTAAAGTTATATTTTTCCCCCAGGCTAGTCATTAACTAATATCATTTAGGAATATCTCAAACATCTGTGTAGTAACCTACAGTGCATACCACCACAACGCTCTCTAATGATCAGTGGTACTTCGAATAAACAGTTCATCTCCACAATGTGGTGACATTTTTACCAGTCTAGATTCTGAGATACATACCATAAAGCAGTCATCTTACTAGTGATGATCACATGGTTTAGTGGCTGAGGGAAAATGTCAGCCCATATAAGGAGGAAAAACTCAACATAAGTGCCTAAGCTGATTCAAAGCTGAAGAGTGTAGAGCAGGACGGATACTTTAACCATTACAAGAAATAACTTTACATACTAGTCAGATTGGGAATATTGGGCCATGGTAGAAGTTTGGTTGGGTATAAAATGCATTGCATAAGAAAACAAGGAGAGAGAAAGCATGAAACAATAGAATCCTGGATCAGGGTTACAATGAGAACTGATCCATGCATTACCAGAGCTCAGAAACAACCTTTTTTGAACTATAGCTCCCATAATCCACCAGGCACAAAGCTCTAGGTCATACTGATTAGGAGATTCAGGGAGGTTTATTTTTGTTATTCAGAAGGAAGCAGTGTTTCTGGTTCCTATCCTGCTACCTTTCGATTGTCTTGGTACACGTTTGCCAACAGACTCTCTTCTCAAGTCTCTTTGAAAAGGTTAGACTATACCACCTATAGGTCATTTCTTATTTTTACCTATTTCCCAAGAGCATTATGTAGAATTAGATGTCAAGGCTTCTGGAATTGTAAAAATCAATGCCTACTAAATAGCTTTCTTCAGAGAAAAACCAAGCCATATTTGCCATGTCCCCAGCTGTTTGGCTCTCTTGCTCCTTTCCCTCTCCTCAGCTCCCTTCAGCAGCCATGTCCTTCCATTTAGCCAAATGAACTTGGAGAATTACTCTCTATAGTATCTTTGCAAAGAATTTGCACCCTCCCCTCCACGTTTCTGACTGAGACCCTTTTGCAATTATGAAAAGCAAAAAAAACAAGTTCATAAATGTTTACACTACTGCAAAGTTGATGTGAGATAGTTCTCAAAGGTTATTCTCAGTTCAACTGCTTATTTAAGCTACCGATGTCACCAAGTGGCGGCTACCCTATAGATATACAATTGATGAGATAATTACAACAAAATGCAACAGGCACTAAAACTCACTTTCTATACACTGTCAAAAACTCAGAAAGAAAACATGAAGGAAATTATTACCCATTTATGACAAGCTGTCCTCTTGTCAATCCATGACTTTTGCCTTTCAGTTTCTTCCTTTGCTCTCAGTATTTGGAGCCCTACATGTGCTGATATTTTTCATCAAAATTCTCTTTGTCCTTATGCATTTCACCAAATCAGAAAGTTCCAGATTTGTACTGAATTTTCCTTTATGCTCTGTGAAAAGAGGTTCAGCTCTGTTCACAGTAGTGTAGTACACAAGTACAAGCCTAAACTGGTAAGATTTTAAGTACAGCTTCACGCACAATTAAAATACTATTTTTTTTAAAGAGTCAAACACTTTTTTGTACACAAGAGCAGTGCAGCTGCAGGGGCCAAATGGGGGCAATGCCCCAAATAAGAATTCTGGCTGGCAAAGGAAATTTTCCTCCAGTCCTGAACTTTCTAGCATTGCAGTAACTTAAATTTTCATTTGAGCATTTAGAAATACAGTTTAGGCATCTAAACAAAAGCAGAAAGCAAAATTACCAAGGGAATGTAAACGCAGCAAACAGAAGAGTTCTCGGTGTGAACAGTTATCAATAGCTCATTCTTTCTACATAGAAGATTGGAGATAAAAGAAAAAGTTCATTTGGAGGTAACAGAATTCATATTAGGGGGGCAATGCCTTTATTTTGTCTTCTCCTCGAGCGTATACCTCCCTGAATACAGACATAATGTAATGTGCCCTTGGTGCCTGTGTAAATAGGCCAGCGTGGGAACCACCTTATTAATAAATTATTACTTCAGGTTCTTGCATAGAGGTTATATCTCATATCATCTTTTTGGCAGCCACAGATCAGCAACTGGCAATTTCAAGGAATCGTAATGATTGTATATTGGATCAGCAATCCCAAAGGATTTAGAAAGCTTTTTTCCTACTCCTAGCATGCATTCAACTTTGTTTCAGATGTTGATGGATTTTCAGAGTTTCATGGGAAATTATGAAAGAGTATATCATTTCTGCAAAGTCATACTTCTCATGTCTTTAAAATTTGTCAGAAGAGGTTGATAGGTGATTGTGATTGTTTAAAAGGTTATTCTAAGACTAAATTCCAATGGGGAAAACTTTACATCAAATATTCTGAAGTGAAATTTGAATTTGCAAATAATGTTTAAAAATGTTTAAATTCAACGTAATAGCAAGGTGGATTTTAAACTACATTGTTCAGATAAACGTTTCAATCTTCAAAACACTCTCATGATATACCCCTCCACCATGAAGATAATATAAGAGTGAGAGAGAATTCTTAATAGACACCCAACATTTCAACCTAATTATTCCATTCAATGCAGATAAAATGATTCAAACAACTTGAGATGTTTTGTACTATCACAAGAAACCAATTCATTTTTTTGATCTCACTGTCATGCCATGTTTTTCATGGTGAAGTATTTTTATGCCACAGGTTCCATATGAAGACAATAGTGGTTTTAAATAACATTTATCTCTGGTATTAGCAAATGGGGCTTCATGAAATCCATATGGAAATCATTTCAATTTCTAAACATGTGCACTTAGGCACTGCCCTCACAACAAATAAGCATGTTTACTGAAAAGTTTTGTTTCAGCCATGAACAGTTGAAACATCTGATATACTTGCCTATCCTTTTCAGAAGGAACAATGACAAAAGTGGTCCATTTGCTTAATTAATAAGAGAAATTATCTACTGGCAAGAGGAATCGGTAAATAACAACACAGAGAAATTACTGACAATCCATGTCTCTTCAGTGCATGCTGAGTTCAGTAAGACCTATTCCAAAATGAATGAGTAGACAATTATAGCCTTAAAGTGTTTACCTTTATAGGACAGCTTCAGTCTTGGGACATTTTGTTTTGAGGTTCCGATGACAGGCATGAGTAGCATTCCAAAGGATAATACAGTAAATATATGTTGCATTTTGAAAGCTCTCATTGCAGCCCCGTCTCTAGATACTAGTCTTGCACTCATGCTGGATGGTTCTTCCGTTTTCTTCAGAAAATCCAGTGGCTATCTAGAAGAAGAAATAAAATGTCATCACCTTTTGCAAACTAAGTCTGGAAAGAGAAGCAAGCGCTGTATGTAGAAAAGAAAAATGAAGGATAGCAGAAGAAATGAAGGATAGTTAACGGCACATCTTAGCAGAAACAATTTCATGATATAAACAATGAGAAGATCTAGCACAGCTAATTTAGGGATGGAGAGAACGGAGCCTGGCATTGTCAGGTTTGTTTTAGTGATTCAGCCCTGCAATTAGCCACCTGCCTATTCCCATGAGTGAGACTGTTCTTTGTGAGTACCGTCCACACCAAAACTGTATGAGAAGTTCTTAAAGTAATCTTCTGGAAATAGCTGTTCTGGATGATGCACACCAACTTTATATATAGAAATTAGAAGCAATGAATCCTCCCTAAATAGACTACAGCTGCAATTGTATGTATATTTGCTGCCAAAGAAGCTCCAGCTAAACTGTTCCATTGGCTATCAACACTATTAGCCTTTAAAAAAAATAAAATAAAACTAGTGTTCTGTGTGTGTGTTTAATATAGTTATTTCTGGGAGAGCAATATATGCACATTTATTAACGCTAAAAACAGCTAACATCTTTATAACTCATCTTAGGATGACTTAAGGCATTCCTCTTAGGGCAATGGTTCTTTAACTAATACAGTATGTCTCCCTACTGGGAACTGTGGAAAAACAGTCAATTTCTAGGGATGTTCAATTTCAGTTAGATTTGAAGCCAAAGCTAGGGAAATAATTCTTTGCTAATTTTTGTTCCCAAGAAGAGTGACAAGAAATTTTTGTA
Organism: Iguana delicatissima; assembly: GCA_948472985.1. Classification (NCBI taxonomy): domain Eukaryota; kingdom Metazoa; phylum Chordata; class Lepidosauria; order Squamata; family Iguanidae; genus Iguana; species Iguana delicatissima. The sequence goes on from CAOKZL010000295.1 coordinate 1,097,640, forward strand.
GTTTTCCTTACACCGTGATAAACATCTTCACAAACTTTATAGCTTTTGAAGACTAATACAGCTCAAGACTTAGTCTGTTCAAGATTCATATATAGATTTTTTGTTATTGTTTTGGCACAGAAAACAACATCTTTTACAGAAGAAGCAGAATCTTCCATGCAAGAATAGATACGGACAGAAATCTTTGGTTCTATCATTTTCCCTTGTGAAGTTGAAGAATTTTATGTTTTCTTCTGGCTCAGTGAGACTGCAAGAATTTTTGTTTACATTTTAGTAACTTTTCATACTCTGCCCAAAATTTTGTTTTCAAAAAACCATTTTTTTTGTTGTTTTTTTTGTTTTTGCATAGTTTGCAGCTTTTTGCTAGTTTTTGTTTTGTTTGTTTTTTTGCTAGCAGGTGTGATATGTAACAGTTGGAACAAGAAATAAGGAGAGGGTAAGGATGTGAGATTATGGTTGCTGGGTCAGGATTTTCCAAGGCCCTAAGATTTTGGGCTCTAAACTTCAGACCTAAGGATGGTCTCTTATGGTGCTACAGGAGGGATGTTAACCAGCGCAGCCTGTGGTGATGCAATTAAGTAAGATATCACATATATCACATAACCAAAAGCCTTTGGATAAATCTTCTATGTAGTTGTTGTTGTGTGCCTTCAAGTCATTTCTGATTCATGGCAACCCTAAGGTAAACCTATCACATGGTTTTCTGGGGCTGAGAACATGGGATGTGCCCAAGGTCATCCAGTGGGTTTCCATGGCCAACCAAGGAATCAAACCTGGTTTCCGGGGTCATAGTCCAATGTTCAAACCACTAATCCATGCTAGTGCAGACTAGAGCCTAATCACTGCTCCCAATTAAAGTAGGCCCACTAATCCAACTGGTAAACTATAAATCAATACATAAGTAAATATCATTGATTCAATGGGTCTACTCTAGTTAGACTTAACAACTGAATTTAAGTCTAGAACTGAAGTAGTCCAAACAATGCAGCCACAGGACCAAGCACCCTGAAGGTATTTATTATTTTGTTTTTAAGGAATTCATTTAATGAACATCAACGAACTTCTTCACAGCCACATAGCAATCAGTATATTTGGCTACAGAATGAACATTCTTTTCCCCACCACCACCACCATTGAGCAAGTTTTATTTAGTGGAGACATTTGCCCTTTGTGTTCATCCCCCTTTGTTTATTTATTTAGAAATACTATTTACTTAGTGCAGAACATAAAGAGGCCTCATTTATACATAAAGCAGCTGGTCAACTATTTAGGGCCAACAGATTCTCTCTCTTCTTCACTATGACCTTGGCTGTTGCTGGATATTTATATCTTTACATTATTATTAATTTTTAATTATATGCATCATCTAAGAGCAAAAAATGAACTCTTGAGCCTTCCAGAAGATGAACACTTTGTCAATGACACAGAACAACCTCCCGGTCATTAAGCCTTAAGAAATGCCCTTTCCCTTCATCACCATACATTAAATAGTCTGATACCTTTAGAATAAGTGAAGAACAGGCATCCTTTTCCATACAAAAGGCCAGCTCATTTACAGTCTTTTTAGATGTTTATCAAGCAGACTTTAAAAAAGAGTTTCTGCTTTACTTTTAATTAGTTGGCCAAGCTGATAAGTATCACTGGAAACCTTTCTCAGGTGATGCTTCTGGGAACTCTAACGCCCAGACTCCCTGAGGCAGCGTGAGCACTGAGGGTATACAGTGGGTGAGAGGATACAAGAAATGAGAATTCTGTCACGGTAATCAAACTGCAATCAGTTTTTGTAGACCAGAGCTTTGAGACATGATGTCTGGAGGCTATATCAGGTCCTACTTATATGATTTCCTAGAGTAACCCATCACGCCCTACCAGGGAAGGAAAAAATATTTAAGAATATTTTGAAAAACTTTGAAAAAAATGTTGAAAAAAAATGCATCTCAAATGTCAGGAAACTCTGGACAGAATCCTGAAATGATCTAGAATCTCTGCAGTTTGGGAAATATTCTGCATAAAATTCAGATATGAGCTTTTCGTGTGCAGAAATCAGCATTTTATTTGCAGCAAGCAATATCTCTGCACAAAAATCTTCTGTTCAGAAAGTGATCTCTACATAAAAATGTGCAACTTTAATACAGACAAGTTCTGCACTACAGCATTATCTGTACTGGACCCAACATTTTCTGCACAGAAAATCTTATTTTTGTACAAAAATATTATTTTCTTTATAGAAAATGATCTTTCTTGTACAGAAAAGGCTTTCTGTGAAAAAAAAGCATCTTGTAAACTTTGCACGGAATGATTCCCAAACTGCAGTTTACAAATACTTTCTCACAGTGGGAAGAAAAGTGTTAAAATTATACACTGTTTCCTTTGAGAATGAAATTAAACCCCTACTCATTAATCCCTTCATGGATTACGTCCCTACCTCCTATCATATTGTGTGTGTTGTGTGTGTGTGTGTGTGTATGTGCCTTCAAGTTGCCCGCTGACATACGGCAACCCCATGAATTTCATAGTATTTTCTTTGGCAAGGGATACTCAGAGGTGGTTTTGCCACTTCCTTCCTCTGAATTACAGCCTACAGCACCTGGTATTTGTTGGAGCTCTGCCATGGAAATAGTAACCGGGACTCACCCTGTTTAGCTGCCAAGATCAGACACAATCTGGTGCCTTCAATGTATTTAGGATCCACTATCATATTGCACTGAACCATTTTTAAGGATAGGGAGATGATACACTCAATAGACAACTCAAAGAAAAACATTAGGAATGCAGTTATTCATAATCATATTTTTGCTGATGTATTCATGCTAAACATCTTCAAAAACCAATAGGGTTGAAGGCTGCAATCTCAAGCATCCATGAAATACCACAAATTAAATACAATTGGACTTATTTCTGAGTTTATTTTGGGTTCTTAGAAAACATACACAAGACTGTACTTTTATTAATGGAGCTTTAATAACTTACTAAATTACTTTAAATTTGTGGTTTTTCAAATGTAACTTGTGCCTACTTGAGATTTTGCACCTCTATTTTAAATATTTAACTGGACAATTCTTGGAAACATCATTAAAACGAACTCCAATATCCACATTTTCCAGAATTAACTTCACTTCTTTGGAGTGTCAGTCCCTTGGAAACTATTTGCAAACCTTCAGAAATTTGTCTTGACATCTGTCTCAAAAGAAAATTTCCATTTTTTTTCTATTTGTAGACAAAGTCACAAAGTAGACAAAGTGTGAGCCTCTGCATGTTTACTGAAAAGTAATCTCCACTGTGTTCAATGCATCTTACTCCCTAATAAGTGTTTTGAGTTGTAGTTTTAAAGCACCATGACACTAAAATCTTATGCAGTTGAGCCCCACCAAACTCAATGAAGCTTACTTTTTGAATTCAGCATTAAAACCTTCTTTAAAGGTTACTTCATCCAAAGCCTTTGTGCAGAGTAGAGTCAATTGATGGATTATATTTTTTTCTTCCAAACTACATCAGAAGTAGGTTTTGATTGTTCATCATGTATATAGTCAATAGGGAGCTCTATACCTCCACAAGACTTTAAACATTGATAGGCTGAATCTGATATCTAAATGCAACACATAGTACTTAAGGAAGGTATGGTGGTTTTCTGTTATTCTTAAGAACCATACAATCTGAATGCAAAAGGGTTGCAATTCAACCATAAATTTAGTTTGTCAGCCATGACTGACATAATATCCATGTTATGATTATTAGAGTGCATTTACTGAATCCAGAGAGAGTTCTAAAGTAGTTATTAATGAGACTGTTCCAGAAGAGTTGTAAATATGTATGCATAGAAATATACATTAGGTGAGGAATGCTGCAGTGAAATTTGTTTCAGAACAAAAAGGCTGAAACAGAAAGACTAACATTTGGATGTTAACCTATGTGTCTGTTCTTTTCAAGACAAATTGATGACTATGAAATAAGCCTTGGAATTTAAGAATTATCATAACTGCTCATTATTATAATGCAGGACTCAAGGCTAGAACTTCAACATCATATCAAAAAAGATCATAACCTTTAGTCTCCACCAAACAACATTGTAAATAAAACCACAGCAATCACTGTGCTTTTGCTGCATTAGTAGTATCTCCTGGCTTAATTTTCATTTTGTTGGGAGTGACTGTAGCTCATTGGAAGAAGGTCCTGGGTTCAATCCACGTAATCTCTATTTAAAAAGATAGGAGCTAATGGGGAAAGTGCTCGGCCTGAGATGTGATGTCATCATGTTAACATTTCTCCATTTCTTATGTAGCAGCCAAAGAGTCAAGGGGCTGAAGACTGAAACATTAATACAATGAACTCACACCGGAGCAGATTTGTTCCCCCAGCTCCAGTTTCATAGAGGAAAGGCCCACATGATTCCTTGTAATATACAGTTTGACTCTTATGGTCAAAGAACACATTACTTAAAAGTGTATATAGTGTACAGGTCCATATGGACTTTTTTCTTTATCTAAAAATAACATCAGGATACTGATTAAGATCAACAGCACAGTAAGGAGAGGAAATTGAATAGCCTTTCCACCTCCAACCACACCTCCTAGAAAACACCCACATGAAGTCGTTGGTGAAAGTCTTTAGAAACCTCTTCCAAGAAGGAGTGTGGTGTGATTTTGAAAAGTTGCAGCTGTGGAGGATAGGAGTCAGCCTTCACTTCCTAAACTCTGCATTCCTGGTCTGGATCAGACCCACTATGCCTAGTTTTAAGTAAAGAAAAAAACAAAACAAAACACTGTGAAGCCACACATTGTATATTAAATGCAGTCTGACTCGTAAGTCCAAGTGGACTTTTGTGCTTCATTTTGAAATTTGGTTACTTTATAAAAGGAATACAAGGTTTATTTTCTCTTTCCATTGACTTAAGTGGGACTTTTCCAGGAGAATCCAGTGAATCTTGCCCAGGCTTAACCACTATTCATTATGGATTGTTTATGCCCAAAGTGCAAGGTATCTGGAAGATATTTTACAGGAATTTATAAGAGAGGTTGACAATTTATTCTCATGGGTACTCATGATCCCATAATGCAATGCGAGGGGACCATTAAGCAAAGCACTTAAAAAGCACTCATCAAGGTCAAGGCTAAACTTGAACTGGTTTAGTAAAAGTCATTGATCCCAAAAGGAAGACGTGTGGGAAAGAGATATCAAGGAGGTTTTTACTGAGTCATACTCAGCAAGCATCTGCAAGGCTGCTGAGCTGAAAGGCTGTTCTTCCCAAAGGAAAGGAAAGGAAAAAGTTCAGCCCTTACCTCATCCTGTGTAAGAACTGAAACCTGTCTTAACTACAGATTTAAGGTATAAATGGAAAGAGACAGGAAACTTTTGCTTGCAGGAAAGCTTCTACACTTCAGCAGGGATGTAAATAAAGCATATTCTTGAATTTTCTTGTCTTCCACACCTTGCCAAGAAATGGCCAACTACCACAAGATTGTTCCATTTTGGGACTTTTTTTTTACACAAATGAATTTTTCACAAAAGAAATCTTGAAATGTCAAAAAAATCATAAAAAATTAACAGGAATGAGATATGACACTGCAATCCTTCCATTCACATAGCTGGAATTTAAAATGGCTTACGCCATAATTTTTTAAAAAAACATCATTTCTGGCACCTCTACTTAAGTGGACAGTACCTGTTTCTCATCTGACAAAAAAAGGAAGTATTTTGTCAACAATTTCAGTTATTAGGCCTGAGTGGCAAATACGGCCCTGTCAATTGCAATCTGACCCCTATGTTCATGCCAAATTGACTTTATTGGGGAAACCAGATTTGAAAATTGGTAAAGAATCATTTTTATGAAAGGTATAGACCAATAATGGGATTGTTACCTTAAATCAGATACTTTGTGTCTATTATGAGTTTTTACCTTTTTCAATTTTGCAATATCAGTTTAAACTACCTGTATCAGCTACATGGCAATGCCTATGTCTGAAACATTTGTTACAATCCAGATTTGGCCCTGCAACTTTAAGTGCATCTGAATTTCTCTATTAGAGACATTAATTGAGGGCAACAAAGTACCCAAGCCAAAAATTTAAATATACATTTCTGTTATCCTACAAATAGATACACAAGGTTTACAACAAGAATGGAAGAGGGATTGGAATACCTAGTTGTGACTAATCAATACACACCAGTTTTAACATCAGAAGCTAGTGTGGCTATAGATGTGGCTACAGATCTTTATTTTTCATATAGCTTAAATTGTTCTTTCAGGTATATTTGTCTCCAAAATGTCTATTAAAAAGGGGCTTTCTAAATTAGCAAATTGTAGGTCATGTAATACTGCTAATGCTTCCTTAGAGTATACATTTTGGAGCTGTCTTATAATAGGTACATTTTGGAAGGAAATAATCACATGAGTAAATTTGGAATTGAAAAATTCCTTGATATTCAGGGACATGCATATTCTTTTGAATTATTTACCTGCTTCTTGGAAATTAACAAATGCCAAATGGAAGTTGATATCTATTAAATTGATACTTCATTATTGGAAAGATAATTTTCTTCCACCTGTGATCCAATGGAAAGAAGATCTAACAACACTTGCAACTTTTGAAGGAAAGATGTCTAGAGAAAAAATTACAAATTAACTTATATGTGGACATTGGTCAGCTTTTATAGATAATTATATTATTTTTTCTCCTTTTGCATTTTTATTTTCCTGCTTCTGTAATACTGGAAAATTGTCAGCTTAGTGCAGGGGAAGACACTACTACTTCTCCATGTCAAGCATCCTTCCCACTCTACAGAACTAAGTCTAGGGGAGGTGTCTCCTTTTACCAATATTATTATGCTTGTCTCTAGATTCCCCATTTCTCTTCATGCCTTGTCCCTCTCCGGTTCAGCAGCAATATCACAAACATTTCCATTCCTGCAGGAACTCACAAAGCAAAGTGTAGAAAAGCAAACTTGCAGAAAAGTGTCCTAATGCCACCATGCAAATCTTAGTCCAGGAAAGGAAGGTACAGAATAACGTAGAGAGGCAGGCATTTATTCTGTTTAAACACACATTTCTGATGGACTAGGCTATCTTTTTTATATTTCTACAAACAGAGAGGAAAAAGCAGTAGCAGGGGAATGACTTGATCAGGAAAAGACTTGTAGATAGCAGAAGGTCTTCATTTTGTTCAAACCTGTTCTAACTGGAGACATAGCTAGCCTATGGCAGATTTTTCAGTGAAGACTTTTTGACCAGAATACAGCAGTGGAATATTTCTGTGTTTAGAGGAATAACAGATTGTTATAATTCTCATCCTGATCAAGAGCTGTACATGAAATGCATAGAACACATAAGCTCTTGATCAGGATGAGAATTATAACAATCTGTTATTCCTCTAAACACAGAAATATTCCACTGCTGTATTCTGGTCAAAAAGTGCATCCAGGAGAGTACACAGGCCAGTTCGATGTAGTGATTTGAATGTTGGACTAAGACTCTGGGAGACCAGTGTCAGCCATGAAAACCCACCTGGCCAACTCACACTCTCTCAGGCTCAGAAGAAGGCAATGGGAAAGCCCCTCTGAATAAATCTTGCCAAAGCTCCATGATAGGTTCATTTTAGGTCATCCTTAACTGGAAATAACTTGAGCACACAAAACAGCAGCAAACCAGAGGCTATGTTCTTATGTGATTCAGTATGTTTTTACTTTAACAGAAATGACCACATGAATGACAACTGTCACCTCTCTAATGAGAAAGAGGGCTAGCTGAGCTTGCAGGACAAAAACTCACCACAAATGTTGCCATTTATTTGGCAAAAAAAAAAGTACTTTCATGCATGCAAGGGCATCAGATTCTGCCTGATCTTGGAAAATAAGCAGAGTCAGGACTAGTTAGTTCCTAGATGGGAGGCTCGCAAGGAGTACCAGGTGCTGTAGACTATATTTCACAGGAAGGCAATGTCAAACCACCTATGAGTACTCATTGCCTAAGAAAATCCTGTGAAATTGATAGGTGAATTGAAGGCACATACATACATATGTAGAACACCCACAACAGTTTTTGCAAACAGAACCCCACTTTAAAGAAAAACATTCCCTGTCAGGATGCCTGTTTCCTGTACATAAACAGGTATTGCAGAAACACCCAGATATCCAGTATTCTCTCCTCACAAGGGAATTAATCTTGTAAAAAGTTCCCTAGAAACTTTCTTCCCACTTGGCGAGGTGGGGTGAGCAAAACATCCTTGTTCTTACCATGTCATCACCCCTCTATTCTTCTATTAGCTCCTAATATTAGGAGGTGCTATTGAGAAAGATGTGTGTTCAGCTAACAGGAATGCTTTCAGAGATGTTATGTTTTATCCAACTAGGTCTTGGATTCACATTTTTATAGTCAATTGATGCAATCCAGAGAAAGCTCTTATGCCTCAGCCCATGGATTCCAGTGGAATACACGAACAACAAAGCTCTTGCTGGATAGTACCCAATGGATAAGAGGATATATGCAGGAAGAGTACACCGCAGTGTGGCTGTTTCTATTTGCACTCATCTAGATTCCCAACTGAGATTAATTCATTTTAAAAGTGCGCCTGGATTCTGCCTAGAGACAAATTGTGATACACGATCTTACTCTCCACTTAGGAATGATTATCTTACACAGTGAAACTAAATATTTTTTTTATCACAGCTCAAAACTTGAGATCACCAATAGCTTTGCTGTACTGATTTTATTATTTGATCATGCTCGGCTCTCAGTTATCCAGCAGGAAAAGGGGCTTAAGATACCCCAGAGCTGGCCATAGGAAGAAAGGGAATGAAGACTGGGCTTTTTTGTACTAGCTGTTTTCTTCCTTTTAGGAGATACAGGAATGAGTTGGCCAAATTCATTCAGACCATCCCTCACCCAGAGCAAAACTAAACTACTAACTCACTAATGAGGACTGAGTTAAAAGTAAAAAATATTTTACCTTAATTTCTTATCAGAAAGAAACACATCTAACATATAATACTCAGCTATAACTATTTTTTTTTAAAAAAGGTAAAATAGTGGTGTAATGATTTGAATGTTGGACCAGGACTCGAGACCATGGTTCAAATGCCCACTTAGCCATGGAAACTCCTGGCTGACATTGGGCAAGTCATACTCTCTCAAACTCAGAGGCAGGCAATTACAAACCCCTTCTAAATAAATCTTGCCAAAAAAAGTCCTGTTAAGGTCACCAAGAGTCAGAGTTGACTTGAGGGCCCCTAAAAATAACAAGTATAGAACCCGGGTGCAACCCACTAGTGCAGAAATGTTTGTTGTGTATTCCTTTCTGTCTGCCATTCTATGGGCTCTCTCCCAAGAAGGTTTTCTATGTAGTGTAACAGCAATGAGACTGATCGATGAATCAAAAACTTCTTCATTTAAATCTTACCACCTCTAGGAGCTCTGTAAGGAGGGAGTAAAGAACTCACTGCATAAGGAATGGAGAATTTTCCAGCTAATCTAATGCAGCCTGTGGTGTCACTTAGCATTCCCAATAAACTGTTGCTCTCTAGATGAACCTTTCATGAGGCTACAGGCCACTCTTCATCCTTTTTATTTGCTAAAAAAAACTTAGTCCTTTTTTCCCTGTCACAGAGGAAAGTGTGTAAGAGCTGCACAATGTCTTTTGATTGATAGCACCTCATCTTTGCCTTGATTTGTATGTGACAGAGGTACAGAAGAGACATAAAAGTATCAAAAGAGGAAGTGCTATGCAAGGGTTGCTGGCTTTGGCTCTGGCTCCTCCCAGAATCAGATACAACTGCCCACTGTTCTCTGCAGCTCTTGACTAACTTTTCTTGTACCTCAACAGCTTTTCATGGGGGAGGTGGTAGAATGCTTCTTCATCTATTTATTAGTTTGTCACCTTCTACGCCCTTAAGAAGGACAGCTCTTTTGAGAAACAGGCAAATGACCAGACGTTTCTTGGTTCAGAGGCTAGAGGCCAGATTTATTGAGTATAAAAGTACAGCTGCAGCTGGGTGCCGAGGTTCGGGATGAAGGGCAGAGATTTGGCAAAGCCTTTTTATCCAGGTAAACAGCATACACACCCACTGCAGCATTTTCCCACCAATCACAGACCACTCGCCCCATATTAGGTAATGTCCAGAAACTTCCATCCATATAAGGAAATGTCCAGAGGGCAGGTAATATGAGGTTTCTTGCAATCACAAACTGCCTTCCAAATACGGCAATGTCCAGAGAGAGATGCTTCAGGTAAGGTAAAAGGTCATGAGTCAGCAGACAGGAGGGGCTGGAACTCCTGTGTATGTGACTACCTTCTCGCTTGTAATGGAAGTTGTCTTTTCTTTGCTTACGAGTTAAATGCCCTTTGTTATCTTTGTTAAACTCCCCCTGTCCCTCAGTTTCCGTCCCCTCTTCTGCAAAATGGGGGATTACCTTACAGGATTTTTGTAAGAACTGTAACTAATGAATGTATATTTACTTAACATATATCCTGCCTTTCTCTCAATATGGAACTTAAGGCAGCTCACAATATGCATTAAAACAAAATACAGCTAAAACAAAGGATAATACAAAAGTTGAATTATTAACGAGTCATTTTTTAAAAATATATTTAAAACAGTTATTATATTTTGTCAGCCTTTTAAAAAGCAATAATTAAATTAATTAAACTAATAATTAAAGTACGACTAGTACACTTCAACATAAAGACCTTCTGCAACAGACAGCTAACACGCAAAGCTCTGGGTAAACGGAACAGTCTTTGTCTGTTGGGGGAGAGAGAGAGAGAGAGCAAAGAGGACGCCTAGATTCCAGTGGGAGGGAATTCGTAGTCTGGGAGCAGCCACTGAAAAGGTTCTGTTTAGTGTCCTTAACAAACATGCCTCGGATGGTGGTGGACCCAAGGGACAGCCCTCCTCTGAGGATCTTAAAACACAAGCAGGCTCATGCAGCCTTAGAGACAGTTTAAAAGCCATCTGTCAAAAAGCTGTATGAACACTCCAAAGTGCTGTACAAACATTACATATCAGTATTAGTACTGATGTTGTGTGTCCTTTCTCCAGCTTTTTGTGACCAAGGCACTGCTGCTTTGACTGGCTAGATCCAGCAATGGAGCAAACCAAGTTGTCCACTCGTCATCTGCCCTTATCTGTGTTCATATTAAGATGTAGCAGCGTTCTGAGAACTTCTTCAGTGAATGCTGAAGGTTTGTAAAGTGGTAAGCAATCCCAGCAACAGTTGCTAAAACCAGAATGCTCAGGGAGAATTAAACAACTTGGCCTTCCCTTTAAATACATTTTAGTATCTCAACATCAAAAAAGTAAATAAAGCTAGACAAGACTATTAAACACACACAGAGAAAAAGGGGGTGGGGTCAAAACCATAAGATGCAAAATCACCCTCTTGGGGCAAAACTCTGTCATTCCTAAGAAGCTATTCTAGAAACAATATATAGCGGAACAAATAATTCTCTGTCATTGGCAACAGCATTCAGACACTTTCAAAACTTGCATCACACATATAGCAACTTATGGAAATTCAACAGAAGATATACATTTGTGTGCACAACAAACACAACAAAATACAGAGAGGGATTAAAGGCATATGAATTTAATTCAAAATTCATACCCATTTTTAACAGATGGTTGAATAGATTCAAGACAAGGTCCAATTTGCAAAATATAAAACTGCAAGGAGAAGCAGCTAGCGCAGACACTGCAGCTATAAAAACCTACCCTGCAAAATTTGCAAAAATTATAGCAGATGGTGGCTATACAAAGTAACAGATTTTCAATATAGATGAAACAGGACTATACTGGAAGAAAATACTAGCTAGAATTTTTGTTGCAAAAGAAGAGAAATCTATGTCTGAATTCAAACCTGCAAAAGAAAGGCTAATACTGTTGCTAGGGGCTAATGCAGCTGGTGACTGCAAACCAGAGTCTTTGCCTATGTATCATTCAAAGAATCTTATCCTGCTTAAAAATTATTTAAAGTCTAGCCTTCTAATTTATGACAATAGTACCGCAAAAGGATGGATGAATGCTGATTTACTTATAACCTTGTTCTCAGTGTGGCTTATTACAGGGAACAGAAAATTCTCTTTAAGATTCTACTGCTTGTTGATAATGTTCCTGGCCACTCTCGAGCTCTGACTGAGTTCTTCAGAGAAACACAAGTTGCATTCATGCCTGCAAACACAACTTTATTGCTGCAGCCAATGAATCAAGGTGTGATTTCAGCATTCAAGCTAAGGAGGACTTTTGCAAAGGCTATCGCTGCATTAGATTATGCTCTTCCCGAGGGATCAAAGCAAAATGAATTAAAAAGTTTTTTGGAGAGACGTCACTATTTTGGATGGCATTAAAATTATTAGAGATAAATGGGAGAAAGTTAAAGAAACAACTTTGAAAAGTGTGTGGAAGCAACTCATTCCTATACTCATGGACAACTTTGAACGTATTGAGGATTGACAGGAGGACATCACTTCAAATGTTGTTGAATTAGAATTGGATCTTCAGCCTGAAGATATTGCAGAATTGCCTGGGTTGCATAAGGAGGCCCTAATTGACGAGGATCTCCAGTTACCTGAAGAACAGAGAAAGTTGTTCAGAGAATAGAAAGTCTTGCCTGATAATATAGCTCAACCTAGACTACTGATGACTAAAGAATTAGAAGAAGGAATTGCCAAAATACAGGACACAATTGCATTTTGGGAAATATTCCCAATTTTGACAGAAGTTCAAAAATCATTAAAAGCCTACAAACCAAATAGCCTGTTACAGAAAACTAGTTAGAGAAAAAGGACATCAATGTGGCAAACCTCATTGTTTTCCTATTTCAAGACACCACCTCCACAACCATTGCCAGTCACTCCTAATTTAGATTCAGAGCTGTGAACATCAATAACAACATCAAGCCCTGTAAGTTCTCCATCAAAGGGGGAAAAAAGCAAGACTGTTTGAAGTTTCCAGTGATGAGGCTCAACTATCTCCTTCCTTCCACTAACTTTCTTCAGTGAATCACCATTATTTGTCCTGTATGCCAGTATCAAAATATTTAAAGGTAAGCTTCTGTTCATTTCACTGTACTTTTGTGTGTGTGTGTGTGTGTGTGTGTAGAGATATAGAGAGAGTTATTTAGCTTTCTCATGCATTCACAAGTGATATATAGTGCATTTTATATAATGCATTGTTTATATTTTTCAATTGCCAAAATGTATTTGCAGGCTACACAAAAGACTGGATTCTGCTTTTTTCAACCAATTCAATTTTTTGACAATGTTCTGGTCCTTAACTCATCAAATAAGCAGGGGACGCCTATACACACAAAGTTTAAAAAGACAACATGTGTTGGTAAGCAAGAGGCATCTTGGTTTGGGGATATGCAAACCAATGTTGACAGCTCTTGAAATGGGGAATCCCCAGAATGACAGTCAGATTTCACCTATCTTAGAAACAACACCAACCAAACCACTCCAAGAAAACCCATTACTCTTATTATGTCTTTTAACTTAGTTTTAAACTAAAACAGACATTTGTTCCAAAGCTTGGTTCAGAATTGAAATTTGATGGCACATCTTTTTCTCATACTTTGGTTCAGGGAGAGGAATCATGCGGCCCTAGTGATGTTGCTGAACTGCGGCTCCCACTTTTCCTCAGCCTTGACTAAGCTGGCTAAGTCTGTCAGGACTTGCAGTCCAACAACATCTAGATAGGTGCTTGATTCCCACCACTTTTCTAAAGAGAATTTCATTCCTTTCTTCCCATGAGTCTTAAAAAGAAAGAAAGAAAGAAAGAAAGAAAGAAAGAAAGAAAGAAGGAAGGAGAGAGAGAAAGAAAGAAGCAAGCTAGCTACACAACAGCTATTGAAAAACTGTTTGTGAATGACGGTGCATATTCAGACCTAACAACTGCCATGTATACATTCTTCAGAACATTTTCAGAGAGTAATGACTTCACATGAGGCATAACAACATTTGAAAGCTTTCACCATATGAGTGGGCCAAGTCATCCTATCCAATCCTGGCAGCCATCAAATCTGGAATGGACAATCCATCTGGTAAGCAAATATCAGATGTTATAGTCTTGCAGTTAGTTCCACCCTGAGATTATAAAATTTTAGACAGCATTAGATAACAGTATCTAAAAACTTTGTTTTGCATAATTAACGACCCCTCCCACAACCTTTCTTTAGTCCCATCCAGAAACAGTATCATACACTCTGTGCTTCTTAAAACATAGAAGTATGATTTTTCACGTTACAAGCCCCACTCCCTCTTGCACTCCAGCCTGCTTACCTGCCTTCTTTAACTGTACTTGTGGGAAAATAAAGGAATATAGTGAAGGAAGGAAGGAAAGGAATCCTACAAGCCATATCAAATTAAAACTTCTAAATTTTGATCTTGAAAAGAAGTCCATAGAAGTAATAATCACAGAATAATATATGGATCCCAAATGCTGCATTTTAAATTTAAAACTCCCTTCCCAAACAAATGAATATTTGCTAGTATAAACACTGCAGGACTGAACCATCATAAAACACAGCACCACAGCAGAACACATAGCTCTTGCTCCTATCCAAGCAAAACTTTTGAATGAGGCAAACAGCAAATTAAAGACTTCAAAGACTTCAGAGTTATCCAAGCTAAACACTGTATAGAAAGGGGTAACCTATAGAATACCCTTTTTCCCAGAGGTTATGTGCTTTCTACAAGCCAGAACCACATTTTGATTTCCAAATATCCATATGAAATTGTGGACAAAAACAAACCTAATTGGACTTGGAAGGAGGTATACTTTATTCACAAATAAGCTATGTTATGTCAGTTGGAAAGCTGTTTATCCCAAAGCTCATAAGCTTTGACATGTCTTATAAATCAATATCCACCACATTTGTACAATCCAAATATGACAAGTGTTTGAAGTTCTCCAAACCACTAATGCAGTGGTTTACACGATGTCCACCTTCAGGAAATCTTTTCTGCATCCATTTGTCTCCTGAGAAAACCCTTGCACGTCTGCCAAAGAACAGCTTATGCATTTACATTTGTATACCACCTATCATCCAACAGATTTCAGGGCAGAGAAAAACAAATATAAATTAAAAAAAAACATACCACTCTGGTTTGTAGAGGATTGTGAAGAAATGTTTTCACGTGCATCCATGTTACATGACCAGAGTCATATGCATGCATCTTGGTACAAGTCCCCGTTGGGCCCAGTACAACTAAATAAACTGAAGACACACTAGAATACATCCCAATATGTCATGTGAAACAGTTTCCCACACATCTGGAATAATTTCCTCCCAACAAAACATGTCATCCCCTCATGTTTGGGGCTTGTGCTGAAAATTATTCAAACTATATTGGGACCCTCAGCCTCTGGAGGCTGTATTTCAAGTGGCTGGCGATGTTGCCTTATATGTTTTGACTGGGCCTAAAAGCCTATAAACAACATCTTGTGTTCATGTTATACTTGTACTTCCACTTATCAAAATTATCCTCAAAGATCCCATGTTCAATTTATTATACTTTGTGGTATAATAAATACTGATGGTAACATTGAAATTCAGTATTACTTTGTTGATCTGTCTGGGAATATAATTCAATTCAATAGCAGTGTGACATGTAATTTCATGCAGAGAATAACAAATTTAGGCCTTTTCCACATGGGGTAAATAAAATGGGGCAGTGCGAGCTCTGACGGACATCGCCCACACGTTCGAGTGCACTAGCTCGTACATACTTGGCAAGCTCCACACCTTAATCCACCCAGTTAAGTCGCCAACAGTCAGCGCGTAGGCTTTTTGAAAAACAGGGAGAAGGTGTTTTTTTCCCCCTCATACCGTGCTGATTCGTGCATGATGTAATCGGAGGGCGGGCTGTGGGCATGGACAGCTTCAGCGGTTGGAACGCGCCGCGAGAAGCCTCCAAGCAGTGGCACAGAAAAGCTTAAATCCTCCGCAGCATTACCAATAAAAGGCCAATCGCCAGCGCCTCCTCGCACGTTCTGTAGCCCATAGATGTTCCAGTTCAGCCAGCACAACTCCAAGAAGCCAGAATACAGCTAAAATAGGCTGTTCAACTTCAGGAAACACCTCTTCCTCCATCACTCACAGGGAAAGGTAGAAGCAGAAAACGGGTGCGAGAACCCACCAGAGACAGGGAGAAAAACTGCACTCTACCCAGCTATGGCACGGAAAACCATTCCCCCGAGATAGGGCGCGAAAATAAAAAATCGACACGGTTTATTTTACGGCTAGCAGGAGGAATGGGAGGAGGGTATCATCGTGGGAGGAACTGCGGGGCATGACGTGAGCATGCACATCATGACGCACGGGGCCATTTTTTAAAAAAATAGCTGCCAATCACATCCGCTGCGCGAATTCCATGGAGCATGTGGAAATGGCAATAGACCGTTGTACAATATGTCTGCGGTAGCACGGACAAAAAAAAACCACCCGGAAACGTTGCAGCGCAAATTCCACGGAACGTGTGGAAAGGGCCTTAGATTACTCTGGCAGTCTTTAAACATCTTTTTTTTTCTTAAAACTCTAATCTAATTCTGCTTGCCACATCTCCAAAAGCATATTGCAGAACTTTAAAAGGTATAGTAAAGTAACTACTATGGTTAAGTCAAATGTCCAATGAAAGGATAAAGCATGGTGTGAGAAAAATGGGAGCACTGCAGAGATTTACACAACTGAGTCCAGTATGCTGAGGTACTCCATGAAATGAATAAAGTGTATTGCAACTGGTGGGCAGGATCTCTGATGTTAATGGGCAGCAAATGTAAAGATAGTAAAAGAGATGTATTCTACTAATTTCTAGAATAAGCAACTGAATTCAGGTTTTGATTTTAGTATGGCTTAATCATTGGTAAGTTCCTTACTAAACAAGAATTTGATTTTAGCTTAGTGCTGTAATTGTACATTGCAACTGAAAAGCTCTGTTCAGTCATTTAAACTTAACAGTGGCAACATGGCATTCTTTGAAGAAGTACAGTTTTCTGTTTGGAAATGGCCTGTTTCAACGGCTGTGCAATACAAGCCCATTTTGAAAAGACAGAATGATGAGAAGGGAGTTCAGGGGCCTTGAAATCCCCATCAGCAGTCAGCACCTGGACAGCAGACTGAACAGCCACTTAGGTCGCACGCTCATAGTCTTGCCCACAATAGTATTTGTACATAGTATTTGCCTTTAAATTTTAGCAGTTACTTCTATGTTTTCACAGAAATATTAAATTAAAATGCACAAATTTACATGAATCAGTGTCCTGTTGCCTCCTTCTCCAGTGCTTCATTCCACTTTCTTAACAATAGGTAGCATAAGTAACAATTGTGTAGTTCTAACTGTGCTGTAAATAGTTTTGCATTTAGAAGAAGAGAGAGAGAGTCTTTGCTGCTTGTACGTAAGCTCCTAACTACAGGAAACAGAGTGTCTGTGTGTTCAAGTCACCTGTTGACTTACAGTGATCCTCTGAATTTCACTGAGTTTCCATAGGCATGAAATACTCAAATGTGACTTTACTATTGCCTTCTTCTGAAATACAACCTACAACACCTGGTATTACTTTGTGATTCTCCTGCTCAGGCAGTAACCAGGCCTAGCTTGTGTTGTTCCATAAGACGTAGGATACATGGGAAATATGGAGCAGTGCCACCTTAGACAACATCTCCTATCTTCCCAATCCTGTAATAATTTATTAATTAAAATAATATGACCAATCAAAACAAAACTGAATGACGTCTACTAGAAGTTAAGGAACTGCTCCAAGAACACTGTCCAATCAATAGTTCTCTGTCTTTCAGTAAGCCAAATTGTGTCATTCTCACAAGAGACCTTTTCATATCAAAACACAGCTACAGAGTCAAAATCCTTCTAAAACAAAATAATCTCTGCTGCCACTATTCACAGCTGCTTTTGAAAGGCTGATACCTTCAGTATCTGTAACATTCCCACAGGAACAGAGATCTCCCTGTAGGTTGGGAACAAAAAGGCACTCTATCTGAGGGCAACAGAAAAATCATTATTTTCATTTCATTGACATTGCCCAGTAGCTTGCCAGTTGAAATATGCTTCATTATACCCTTTGCATGTTTTACATCTTATGATACTCTTAAATCCATGGAAACTGAACCATGTCCAAACTAATTTAAAGACCTCAGGTCCTGGAAATGAATTTAATCCAATTCTGTTTCTGTCCCTTGAGTGCAAGCAATTTCTTTCTAATTACTCTCGGAAACATCAAGGAAAATGTTAACAGGGCACGGCAATTGGAAATCTACTTGTTATCTCATCAAGAGCAAAGAAGATGAAAAAAAAAACAGGAAATTACCAGAGGGAAAGAAGCCATACATGACAGTTTGTCTTCCACTTAAAACAGTTCTACAAATTCATTTGACTATAACAGATACACATTGAAAATACACCAGTGCTGTAAATTAAAATGATTTGCCAGGAAGCGACAGGTGAGTATAATATGTTGTCAGCAATAAGGTTTGTTCCTAAATTCTTGAATGCATTGGGGTATTATGAGGCAGAGACAGAAAGGAGGAAGCATGAGGTAGTCATGCTTTCCTTTTAATTGGTTAGACCTTACCCATAAAGAGGGAGATCCACAGAAAAATGGAAAAATCTTCGGTTTTCAAATCTGGAACAAACAAGGCAGGAATCACACAAATTGTCCTTTTTCATGTTCAGAGCTTGGAAACTTTAATTTTGGGGACAATGACCACTGGCTTACTGATTGAAGGATCCAGAGAGTTGCAGTCAAAAAAACCCATAAAATTTCCTAAGTGCTGCTCATATTACAACTGTGGAAAGAGAAGTCATATAGGGGTCATGCTTGGGATAGATCCCTGGGTGAAAAGTGCTTCTGGTCATCCCTCAGGGGAATTTTGCAGTGATAATCAGCCATGTGGTTTTTACAGGCTTATATAGAACTGAAGAACACAGCAAAAGAATTCTGTGTAGAACTGATGCTTATCTAGAAGAGACAACGGAATACTTTAAGCTAAGAAAGAAACATAATTTAATTATAAGTAATGGATGCATTTTTGTTGTTGCTGCTGCTTGTTATTTCTATTTATATCCAGCCTTTCCTCCATGGAGCTCAAGCTACCACCCAGAGTTCTCCTCCCCACTTTATCCTCCTAACAATACAGAGAGGTAGGATGAACGATAGTGTCTTGCACAGTTCAACATCAATGCGTGGTGGTTGCAGGGATTTTCATTTTTCATTAAAACTTCTAAGCTCTGTACATGAACAAGCAACTTGTACGTTTTCCTCTTTGGTGAAATAGGTGTGTTCCAATTTCTTGAGGCTATAAATGTACCACCATCATTACTGTGTAAAAGTTTATTCAACATTTTCCTCCAACTATCTTCATCCAGTAAGAAAACAACCTGTTTTGAAACTGAATTTTCAATGAAGAAAATTTCAGTGAAATTCCTATGGGGGCTGCAAACTTTTTGCATTTTCCTTAGTTAAAAGATGGCCATAGGCATGTGTCACTATCTCTGTAGCCACTTGAAGCCCTCCAAAGTAATTTAATTAAAGTCTCAGAGGAACATGTTGTGAAATAGCTCTGCCCCTCAAGCTTTTCCTATTAGGCAGTATGAACAACTGGGGCAAGGGGGATATATAGCAGTGGAGAAATTAACATTTGGAAAAGTTGCTTTATAATTACCATTCCCAGAATCTTCCTACCAGCTTTCTTTATCCAAAAAGTAACTTTTGCAGATTCTGAAAGAGATGTTTGGTATAAAAGCACACATAACACTCTCAGACAACGGTCAGCATACAAACAATAGCAAAAGCCATTCTGAAGGGTACTGAGCATGAGACAATAAAACAGAAGCCTCTTTGCAGGCAAACATGATTTTCAGATTTCAGCATAGTAGTTATTTTAAATCAAAAGGCTTTCTAAGATAAATATTATTTGCAGTAATGGTTGTTGGAGTTGAATGGAAGATGCTTCTCCTGCCTTGCTGGGGTGGAGGGGAATCTATGTCCTCTCAAAAGAAAGATTCATAACTTGAACATCATGTTGTCCTGTTATGAGCTCCATGAACCTATGCCTATCTGGGACTTAAAAAAAAAAACGAAAAAGAAAAAGCTGGGTGGGACTACACTACATGGTTAATGGTTTCCTTTTGACAAGATGGCTCATGACCCAGTGGAATTTCACTCAGATTAGTCAAAGATAATAGAAACAGATTTATTTGTACTAAATCTACAGGAAGAGGAGAAGAAAACCAAGTTATGCTCATTTACCAAGTTTGCTCAGTTTATAATATCCCTGCTAGTAAAAACATTAATATTTTAGAACATTGCTAACTCTAATTTATAGGTGCATCTGTGTTTTTTTTGTATCTCAGCCAAATTCCTCAAATTATGACTTGTATTGTTTCTAACTTGGTAGGGATTTAGGGAAATTGGATCATTCCTTCCATGCATCTGAGGTGAGCAAAGCAACAGGCAAATTGATCAAATTGTCCCTTATCTCCAAGCACTGATTCAGCAGAAGTTCCAGTTATTTGGTTTCTGTGGATCTTCTTCAGAGTTGTTGCTGCATAGATGGTGATGAATACTGTTGATCAGCCTCCCCTGAGGTTTGAGAAAACTGCCTTAATGGATTACACCAAGATGCACCTTTAACAGTGGAACCAGAACACGTCTGCCTATTCTGAAACCAAAATGAGGCAGAAGATAGCCATGTATTATATAGTGACAGGGCGTATGCCTCCAGGTCTTAACAATAGGTAATAAAATTATTCAATAGCACATGACAGAGAACTTTAAAGTTACACATTCCATTCTTTAAGAATCCGTGTAATAAGAGTCTGAACCACATAATTCAACAATAGCACTTGTCCTGCTCCGCTGCACTTTTCTTCATCTGTTTTGTAATATAGGTACATTGCAAGGCACACATTTTTAGATATAGTATGAGAACTCCTGCCATCTTATGAGGTACTTTCAGGACACTACACAGCAACATATTAGCTAGGTCAGTACAAAGAAATAATGCTACTGGAATTAAAAATCAGCAAGATTCCAAATGTTCTCTGGTACACTTTTTATTCCTCTGAATCCTGTAAATCTTTCCTTTTAAAGGTAACTTAGAACTTTCTGTAGCTATTATTTTCCTCTTCTGGTACAGTTTTGTCCACCATTTTTCCCTTTGCTTCATTCTTCTCAAGTGGTATTAGTCACACAAGGATCACATTCTAATACACATTACATACCACTGAGCTATCAGACTTAGCTATGAACTGACATTGTTCAGAAAAAGTGAATTCATTTAGGATGAGTGGTGTGTGATAAGCACAAATAAATAGGACTGGTCAACATGGGTGGTTGCATTTAGTCAGAGATGAATATAAAGATCAGTTTCTCCATGTTCTCAAGCATTTTCTAAATTGCTGACAGGACACCCTTTAAATTCTAAGAACTTTTTTTTTAATCAAACTTCTCCCAATTTCAGGTTACAGCTATCCTCACTTCCTAAGTAGATGTATTCTTAATTACAAGAAAAGTCTGCAAAATATTCTGAAAAGACCCACATCACTATGCCTGTCGCTGGTCCTTAAGTGGCCTTTGTAAAGGAAGAGCTGCTCTTCTATGCCAACTGTGAGTGAAAACAGACATATACTGGGCTTTGCTCCAGATACACACGCATTTCTGACATGAGAGATAAAGACTTGTTCAGCAATACAAATTTTACTGCCAAGCAGAGATTTGAACTGGATCCTCCATATCCCACATTCAATACTGTCTGATAGCTCTCTTGGAATGTTTTTCTTTTTAAAAAAGTCTTTATTTTTAGCAGCGATAATCCTTGCTAGATGGCAGGGTTTCTGTTTTCTGAAATGCAGACTAACCTTTCCAAAATTATAGAGCAATGGTACTGTGCAGCAGAAAACAATGGTAGAGGATCAAATAGGGAAGAGTATAGTGTTAGTGTTGCTAACATTTGTTTCAACTTGTAAGTTCTTTTTCATATCATCCCCCCTTTTTTTGTTTTACTATTTTGTTGTCCTTGTCAAATTGCCCTTCCTCTCTGCCAAATATGAGTACTTTAAACTGGACAGTCTACAAAATTTGAGAAGCACAGGCAAAATGTTCATGTCAACACAGATTAATAATGAAAACAAGTCAACAAATGTGGTGCTATTTGCTAATGTCTTGCAAGGAATGCATAATGCTGAGTGCTTGCCACAATGTCATTTGGCTTGCTTTCACTTTGGCTTAGATTTAAAGGGACAGTTATTATTGGGGATGGGTGGGGAGAGTGTATTGACTGGGGGGTTTCTTGTGTCCAATGAATGCTATCTTTCAGTTTGGATTAAAGAGAAATGGCATTCCTTGCCATCGAGGGACCACTTCGGTCACGTTGGTGTCATTCTGTCAACAGTTAATCATTTAGCAGAGTAAGAATATCACTTTTAAGACATACACTTTGTTCCAATTTAGACCTGTTTGATAAAGGTTCACTGGCATTCAGATCATAAAACACAGAATACTTAGTAGTTAAGGCTTCTTATTATTACAAAGCCCCATTCACTTCCAGTCCAAATTATTGACTCAGAAACTGTTTAAACGTTGCTTGAGGAAAAAGCACAGAGAAAACCAAACATGTTAATTCTAAAACTGGAGGAACAATTTAGCAGGTAACTCTCAGATAAATAATGGCTGTTTCCATATGAATCTCTCAAGCCCCATTGATGCTCACCCGAAAAAGATATACTCACCTTTTGCAAACAAGAAGGTAAAGGAGTGCTGGAACCAAGGTACAGACAGAAACTATCAAATTGGATTACCATGCATGATTTTTCTTCCCTCATCTCTCAGGAGCCCTTCGGTAGCATAAGTCACTTGCTAGTCAACCAATTAGAGAATAAATCTCACTAAACTCGATGGGTTTCCAAGCTAACTTTCATACTGTTGGGCTGCATTTCAACCCTCACATCTGTAAATCGGTTTAACATGTCACATCTGTTCCATCATGTATTCACTTTCAAAGACTGCATTACCCATCACACATATTCACACTCGATGCATCAGTGATGGGGCAGAGTCCTGAAAGGTGACACATTTAATTTAAATTGATAGATTAAAAAAAAAAACATCCCCACAAACAGAAAAACAAGCAAAGCAGGGAGTATGCTGGGCTACAGCTCTTCTTTTAGAAAGAGTCTAGCTTTGAGTTAGTTTTGTGTAAGAAACTTGCAGTCAGCGTTAGGACAATTCCCATTTCCTAGGGGCAGTGCAAGCCATTTTGCAATCCAAAGTAAAGTGGGACATTGTACCTCCCTCTTAAGTCATTGCAGAAATTTCACATGCACATCTACTCTCCCTAGCAGTTAAAGTAAAATAATAACAACTTTATTTGTTTATTATCTAAATAACAATAATGTCCCAATCCAGCTGTCTAACGCATCCCAAATTACTATAATCCCACATTACTCTGTGCAGTAGTAGTGCCAGCTCTGAATTCTTTCTGCTCCAAGATCAAGCCTCAGACTGGAGAAGGTGATTTTAGAGAAACTTCTGAAAACATTCTTACTCCAAACAACAAACAGCAATACCTTCAAAAATTAAACACCCATCTTCTACCACATTCTTCTCCCATCTAGGGAATTAGACAAATAACAGTTCTCTTAGAATGATGAAACAGATATAGAGAAGAAATGAAGATAGTACAGATGATGGACAGATTGTAACAGGAAGAATGCACGCTGCAAGGGCCTACAGAGTATGAGATCAGCTCTGGTATGTGGGCAAGCACGCAATGTTATGGATATTTTCTGTAACAGAAATATTGGTTAGAGAAATGCCAATGCAGTTTTACAGGTACAGTAAATAGATATTTAAGCAGCACAAACATTCTGGACTTTCCTTAGTTTGTCTATCTGGGGGGGGGAAAAGGCTATGAATAGCACATAGAAGATGTACAGCAAAAGACATCTTGTCTTATATTATCAATTTCAAATCAACTCAGTACAGAAGGTCCTGAAACCATTTTTAGATAGGTAACCTAAAGCCCAGTTTTCACGTTACAACAGCAATGTGGATGAAACACAATTGCACAGAAATTGGAAATTTATGATGGATATTTGCCAAAAGATGAATATGGGACAACAGTTTTTGAATTGGATTAAAGCCATATACTCCACTCAATTTGCACAAATTATTGTAAATGGCCAGAAATCCAAAAAATTTAAAGTACAAAGAGGAACGAGACAAGGATGTCCCCTATCTCCACTTCTATTTTTGGTGGTGATTGAAGTTTTGATTGCAAACATTAGAAACAACTCCAAATTAAAGGGGATGAAACTAAAAGGTAATGAATATAAAATTCAAGCTTTTGCAGATGATCTAGTGGTCACTTTGGAAAATCCCAGTCATAATTTAAATGTGCTTAAAACTGATCTTAAAGATTTCAAAAAACAATCAGGTTTAAAAATCAATAAAGACAAAACTACAGTATTAACTGAAAATATTTCCAAAGAGGAGGTAACTTGGATCTCACAGTTAACTGGATATACTATTGTTAAGAAAGTTAAATATTTAGGAACTATAATTACAAAAAAACCCTCTGACCTCTTTAAAAATAATTATGAAAAAATATGGAAGGACATTTCGAAAGATTTAAAAAATTGGAATAATCTAAGACTATCATTTCTGGGGAAGATTGCTGCTGTGAAGATGTCTATCCAACTAAGGATCTTCTACCTATTTCAAACAGTACCCATTATTCATAGTGATAAAATTATTAAAGATTGGCAGAAAGAAATTTCTAAATTCATATGGGGAGGAAAAAAGCCAAGAGTAAAATTGAAAACACTAGAAAATGCAAAAGAGCGAGGAGGATTAGTGTTACCAAATTTGGTGTTATACTACCATGCTTGTTGCTTGAATTGGATACAAGACTGGATCAATCTAGATAACACCAAACTATTAAATCTAGAAGAAGAGGGTCTTTGGTCAGGCTGGAATTTTTACCTTTGGTACAATAAGTCTAACAACAACAAAGAGTTTAACTGTCATTATATAAGGAAAGCTCTACTAAGTGTATGTAGAAAATATGTTATGAGAGTTTGTTTGAAAACCCGACAGTGGGTTTCTCCTCACGAGGCCTATTATAAAAAGGAAAATATATTATCTGCTAAATGGATGGAATATAAAGATTTGGCTGAGAAGCAACAAATTCAAATTCAAATTAGATCCCAGCAAGAACTGAATGAATCTGAGATTAAATGCCACTGGCTTCTATACAGACAGCTTAGAGAAAAACTAAGAAGTGATATCAAATTTAATGATTATCAAATAAAAGAGGAGGGATTAACCACAATTTTGTGCTCAAGAATATCTAAACCTATCTCTTCCAATTATAGAATTCTTTTACGATGGGCCTCAGAAGACAAGCCTGTTAAATCAGCTATGATTAAATAGGCACAAAATGACTCTCAACCAATCCCCACGGAACAATGGGAGAAAATCTGGACAAAAAGGGTTAAATACACTGCATGTCAAGATATTAAGGAAAATCTATATAAGACGTATCTGCGATGGTATCTTACACCCGTAAGATTGTCTAACGTGTGTAGTAATTATTCAAACAAATGTTGGAAATGTGGTCAAGAAATTGGTACTTTTTATCATCAGCGGTGGTCCTGTAAAATAGTAAAAAAATTCTGGAAATTCATTCACATTCAAATAGAGAAAATGTTAGGCATTCAGTTTGAAATGTCCCCAGAACTCTATCTATGATCTATAATAGACGATGAACTAGAAAAAAAGGCGGGAAAACAACTGTTTTATACGGCAGCCGCCGCTAGGATGTTGTTGGTACAAAAATGGAAATTGGAAATTATGCCCTCATTAGAGGAACGGGAGATGAAAGTGTTTGATATGATTCAAATGGATAGGCTTACTTATGTATTAAGAGGAGAGAAAATTGAGAGATTTATGAAAGAATGAGACAGCATAATAAACTATTACAGGAATTTATGGAATGATATCAAGATGGTGAACACTGATTTTTGAAAATACTCAGGAATATTATCTATAAAAGATTATGCGACTGTTTTTGGAATAGATAGAAGTTAACTCATTCCGAAAGTCAGAGGGGGAAATTATGAAGATATAGAATAATTCTAAGATTGAGATATATGTATCCAAGAATTTTTTTTATGATGATAGAATGATGTGTTCATGTTTTTTTTTCTATGTTTTAATCAATAAAAATAATTCTAAAAAAAAAAAAAGAAACAATTGCACAGAGCCGGCTTCATCAGGGAGGCAATTTATGTGATTCCTTGCATATGTCACTGATTATGGCAAACTCCATTTGAGAACATAACAACATCCCCTGGACCAATGACCAATTGGATTCCTATAGATAACTTACAGGCAGGAATGTAATGGTAGCAAGGGACACCACTTGAAATAAGAGGGCATGGTTTTCCCCAAAGCCACCTAGCATAGCTGCTACTACCATCTGCTTTTGTATTCTTGAGGGGTATAAAACTTTGCTCATTTCATTATCACAGGCAAGAAAGGGTACTCTCCATAATTTTCTCCCCAACTACACTGAATATTGTATACAGTTTTAATACCATTACTTGCAATATCCTTTGGGGAAATTAGTCTGCAAAAAATGCAGATTTTTCCCCCTGCAGAAAACATGTTTATAGCAATAAACATGTCAGATAGCAATATTTTCATGCAGGAAACAGTGATTTCTGTGAATGAAATATGTGACAACCTTGTTCTTCATGTCCAATCCCAATCCAGTCTCCTCCTGTCCACTCCCCCTTTACACCCAGCAAGCTAGTGTTCATCACCACATCCTGAATGACAGTGAAGAAGTACTTTCTATAATCTGTCTTGACTCTGTCAACCTCCTTTATTGGATAACTGTGTTCAGGCATTAACCATTTCCTCCATGTTATGCATAATTTTATAAATCTCAAGCATGTCTCCTTTTGCTCACTTTTTTTAAAACTAACAATTTACCCATCCATCATTCAAGTCAACATCCTCTCCCATTCCCCATACTCTAAACACACTCTGAAGCTGACCCAACACATCCTACTTTGAATCAATACATCATGGAGAGCAAAAACAATGATAATGGCAAGATTAGCAAGAGTAGATGAAAACCAAAGACAAACTGATTAGAAAGAAAACAAAAGAAAAACTTTTGTAAATGTGCTTAAGCCAACAGAAAGTTTCACTGGCTTCCCTTGAGGCTGAAGTTTTGTTTTGTTTTATTTTTCAGGTCAACTATCGGTTAAAACCCTATATCTGACTATCATTGCCCTTCAAAGTAAGGAGACCCTGAGAAGTGCTGACAGATTTTTAAACACAGCCAAAGGGACAGGTGGTTCCATGAAAACAAATTCCATTCAGCAGACCTTTAATCTCTAGGTGAGCCTACAATAGCCAAGGCAAGAACGCCTCTGTTGAGTTCAAGGTGGATCCCATCTTTAGGAGTTATTTAACCAAAGACAGCAACTTGATCAGGAGTCCAGCAAGTCAACAGCAAACTTGGCTGGATTTCAGTGGCAGCAGGTCAGGGATAGGAATGATATATATCCTGTTTGAGATGTGATAAACAGGTTATTTTTTTAACTTTCCTCTGAAAGTGTCCCATTTGTCATCCCTTAGAAGGAAAAGGGCTCACAGAACTTAGGCTGGTGGAATGCAGGCTTCTTACCATCTATGTTTTGATTAATAAAGCACCACAATCCTGAGGGGTTTTCCCCCTGCCACTCTTCTCTTCTGTCCACAGAGTGCTGCATTCTTTGCAGTCTCTAGCTACCTGTTAAGTCATCTTCAGCCTAATCAGTAAAACTCTCTCTCACACACACACCAATTATCTCCCCACCTCCAAATGTGAAGTATCAGTTCTAGTATTTGTTTGCTCTCAAACTACTTACTTCTTTTTTTGTGTATGTTTCCTACTACTCATTAAAATAAAGGCAAGTACTTCTTTAAGCTGAGGTCTGAATTTAGTTTCAGAGAAGTTCCAGTGGTAGGCAAGGCCAAAAACAAAGGATGGGTTGAAAAGGGAAAAAAAAAACTTTCAGTAACTAAAACCTAGAAGCATTTCAAGTTTTCAAATTGGCCCAAAAAAAAAAAAAATACAAAAGCAAAAATACCAGTCTCTGGGGCCTAAAATGATCCTAGTGTACTCTTATTCTACTTAGGAAGTCATACTAAGTTCAATTGGATTTACTCCTAGGTAAGTGCGTATAGGAGAACTGTAGCCTTGGAGGCTTGAAATTTTGTAATCTGACTTTTGGAAATCTAGAACATTCAGCAATCTAACAGATTTTGAAGGGGAGGGGAAGGAAAACTCATTTGACAACCTTCAAGTTTCTACACATTTCCTGTATGTGTTTTCAAAATAACATAATGAAATGATTTTATTCCTTGATACTTCTTTATGTTGTAACATATTCAGAGGGCTCTAACCCAATGAACAACACCAATCCTTTGCATTTTAGAAAACAAATAAATACAGAAGATAAAGATATAATTATGGCTTGGAAAAAAAAGGTCTGCAAAGTGTTGTCAATTTAATCAATTTAATCATCCCCTTAATGCTCAGGTTTTACTCCAAGGTCTTACAGGTTAGAGGAGAGATTTTCTCATGCTAGCTTCCTCTCTGCAGTCTCAAATCTTTCTTCTCTAGGTATACTATAAAACCACCCTGGAGTGACATACTGGCTATGCTACTCCCCTGTGTCATCTCAGGTAATGACAGCATGCATTACTCACATGTAAATTCACAGACTGTATACCTCTCTACAAACATTGTAGCTCCCATGTATAAACCTGCCAATCTTAGAGAAACTCCTCTCCCAAGGATTCTTAGTCCTACCACCATCATAGTTATGAATTATGCTTGGTAAATATTAGTACCAGTTGAGTTTGATGCATGAGGAAGGACATTTCTTCTTGCCACAGTCTGCACAGACACTGGGTCGGGAAATCAGTTACCTAGACCCCATGTCCATCTTGGAGAAATCAGGCCTCATTTTAAAATACAAGCTGGAACTTTCCCACCAAAACTCTCCTCCCTCTGCTGACAAGCAAATGGCTCCTAGATGTGTGTGGGAGAACAATCGGTACTTAACTGTTTAAATCCACTGAATGGGAAGCCCTGCAAAACTGTTTCAGATTGGTATAACTCCCATTGAAAAATAATGTATATTGTCCTGAGATGTTTGGAAATTCCATCCAGATTTGAAAGAGAGCAAATGTCTCTATCATACTGGCTTTATCATATGTGGGTGAAATCTATTGTTTGCATCTCCTCAGACTACTTAAGAGTCATTACCAGTACCCAGAGGGTCATACTCAACTCTAAACTTTTGAACTTCCAGAGAATAACATTAAGGTCATGCTAGCCCATCCCAGAAGGTGTCCCCTTGAATCCAAGTGTCAACCCCCAACTTAGGAAAGGATTAAATACAGACACACACCCAGACTTAGAAAGTGTCTGCTTCCCCTTAGAGAAGAGCAGAGCCTGCTTCCAGACAGAGACTTGCAGACCTGCACCCCTGATAGAAAAGGGCTGAAAGAAGGAGCCTGGAAGAACACCAGAGAAAAGACTTCATGGAAACAGACTAGGAAGAGCCTGGAAGAACCACAGAGAGTCAACCAAGAGAAGGACCTGCTTCTCTGATTTTCAGCCACCCAGCCAACTAGGCTTTTCTTCACACTGGAGGGTAAGAGAATTCATGTGTATGTCTTAGTCTACAGTCCTTTAAGCTTAGCTCCACACCATTAGCCCCCTTGGTTTGGTCAGGAGTAGGATTTTTTCTTAGCATATGTGGCGCTCTCCCCCTCTTTTCTTTTGATTGATACAGATTGTTCTGCTGCCATGTTTTCCCATCTTTTAATAAAGAAATAATTGTTTGTGTTTCAAAATCATCTGTCTTCGACCTGATTTCTTTTTCTTTCCTTGTTAACTGTTCACTTTTAAAACCTATAACCTGTTAGTTCCTGCGGGGGGAGGGGGTACAGAATGAGAGAGAGAGAGAGAGAGAGAGAGAATGAGAATGAATTCAAGACGAGTGCAAAGCTCTCATCGCAACGCCTTAGTGGAAATGTGAGAAAATGGGAAACAGCATTTTCAGCAGCTGCTCCAAGACTGTGAAACGTCCCTTCCAATGGAAGCTAGGCTGGCCCCTTCTTTGCTCTCCTGTCACTGTCAGGAAAAAGCCTTTTTAGTCAAACAGGCATTTAATGATTAATGATTTAATGATTAATTGGTTGCAGGGAACCTATTTAGGGGTTGTATGGTGCTGTATTTTTTAACTTTATAGTTATATTTTGGAATAATTTTTAACATTTCATGCTATTTTAGTACAATTTGTTTGTGCTTTTCCTCATTATCAAGTTGTTAACTTATCCTGCTTTTGCTGTTTTGTAAGCCATCTTGTGTCACATAAACAAACAAAAAAATGTCTTTCATTGTTTGTTTCCTCACTCGCCTCCAAAAAGTACCAAAAATTCTCCTTATTTAATAAACAGACAGCAAACACACCCTAGAGGAGCACACATTCTTTCTTCTTTTCCACACATGTTCATGTTTGAGACAACCTGATATCATCAGGAACTGCTGCCACTGTTCCAGTTTAATGAATTGTTTGAACAGTCTTCAGGAATCATATGTATGCATTCTTCAAAGTATCCAATAATACATGCCAAAAATAATGTAAGCATGTTACCATCATCTTCCTCCTCCTTCCCCCACTTCTATTCCTTCTGGTTACCAATATGAACTAGCACTACAGTCATGGAAAAGCCAACACTAATAAAAACAGGCACCAAATGAATACGTTTTATTTGTTATTTTTATGAGTATTCACTAAACTCATTCACTTTGCCAGGAGTGTATGTACCTGCTTGATTTGGCTGTGTACTTTGTGTCTAGTGTCCTTGTTGCTATTACACAAACTCTTATTCATTATGTGTTAGCTTACAAGTAACTGAATGCAATTGTGGAAATTATAATAATATTATGCTGTTACTTACTGGAGATGAGAAAAAATTATTTGTTCATATTAAAACAACCTGCTGAGTTTAACCCCCACTAGATTTTTTTGTCTCCAATAAGAGAATGAGGCAACGAGCGCCTTTTTAACCCTGTTGACATTTCTACAATTTGAGTAAAATGTCTATGCACAAAGTCACTGATCTTTTTCCCATTGGAAACACACATACACATGTAGAATAAGCAAAAAAGGAGTAACTGATTGAAGGAAAAGATGCAAGCCCATCAGATGCTTCAAAACAGTCACTATCATGATTTAGTTACCTATTTGGCAGAATTTTTTTCTAGCAATTCAAAGAACAACCCCATCCCATAGACAAAGGGAGGGGATGCATTTTCACATTCTCAATACTGAATATTTATATTCCTTACAACTATTAACAGCAACAACAACAACAACAAAAATAATATCTATATATAACCTTAGTGATCAGAATCCTTTATATATAATGTAATAATATTAGCAACAACTATGATAGGGGTGTTTATACAATACTTTAGATTGATATATATTATCTCTATAATGTTCTGAAGAAAACTTTAGGGTTGATCAGTATTATTAGCTCCACAGAGGAGATGGAGGAACAAGGGATAATTACTTGCCTAAGACTAGTTTCTTAAGTTAATGCCCAAACTTCTGATACCAGGTTTAGGATATTCCAGGGGGTCAAAATGATGATTTTCTGTCCTTAAATCAGTTTTTACCTAATTTAAGGCTCATGCTATTGCATCCTTCTTCTAGCTGTAGTTTGAGGGGAATCTCATTTGCTGTCTCCATGACACACAATAAAGGTAGTTGAGACACAGGACTACTTTTAATTAAATTACAACTAGCAGAATCCAAGCAGACACAGCCTGCGTCAAGTGCACCCCTGACTTAATTCTGCTCACACACTTCCCTGTCTGCCATGGCCTCCTATCCCTTACCCATGGAGAAAAATTAAAAGTTTTCTCTTGGGGAACTGTGTGACACAAGTGGAAAAAACTTAAAACATTAGGTCCAAGAGTGACTTCCATGCTGTGAATCAGGTTTTAACCTGAGCCTAAGGAACTATCCAAGGTACTGACTCCATTTCCTAAATAGGTTCAGCACCTTAGATATCTTCTTTAAGTGGATTCATTGCTCCAATGATCTGGAAGCCTTCAGCTACCACAGACAGAGTCCTTGAAACTACTTCCTTTCCTCAAAGTCTTCTGAGGGGGAAAGCCCATACAACAAACTTTTTCATCTCTTCAAGATGCTTGGACAAGGATTTTATGGGCTTCTTTTCTGCCAGTAATAAAGGGTTGTCACAGTGTACTAATAAATATTTCAGTGCTTGCTGTCATAAATGAGAGGCTGGAATGTTAAACTCTATGAAGATTCTGAAGGGGAGAATCTTGTCATTTCATTGTGGGTTTGTGCTGGAGACTAAAAAGAATGGCAGAATGTCTGGCCTACCCAATCCTTTGAGCTTTTGATAGTCCATGAGGCATTGTAATATCATGGTAGGGCCACCCCAAGACATTTTGCTGCTTGAAACGGTTAACGTATGCAAACATGTACACATACTTTTCACATTAAGGAATATAGGCATCTAAGTAAAAAAAAAAGATAGTACGAGTTCATTATAGCCCTGTCTTACATTTTAAAAAAGATCACATCAACATTTCAGGCAGATGATCATTTGCTCCCCTTTTGTGACACTTGAAGTCAACTCTGCCTAACAGTAGAGCCAACCTTGCAGGCTAGAAACATATTTTAAGTATCTGCTCTTAAGAAAAATCTCCTCAAGATGCTGACTACTGACTCCCCCACATTCTTTGCAACAATAAAGACACAATTTACTTTAAAAAAAATACATATCCTTGGGATGTTGGCTACATCAATGTCATAGCCATACTGCTGTCTTGCAGTTACTCAGAGTTCACACTGTCTTGCCAGTAACCTAAATAATGAGCTAACCATAGTTATTCTTTCCCCCTCCCAACAATGAAAAAGATAAAATGAATAGATGACATGCATGATAAAGTTATTTGGCTGGACGGGCTTCCTGGCATGTACAATAATGAATATACAGCTAGATAAAGAAAGACATTTGTGTTTGCTGGCTTGTAACAAAATCTGATGCAGACTATTCATATAAGGAAGTCAAAGCTACTTTCTTGAACATTTTGTACACCTGCCCCAACATCTGCTGGAACAGTTTCTCTGGCTCCAAAAAAATTAGGAAGGAAAACATTAAAACACAAATGAAAATATATTTAAAATTGCAGTTCTTCAAATTTCTGATGGCCACTTTTCATGACACTTATCTGCTAAAAGACTATGTCCATCAAAATGATTTGGAAAATCTATCAAAGCACTCTTTTGGTTGCTAATATTTCTGAAAAGAGTCTACTTACAGAAGATTGTCTATCAAGCTAACATTTTTCTCAAAAGAAAGTAAACAGAAAAGTATGAGACACAGGGATAACTTTTTCCACCATCTGGACTATATAACACATATTGGAAATGGAAACTGTCATAGCCTAAGTTCTTCCATTCATAATCAACAAAATACATTCACAATACATGTAATACAGATAACAATAAAGACCACATCTTGTTTGCACTAACTCCTAAATGGCATCCCTAAAGTGTGCGATGGACAAGTTCCCAAAAGGACCCCCCACACCACTCCAAAATGTGCTGGAGGCATAGTAAAAAGATTTCCCCCCAAATAACCAAGAGTGTTAGCCATGCCTTAGAGAACTGATAGTTGCTATGTTTTTTGGCATCGCTGGTCACCTCCTGGTTTGAAAAAAAAGTTGTCTCACTGGGATGAGCCTTAGAAGTATGCTCTATAGTGGCTCCATTCTTTCCTGGAGGGCACTCTCAGAGGGTGGTGCTGGGGGATTCCTGTTTGACTCCTGGATTATTGGTTTGCAGAGTCCCTCGGGGTTCTGTTCTGTCCCCAGTGCTATTTAATATATACGTGAAATTAATGGTAGAGGATGTCCAGAGCTTGGGGTTAGGTGTTACCAGTACACTGATGATATCCATGTCTATTGTTCCTTTCCACCTAATTCCAAGGAAGCTCTTCCTGTGCGAAACCAGTGTCTGGCAGCTATAATGGACTGGTTGAGGGAAAACAAATTGAAACTTAATCCAGACAAGACAGAGGTACTGCTGGTGAGCTGAAAAACAGATCTGGGAACAGGGATTCAGGCAATGTTAGATGGGGTTACACTATCCCTGAAAAGAACAGGTTTGCAATTTTGGGGTATTCCTGGTTTCAGCCCAGAGCCTGAAGGCCCAGGTTTCAGCTCTGAACTTTGGGACTCCCTCTCTAGGGAGGCCAGAATGGTACAATCCTTTTTGTCCTTCTGCCAGCTAGTTAAGACATGTTTATGTCAACACACTTTTGGAAACAGACTAGGGTGGGCTTTCAATGCTGTGCTGTTTCTAAGGCTTGCATGTTGTCTTTTAATGAATTTTAGTGTGTAATGTTTACAACTCCATCTATTGTTTTTAAAAATTTTTATAGTTATACTATTATTGAAACTTTTGTATAATTTTATTCTGTATTGTTTTAAAATATGTTGTTAGCTATCTTGAGTGTCATTATTGAGACAAAGATAGGATATAAATGAATGATAATGATATTTACCAGCCAAACAGGGAGAGAAATGCCTCTAAATGAGATGATGAGTATGGCCAGTAGCACACACATACCCTGTGTCTTAGGGGTGAATACCACAAGTAGCTTTTTAGCTGCCCCCCAAAAAAGAAAATGGGAGGTGGATGCATCTATGCAGCCCATAAACCCTGGCAGTTTCCTGCTCCTACTATGCATGTTCACTCAGAATTAAATCCTCAGGCTAAATTACTTGACCCTGGACCATTTTGGCTCAGCTGGAATAGTTATACCAGAATGGTTACAGGCCACATGTGTAGCAGCTGGAGCAAAGGGTACTGGTTCCAAGCTGCTTCTTTCTCCAGTGCATGACTTCAGGGCAGGGAGGAGTCTTTTAAACCAAATTTCCCTGGGAGGGATGGTTTGAATAATCACCTGCTCTGTTACACAGGTTGATTGTCCAAAGCTGTCCTTCCCAGAGCACCTTCCATATGAGGAGACACACAGAAGCCAAGGAATGGAGAAATGAGTGACTAAGAGTTCACAGGCTTCTTTTCAGCGCTTCTTCCTCCTCCCTACCCAAGCTTGGAGAAACTGCAACCCTTTTTGTAAGAGACCATTATGCACGCATTATGCAACAACAGGATTGTGGCTTTTATTCATTTTGTTCAGTTTATAAAATACATTTCATGATTAATCCCACAGCTTTTTATAAATAAAAGTAAAAATATACAACACAAACAGGAGTAAATAACATAATTAAAATATCAAAAATTCATCACAGTTTGATGCAATTTATTCTTGAATATCTACTCCATGATAGCTTAGTATAAAAGGGATTATAGAGATTTAAATATCTTTTAGTCCTCCACTGGATTACAAACCCCATCAGCCCTACACAGTGTGGGCAATGGTAAGGGATTGCAGGAGGTGTCTGATAGGCCAAAGATTCTGCATACTTGGTGTACAGGACTATACATTTAAGTTACTTACTATGATGAGCCACTTACTGCCAGAATAAAAGCGGTGCCAGAAAAAAAATGGTGATGGGAAACTTATAATAGTTTGAATGGTATGGGGAAACACTTTGGAGTTGTTAAGCATCAGTGGTCTTAGACAACTTCCAAAATAAACCTTGATAGAAAAAATTGCAGTCATCACATCACAAGAGAGGTATTCTCTCTCATATTATAAATCAGGTTTGGAGTACTTCCTCCATTCTCTGCGTATGGAGAGATCATTTTCCTTGCCTTCGTTCTGTCCAAAGTATGCTAAGAATGATATTTGTCCCACATTTGCAGTTTCAAGAATGCCTTGGCTGACAATAGGATGAATCTCAAGCAAGGGTTGAGATTCTTACTGTTCAAACAGAATATTCAGTCCAAATGTTGAAACAGAAGGGAAAAATATGGGAGAATGGAACAGCCTCTTTTTCTTGGATTTGATTTTATTTGGTATTCCATAAGTGATGGCCTAAGAAAGAAATATCAGCTATACAAGTTATGAAGGGGGTGTTTTCCCTTTTAAATATACTGAATGATTCCATATTTCTATGTATTTTAGAGGTGGCAGAAATCAGAGTTTGAAATACATGAATGCTTCATGACTGAAGGACATTTTGTATCCCTTTCTTGATCTGTTCAAAATGTGCATCCATTTAAGCACACCCCATAGGAAATAACTGCTATTCAATTCAGAAACAATTCAAAACTTACCAGTTTGGTTGAAGAGCCATTTCTTTGCATGACACTCCAAACAAATAACTCTGGTAATAAGCTTACATCTGGAACATGTGAGGGATACACATTCATGCATCCAGGCCAGCATCAGTTAGGTTTACTTCACAGTAAATATGCTTACAATTTGGTTGATATCCTTTAATTTAAAACAAATCTTCCCCTGTAAGATGTTAAGCTGCATGAATATTTGTGGAGTAAAATCATTTCTCCTTTCAGCTTCCTTTTGGCCTCACCATCCTGCACATTTAAGTGAGGGAAGTACAAACTCACAAACATGCTGAGAAATGTCACTGGTGCCCTGCCATTCAACAAGATGAAGGAACTTGCTTCAGATGGCATTACAGTGCTGGGCTGGTTATTGTTATAAATGATCTCCTTAGGCATTCACTGAAAACAGAAGGTACTTCTTAAAGAAGGTAATTACACATTAATTAAGAGGCAAGAGAAGGCTGGTGCCTCTAATTATAACCAATGTCTCAACTACCACCTTAAAGTAAAATACTATAAAAACAACAACAGTTTCTACTATCCCTACAGCCTCTGGAAGGCAGGTAACCCCTTCTCCCTTCTATCTCTTAACTCTTCCCCACAACACTTTGCCACAGTAACAAAGAGTGGGATCAGTGTCTGGTGAAGGGATTTATTTATTTATTTTAGCCTCGTGTGGGTGGTTGCCATTTGTGTTCTACTTCAGGCAACAAAACACCTTAGAGTGGCAATGTTCACTGGCATCTTTAAAATATTGCAAAATCCTGTAGATACTTCCAAAAGAAGGAAGTTTCAAACTCAGTTTGGATTTTTTTATAAGACAATGTTTCTTTTGCATATACACTTCAAATGCCCAATGACAGTTTCCTTTCCTTTGGTAATCAAGTGAAAAACACAGAGAGAAGTACATGTTCTTGTATTTCTAGGAAACAAAAGCCTATTGTTAATGATGTAATCTAATGATACAGCACCATATCATAAGCAAAATAGATGCATTACAAAATGGTTGCAATTGAGTGGGTAGAGGAAGAAAAGTTGAGTAAGCAGGAAAAAGGGGGGTGAGGGAGGGAGGGAGAGAGAGGATACTCTAATTTATAATGAAAACTAATAGGTGAACAGCAAAGACTTCACAGAAAAAATGTATTAATCTTCCTAGTCAGCCACGCAACATAATGTTCCTATCACAGTCCCTTTTATTTATTGAACTGGCATTTTTATGCTTTCTCTCATCAGATAGCATTCACTCTCAATTTCCTTCATTTTTATTTTACTGAATTCAACAATCATGCCTTTTCATAAAGCTTCATTCTGTGAGGATGCAACTGGGTACATTCAGTCAACATACTCTTAGTTAGAAAGGGGCTAAGCAGTCTTTATATTCTGCTTGGTCCTGTACTTGCTAATAAGCATTAAAAATTCTCTTGCCATGAAAACTCAGCATTTCTCTCGATCATCCTTCTCCTAACAGCCAAGTTTTGAAATCACCCTCTCAAATTTGATTCCAATACAATGCAGAATATAATCTTGGCACAGATGTTATCTGATCAACTGATGAATAAGAACTATTAATTGAAATTACATGGCATGCACAAATATGACATTAACAATGTTTTATAGTCTTAGATATTTTCCATAACATAACCTTCCCCGTATTCCAAGTCTATCTAGAACCAACTAGCTTCATATATTTATGTTCACATGTGCACTTTGTGCATACAGAATTTAAGATCCCATCTGTGCAAAGTGAGAGCCTGGGAGTCATATAGTCAAAGGACATTGCTCAGAAATATGTATGCAATGATCTTTGCGAGGCTTTGGGTAAATATATCTTCCCACATAGCATGTCAGTGTACACCAAAAATGTTTTAAATTAAATCATTTACAGTGGGAATATGACTAAGAGAATTATCAAAATATTTTATCATAACATATTTTCACCAGAGATCCAAGACTGATAGTAGCTCCTTGCCAATTGAACACTTAATTACAAACCTAATGGCTCCTTTATCAACCCAACACTTAAAAAAGAAAAAAAAATTATGATATCATGGATCAAATAGGGATGGGCAAGTACAGCCCATGGACCACATATATCCCATCAGGCTCGTAAATCTGGTCTGCCAGGTGAGCAAAGGAAGGAAAAATGGCCCCTGTCAAATTTGTAGTTGCCTACCCTTGGATTAAATGGATTAGCATAGTTTGAATTAGATGGCAACATAGTCTGCATGAGGCCAGGTTGTGTGTTAAATGCACTCCAAAGAAACCACACAACCATCTTACCTTATGACAACCTCAATGGAAATCTATTTAATTTGTATTTTGAACATACTGAATTGCATATATGTAGGTATATGTAGGTATAATGTTCAGGTAAGATCTAAGCTAGGGGTAATACCCAGAACCGCAAGTCAGTTTGCTCAATGAGACATCTTTCATTTCATGTAGCAGATTTACTTGATCTCTGCAATGAATGTTTATAACAAATTGAAGACAAGGCGTACGATTACTATCTGTATTTTAATACTTTTTTTAAAAAAAGGACCATTTATATATTTAGAAGAGTATCTGTATAGTCTTCTTATATCAATTTGTATGTCTGGTGAGGAGTGTACTGGAATGCTTTACCTCACAACAACAACAAACTCTCTCTGTCATTAAAATTGAAATGAATACACTTTTACCTTACATGTAGGCAAAGGCATGCTGAAAGGGAAAGAAGGTGCAAATACCTTGAAAAAAAAGAAGGACTAAGGGACTGCACACATCTACTTTGTCTGTTGTAATACATGTGACAATGTCTTTTTTTAAAAAAAAATCAGACAAGAACACAGAATTTCAGAATACTGAGGACACAGAGGAAATAAGTGGACCTAGATTAGATCTTTTCAAGGAGAAAGAGAAGAGAATGATGCAACAGCAGCAGCAATCACATCAACAAATTTCATCCATTTTGAGGAGCTCTAAGTCTCCAGAAGGACAACTGGTCACACTGACACTGCTGCTATGAACAAAGAATATGACATGGCAAAAAGCCAGAGGGAAAATGGGGTATTGTTTTGTTTGTTTTTTAAGAACACCTACCCCAGATACAATGCAGTGGCAAGGGGCAAAGAGGGACATTATCCACTTGTCTCCATCTCCTGAATAGAGGAAAGGGAGGCATGCTCCAAAGCAGAACCTGTGAAGAAGCATTCAGATAAAAGATTCCCAACTACCACCAGTCTGGTAAAGTACAGATTCATCTCATAGTTCTATCA
Organism: Iguana delicatissima; assembly: GCA_948472985.1. Classification (NCBI taxonomy): domain Eukaryota; kingdom Metazoa; phylum Chordata; class Lepidosauria; order Squamata; family Iguanidae; genus Iguana; species Iguana delicatissima. Next base: position 1,137,274 of record CAOKZL010000295.1, read on the forward strand.
CATATGTAAATCTTCTTGCAAACTGGGTAGACCAGATTTCCTTGATCTGCAGAATGTGTTTGTAGCTTTCTGTTGGGTAAAAGGAGGACTTTTTTTTTAAATCGCACAGATGTTCCTTTGCAAATTTTCTCCTGAAGTAGGTTTTGAAAGCAAAGTGCAGATTAAGTGCAGTCTTACTCCACATGATAGCCCACTATGACACCTGGCTTGACAATAGTATGTGTGAAAAACCTCAGGGATCTCAGTAGAACATAATCATAGAATTATAGATTTGGAAGGGACTTCAAATGCCATCTAATCCAACCTCCTATGATGCAGGAATATACAACTAAAAGATTCCCAAAAGATGAACAACCAACATCTGTTTAATAACCTCCAAAGACAGAGAGCACACCATATTCTAAGCCAGTCTATTCCACTGCTGAATAGGATATGCAGAATCCACACATTTACAAATGTTTTCTTTGTCTTTTAAGCATATTTTAAGCAAGGCTGTAATAAATTACCTCACCTCTCTGTTAATGCATCCGCATAACTGGTGTGAGGTTTCAAAGCTATATAGAGAAGAGAAGTAAGAACTAAACTGAAAAATCATTTTAAAAGAATTAAGTCAGAGGAGCATTTCATATACAAACACCTCTTTATCAAACAGAGATAAAAGAGTGGGATTATTCAAAATTCCAGGTAGGAGGAATTTTATGGTTTGCTCACATCTTAAGACTTCAACAGAGACCCTTCCCTTCTTGCATGGTGTACATAATGGCATATTTTCCAGTCCAAGTCTCCATGTCTGATTTAAAGAGTTAAAAAACAAACAACAAACAATTACTGTCAAGGATGAGCCTTGAAGGTGTCCATTAACAGGTAGCACTTGGGCAACAGAATAAGAAGGCACACGGTTCACCCAATCAGTCATCTTCACTGCAATGGGATGTACTGTTTTTCTTACTGGGTTGTAGTAATTATTTCTACATAATTCTCCCCCATTTTCACTGGCATAGTACATACATACAGCTATTTCCAACAAAAGAGAGGATCCCTTTGTAGGAAACTGCCAGATATGGGGCTCTTCCATGCTATACAATTAGAGCACTGTGATTCCAATATATAGTTCCAATATAACTGCAATAATTCTATCCAATAGAACTCTGAGATTTGCAGTTTAGGTAGGGGTACTCTGAATGCTCTGTCAGAGACCTCCAGTGCCTCACCAAACTACAACCCCAATGATTCCATAGGACACAGTCATGATAGTTAATGTGGAATCATAGTGATACAAGTGTCTTGTGGAAAAAGGCCTAGAGTTAAAGATCAGGAACCAATCGGGGGGGGAAGTATCAGTCCTAATTTAGCACTAACACAGTCAAATACACATAGATTCAAACTAACAAGATTAAAAATTAAGCACTCCAAGGGCCTGGATGGATAATTCTGAAAATTTCCATATCTTGGCCAACCATTCTTTAAAAAAGTACTCTTTCCATCTAAAATATGAAGAAATTTGAGACTTTGGATAAATGCTTACCAAGCATGAACTAAAACGAAATTTTCACCCATCACCACCCAGAATAAGACTACAGCAGTATATCTATCCCCAACAAATACACTCTATCCAGCCATCCAAGACACTGGTATGTCCAGGCCAGTATTGTCTGTTCCAGCTTGCAGATGATTTCCAAAGACTCAGGCCATTTCCACATGATAATGTGCTTCCACATCATTGCACTACAATCCCGGGTCCGGAAGGAAGTGTGTCAGTAATGCTGCCCTCTGTACCTGCTCGCTCCATGCAGAAGGGAGCACGATGGCACTGCCTCTTCCTTCCAGAGCACAGCCGGGCATTTTCCATTGCTGCGCAATGGAAGGAAGCTTCACCATTGTGGTTGACAGCTTCTGCATGGCAGGAGTGATGGGAGCAGCACATGATTGCAGGCACAAAATAGCTTTTTTCTCTTTTGCAAAAACTGTAAAGGGAAAGGATGGCAGTGGGCCAATGATGACGTCGTGTTTAAGCACAACATGCTGACCACAGCCATCCTGTCCCAGAAGCGGCACATCCCCATTGTGCAGAAATCATTTCAGTGAGTGATCTTTCCCCACCTTGCAAGGAAGATCTTTAAAGTAAAGATGACAAGAATTGGATCCTTCATGCAAGTTATACATGCTTCTATAGCAACCCTGCTCATATAAATAGAATGCTCCCTTCTTGGAGCATTCCTTCAGATGCTCCAAGAAGGGAAATAACTCCATGAATAGTCCCAATTTCTAGCAATAAATCCTCGCCCACACTACACCTTATGATAATGCTATGGAGAAGCATGCATGACCCACCACATTACGTGAATCCATCAAAAAGCAGGCAGCGATACAGATAGACCCCTGACACAAAGAGGCATCGGATAAGCCTCCCACCATTGCAAGGATGGTGGAAAAAATGGTGGAATACTTTTGTAGATCAATCTGTCTCCTTGCCACAACCATTATTACTTTTAAAGTAAGTTTCACCTTACAAACAAACACACAAGGCAGAAAAAACTCAAAGAAAAAAAAAAGCAAATATCAACTCCATGAAGCATCAGTCTTATTTCAGCAAGCTGCTCTATCGTCATAAACTGCCATGGGTGTGGTGAAAGAAACATGCCTTTACCATGTCCTAAAGCTAGAAAAGGATTATGTCAAATGGCTTTCCTTTGGGAAAACAATCCATAGCTTATTGGGCAATTATGGAAACAACTCTGTTCCAAAACTCCACTGAATTGGATGTGAGACACAAACACAAGCAGATGAGGGGAACTCCAAACACCCATTTCCAAAGGTTCAAATAAAAAAGAATGCATTTTCTCAAAAAGATTAGACATCAAACAATATAACACCTTGGGTCTTGCCTCTGGGATCCTGGATCCGGCACAGAAGCCAAATGTTTGAGCAGAATAAAAGTAAAACATCACATACTTCAAGATTCTTATTCTAGAAGGAAAGATGAAAATAATAATTAGAATAATCTTTGCAGGACAAGTATGGCTACATTTGAAGGAATCGGGAAACACTTGAGGATACAATAATGAGATATTGCTTCCTTCTTCCATACAATGGTATCTGAAGACCCTAAGAATTCCTACATTCAGTCATTCCTACACGCAGTCTAACAGGTATTACCTTCTCCCGTCTATATGAATCACCTTTGCTCTCCCTACAGCTTTGCTACATAAAGTGTCAGAATTTGGTAGAAGATCTGCACTGTTAAAATCTGTGGATCTGAAATAAAAAAGACATCCTTGTGTACATATAAAAAGTTTATCGATCAGGATAAATTGCTGAAGGATGGTATGGACTTATCTTTTGGGAATTAGGTGTTTAAGAGATAGGATTCAGAAAGTACTACTGTAATCAAGGCAAGCATCCTGCCATAAACAATAATTTTCTAGGCACAAAAATAATAGAAGAAAATTGTTTTGTTGTCCCACAAGCCATACGAAAACTCAAGTGACTGCATTATAATTTTTTAAGCAGTTTGACACAGATTCATCTGAAGACATGTATAACTCCCATTGATAGCTGGTGGGGGAGCTCATCCTTTGTCTCCTGAACTGTCATTGTGAAGCCTTTCTTCTTCAACCTTATTTTCCCAAAAGTCTGGCCCTTACAGCTGCTCTGCACATGGACCTCCCAGTCACTGAGAAGAGATGATTTTCATCAGTGAGTTTCTACCTCTTTCTGCTTGACCATAAAAAAATAAAAATAAATGGAATGTCCATAATTGAATTCAGCATTGCAGACCAGTGTAGAGTACCACTGACACACAAATGTAAAGCTCACACATACACACACACCCCTGAGTGTTTTTAAGACAAATTTTGTAAAATTCAGAGAAAAAGGATAAGAGAGAATGTTCTCTCGCAGTTAGAGTTCTTTCTATCTATCTGTCCATCTGTCTAAGAAAACGCACTGAAAAGAACATTTTGACCTCAGATCAGGAGAACACATGGTGGGAGGGGACCCAAATACTTCTTCTTTTACTGCTTTTTCAGAACTCCTGTAGGTGCTCACTGATAGGACCTGTAGCAGCAGAATGTTCTTAACTTTGTAGCGGTCATTCTCAAATTACATAAGCATAAATATTACTGTGTTGTAAAAAAAATACTGTGACTCAGCATGGTTTAGTGGTTTGGACTGTGACTCTGGAGACCAAAGTTCAAAACTATGCTTGGTCATAGAGGCCCACTGAGTGACCATGGGCAAGTCATACTCATTCAGCCTCTGTGGAAGGCAAAGACAAACTCTTTCTGAATAGATCTTGCCAAGAAAACTCTGTGATAGGTTTGCCCTAGCTGAAGTATAAGCTGGAAATGACTTGAAGGCACAAAACAACAACAATTTGCCAAAAGAGAAAAAAAAACTCAACACGTTCTTATACCAGATTAAAAAAAAGGCAATCATTTTTCCCTCTGGACAAGACTGAAGAGAACAGTGTTTTCCCTATCACTACAAACAATAACACAAAACCTCTTTTTCAGCACAGTTTGTTCTTGCATTTGTGTGTGTGTGTGTGTGTGTGTGTGTGTGCATGCATGCACACAAAGATAGCATTATTGCACATGAAACATTGCATTTTCCACATGCACGCACACAAACAAAACACCCTGGCACACAACAGTGGCGGGTATGCAAAGAATACCTCTGGGGGGGTAAGTTCCAAAATGTGAGATATTGAAAAAAATACACAAAACTCCTACAGTTACAACCATGTAACTCTTGTAATTCTTTTACTGTTATATGCAAGGAAGAATGAAATAAAGGAAGTTTTACACCCCTAAGTACAACTTCATCATTTATTCATTTCCACTGAAAATATACAGCAAATTAATTTCCCTGCCCTCAGAGGCGTCCATGGTGTAGGTTTCTGCCTATGTCTCTGCACAAACCTACAGAACATGTAATTTACTATAACTCCATACAAAAGCATTTAGTTTGTTATTACTGTGTTTCTGGAATGGAGAGAAGCATTCACGGTATTCTCTTCCTTAGGTTTAAATAACTTTTCTGGCATCATATGCTACGTGCTTTAATTTGGTTGGGCAGAGAGCACTGCTGGCTGCCATACTCACCACCATTTCACTAATGGAAACTTGGGCACCTGTGGCCAAGAAGCACCACAGTGCAATCAAAGGGATGTAGGTGGTGAGGCAACAAGAAGTCAAATGTTACTCATGAGGAAGAACACAGAAAACAACTATCTTCAAGTAAAGAAACCCTGGAATGTATGTAATGAGTTCAGGAAAGCCTGAAAAAAAGGGGGGGGAACCCACACACATCAATAAATAAGTATGCCGAACATGACTAACAATAAATATAACACTATACCAACACATTCTCTGAAAATGCCTTTATTAGACCTGCTCAAAATTACAGCTTTCTCTCAGATCCAATGCATGAACTCTGTGCTCATTCTGACTTCCTCTGTCCAATGCACATTAAAGATCAGGTCAAATCCCAACCGCCCCATAACATAAGACACAGGTGAGTATCTTGAGCCAAAAACAGCTTCTCAGACTAACCTACTTCACAAGGTTGTCCTTAGAATAAAAATATGATATTAGCCAGGAGATAAATGGGGAAAAATATGATATTAGCCAGGAGATAAATGGAACATACATAATTAATGAAAAAGATATAGTTGAAAAAAAAACACAACTATAATAAAGAAATATATTCCAATTCCATACATGTATTCCATTGTCTTAGGTTGCAATCCTGCACATGCTTACCCAGGAGTAAGTCCCACTGAATTCAGTGGGCTTACGTCTGAGTAGATATGTGTAGACTGCATTGTAAATGGAACATTGCTCTGCAAGGGGGAAATAAACCTCTCTCCAAGTAAGTAGATAGTAAAATCTGTCCAATGTTTGGTCTCTATAAGTTACAGTTTATTTCTTGCGGCACTGTGCAGCCCAGGCATGCACAGAGAATTAGTAAATCAAAAGGAAGGGGGTAGAGAGAAGAAAACCATTTAAATTAAGGCTGAAGTCTTAAATACAAGTCTGGTGCAAACTTTAAAAAAAAATCCCTAACTGAAGGGAAGAGAAAAAAATTCAAATCAGAAAGGCATATTGACCCTAATTTAGGGAAATTTAAGTTGGTAGGGAAAAGTGTCTGTGAGGAAGGAGAGTGAGAAAGTAGCTGGTACACAATTCTGGGGGTGCTGTTATTTAAAGGTGATCTCAAAGAAAGACTGTCCTAAACTGTAAGGGGGCTCTCTGTTTCTCCTGCTCTTTGCAAGGTGTGTTCATTCATTTTGCTTACCTCGAGAAACAATTTGAAGTCACTCAGCACAGAATTTTCTGTTCCAAAGGGAGGGGCCACTGCAGCAGTTTGCTTTTTCCAAAGTCTACTGTGAAGAGTAAGATTATGCCTCCTCCTGTCTTCTCTCTGCTGCTGAGTTAACTGAGTATACACTACTTTTGTGCTTTGAAATAAGTTCACAGTAACTGAGCTCGACAAAGGAGGAAAGTGAAAGGAAGAAACAGAAAACAAGACATTTCAAAAACAGCTGAGAAAGTAGAACATCAATGGATTAACTAGGACTATTTTTATCAAACTGGAAAAACTGGAGGTCAGATGCTTTTTTGCCTCAAACTGCAAAATGTCTTGAACTGATAGCGTACGGCCAGATTGAAGACTATGGCCATTCCCTCATTACACTGTTATAGTGCTTTTATTCCACTCTCAACATCCCATGGAATCCTGGGGTTTGCAGTTTAGGAGGGGCCTTTAGAATTCTCAGCCAGAGAGCTCTTTGGCCTCAATAAACTACAAACCCCAGAATTCCACAGGATGTCAGAAGTGGAATAATAACATTATAACAGTGTAGTGCGGAAATGGCTTTACTCAGGAATACATGAGACTCTTGGAGGAAAAGAAGTTTAAATTGTATATACTTTAAAAGTAAACATTTTGAGGTGTTTGAGTGAACCAGTTTCTGAGTGGAGAGGGAAAATGTGTTAGATGTTTTAGAAACAAAGATTTACATGCATTCAGTGGGTCAAATGCCTGCATTTCCCATGTCTTCCTTTCCCCCCCCTTGGGAGCCCCACATGGGATCAATGAATCAGTTTATTTCTGATCCCTATAATTTTCACTTTCACAGGTGTTTGCACATAAGTCCATTCTATGCCACCCACTTCTGTATTAGTAAGTGATTTTTTAAACACACACACACACACCCATACATACACATATAAAACAACAGGTATTTAAATGCATAATTCTAAATGTATTGACCTTCAAAATATGATTTATTAGTAGGGAATGGGATTTGTGTATATCCTGTTTCAAAATAGGGTTCTGATTTCCACCTTGGTCTGGAAGTCATGGGTCAAATCAGTTTGAAGACTGGATTCCTCAGGCATCCCTAGCCCAGCAATGAAACAGATCAGAAGGAAACAAGACTCCAGAGTTCAACAAAGGGTTTTAATACTGCATTTACAGTAATCTAGGACTTCAGGGTTGTTAGCAGCAATGACTGGGCTCTTGGTAGCAATGTTCCAATGTACTGTAAACTGAGCTATTAGTCTTCTCTTTTATCAACCTCATCCTCCTATTAAATTTTCCTTATATGATGATTTACTGTGATTTCATACGACAGAACTATTTATGGATATCTTTTTTCTTTCTTTTCCTTTATTGGCTAAGTGGAAACAATGGAAGTTACAATTTATACTAGCCCATAATCATAAATCAGTCTGGAAGCCAGCCTATCCTTAGCTCTATGCTTCTCTGAGTTTATAAGTTCTCTTGAAAAGAATTAGCATACTAGTCCAATGGGCCTTTGACTTTGGCTACATATAAAACGGCCCAATCCAAAAAACATGTTAAACCCATGGGAAGATTCCTGGTGGAGTAGGATAATGTGGCTAGGCAATAAAACAGTCTATCATTTGCTTTGCTTTTATTCTAGAGCCAGAATGTCCAGAAGCAGAAACCCTCCTCATCCAGCCCTCTTCATAGCATCTTAGTAGTAGCATGCTATAATCCCTTCAAGCTATGAAGTATTTTCCAACTTCTGCTGGACATTTGCTGAGATCACAAGAAGCAAAATCTGGACAGTCTGCATACAGAAAAAACAACCAAAAGATAATGTGTTGCCCAGCATGGCTGGCCCCTTCCCATATAGCTATTGTTTCCATTCCAGACTCTCTACATACACTAAATCCAGTCTTGAAGTGCTGAAAGGAAAAGCCAAAAGAAATGATGTCCTTGAGACATATTTGCCTCCTAGGCTGCCCAAAAGAGCTCACATTTGCTGACAGGCTCATTCTATCTTGTCCTGTAATCAGTATGACCCAACTTCCTATCTCTTGTGCTACAATACATGCAGCTTTTGGTTTCACTTGTAGCCTTGATCACAGAAAACTCCCAAACAACATAATCTTTTGCCAGAAGCCAACATGAAAACTGTACTTGATACCACTTCCAAGAAACCACAGTAATTGTTTTCAAAAAGAAAGAAAATAATACACTCTAAAATCAAAGAAATATCCCAAAGTGTGAGTGGAATTATAATAGAAAGCATGTCTCTTGAAAAAATTGTACAGAAGTTGTTCAGATGAACCATAAAAAAACAAAAACAGAACAGTATATATGTGATGGGTAGGCAGTACTACCTACAAGGAAAATGAAAACCTAGGAGAAAGGCAAGCAAAATGACATTTCAAGGACAGAATCCTGCTGGTACAGTACAGTTGCATCTTCTCTTGACTGATGCAAGGGTAGCAAAGAGAGGGAGACAAAAATCTTCTGGCTCCAAGCAACCAAGGTCCTTCCTAAGTTTTAATTGTTTCATGGCCATTGCATTCACAACCCTTTGACTATTATTGCCACTGCCTATGCTGCCATAGATTATTTAAGAGGATACCAACCCATTCCGCCACTGTGATAGCAGGGACTCTAAGCAGAGCCAACAAATACTACTTTAGCTTTCTTTCTAAATATATGTAATTCATTTGGTGAAATATCATCCTTCTTCCACATTCACAGGTTTGACCTTTATGAAATTGATTGTTTGTGAGGCCCATGTGTGCCTTCCCCTCCATTCTCCTATTGCCTCACATTTTGCCAGGAAGGAAAGTGCCCAGACAAAAGGCAAGGGAATGGAGAGAGGCACATGCATACCCTTCTTCTTCCCTCCACAACTACCCCCTCCCATTTCCTTGCCTCTAGACCTGGAGCTGAGAACTCGCACCAAGTCATGCCAAACCACCTCTGAGTATTTCTTGCCTAAGAAAACCCTATGAGCTTGCCATGAGTTGACAGGTAACCTGAAGGCACATATGCACACACATCATTGCATGCAGGTATGTGCTCTGTACATGCATGAAGGGCAGGACCTGGCAGCTGGACACAAAGGAAGAAGATTAAGGAACAGTGGGTTTTCCTTTGAAAAAGAGAGTAGACTGACCAGGTGGCAATTAAGTGAGCCTTGCTGTTGCTGCTCTTTTCCAGAATGAAAGTACCACATCTGCAGTTGAGAACAGCACAGCATAACCTGTTCCTTTTTTTTTTCCTTTCTGGGCACAAAAGCAAATTTGATCAATTCCAGTCCTTTTCAATACGCTGTCACAAGATCCAAGAAAAAGGCATGCACTCAAAGCACAGCTAAAACCTTTCCTTTGAATTATTTGTGTGTAGGTACTTTTCTTTTTTTAGATCAAAGTATTGGAAGAAACAAAAGCTTCCATGCATTTATTTTACAGACAATTCAAAAGAGCCATTAAAAAAGGAGACTGCAATAATTGAAACATCTTGAGGATAAAGATCTTCAGGAGCAATAAAAGTATTTTCTCCCATTTTATGATGAGACCTTAGATAACTAAATTTCTAACAGATAAAACTAGGCAGCCAAAAAAAAAACCCCAAATTCTTTTCTTAGGATTTGTTATTACCATAATGTTGTATCCAATGGTGCCTTTCTACCAATGGAATGGTCACCACTGATACATTGATCTTGCTGTACCCTACACCCCATAGGCCACTGAGAATGTTTGACCCCACAAAGCAGATTTGAGAAGCAGGCAGGGAGAAGAGGATAGTTAATGTGGTGTAATGGTTTGAGCACTGGACTGCAATGCTGGAGACCAAAGTTCAGTTTCCCACTTGGCCATGGAAGCCTTTGTGACCTTGGGTGCATCATACACTCTCAGACCCAGAAAACTGAGAAATACAACATTCCATGTACAAAGGCCAATCAGATCAGCAACTGAATCTTATTTCAACACTGGCAGGGGACACTGTCCTCCACTGCACTTGAAAGCAGGAGGACAGCTTAGAAAGTACAAGGCAGGCCCCATAGCACATGCATGCATGCATACACACAGAAAGAGAGGGAGAGACTGAGACAGAGAGAGAGGGAGAGAGAGAGAACATTCTGTTCTCCAGATCTTTCCTGATGAATCCATGCACTGTAGAATCTCCTGATTGAGTCCCTCATCTCATTCTGCCTAATGGAATGCCTGACCCTGGAGGAGGTAGAGAGAGGTTTATTATCTCTGTCTGGACATGGTGTTGATTTCAACTTTGAAACTGGACTGGATGTGCAACTTGAAACTGGCTATGCTGGTTGAGGGATTCTGGGAGCTGTAGTCCCAAGAGTACTTTTTTCTCTGAGGTGTAGCTGGAATTCCTGAAAAGAACCACCGTTCTGGGGTAAATTTTACTAGTTCTTGTTGTGTGCCTTCAAGTTGTTTCCTACTTATGGTGATACTAAGGCAAACCCATCACAAGGTTTTCTGGGGCTAAGAGTGTGTGAGGCACCCAAGGTCACCCAGAAGATTTCCACAGCTGAGCCAAGAATCAAGCCCTGGTCACCAAGGTTGTAGTCCAATGCTCACACCACCTCACTATGCTGGCTCTCTTGTTACTAGCAACTACCAAAATAAAAGAGATAATCTTTGCAGTGGACATTGGGTACAGACAAAATTAACCTATGGAGGTTAATCACCAACAAAATGCTCCAGATCTTGGGAGAAATTATTACACTATACTGACGGTTGGTTCGAAAAATCATATGGAACACATTTGGTTGAGAATCATCCTCTCCTGCTGTGCGGTTTGTGTGATCTTAACTATAACGATCAACAAAGAATTTTACTAGCACAGTTAAGATCACACAACCCAAGCAGCAAGCAAAGCAATGAGGTGGGTTTTAGACCTCCAGTAGCAATCACACTGCCACTTTTTATAAGGAAGGATAAACAACAAGCCATCCTACCAGATCATCAGGTGCGGAGTAATTGGCTCCAAATTACTACTCAAACTACTCTGGAGTTATCCATTCCAACAGATTGCAGTAGAAGGGGAAAAGGTTGGAGGCAGGGATTGTCCAACAGCTTCGCTGAAAGATGACTTGCCTTACTTTCTGTCCTTCTGTTACTCCACTGGAGAAACCTTATCCCAGGGTCTACAATTTTGATATTAAAATATGATTCTGTGTGCCAGAGAGGTCCCCCGAAGGGGCATGTAGGCAGGCATGGTCAAAAGACTGAAAACCAGGTCAGGCCAGTAAAATCCCCAGTCATGTAGCCCCAGGAGACCTCAAGATGTGTAAACCCACGATAAACAAAGGGTCCTCAGCCCCGAGAAGCCGATTTGAGGGGATTAGCTTGTCTGCCCCAAGTTGAGCAAATATTCCATCAGGCAAGGACTATTTACATGAAGTCACACCACAAACTAACACAGCCAAAGATCCTGAGATTTTGGCAACACCTTGCAATCCCATCACACAAAGGAAATTACCAGTATGGAGCTTCGTGCTCACTGTTCGTGCCCACCCATTGTTCTCTCCAGGAAAGGATTAGTCCACCAGGTACTTTTTCCCTACAAATAGTACCAGTTTTTGAGCAGTTCTTTGGATCACTCCCAGTCATCCCAGTAGACCATTTCTCTGTCCGTTGAGTGGTCCCCTAGCCCTCTCCGTGCTGAGCCCCACTTCTCTGCTGTTTTCTCGGACCAAGGACTTCAGGACAAAAGTGCAGTATCACCCCAGCTACATTCCTTCAATATTCCCCTATGCAGTTTCCTCTCTTTTGCTTCTTAATAGGTTTTGAGTGAGTGTGTGAGTGATTGCGTTGCTGCATGAGACTTTCCTTCAACAAAATCATTTATTGGACATTTTTGTTTGGTTTTTGGCTTGGCCTAACCCCGTAAAAACTGGGTAAAAAGACCTCGCTAGGTTACCCTACCTCTCACATTGCTATTGCTTGTCCTCTGGCTAGTTTCCATTCCCGATCACATGCAGCACATTTCTGGGGTCCCTTGGGGGACACCTCAATCAAGGTAACACTTTCCCGTCTTCTTTTCCTTTTGTCCCATGTCTCTTTAGAAGATCAACTTTTAGATAAGAGAGGAAGAAAGCTTTTTTTAATGAAGAAGTGGGATAAAAATCTGAGTTGACAAGTACAAAGGGCTGCAGGAGAGATAGCTTTTCCATTTTTCACCATCACTCTAAAACACTGTAGGCCCCAACCTTCCCTCCTTTTAGTATCTGGAAATGACTAGAAAATGAAATAACAGCTATACCCCATGGAGATTTTTGAATGCACAAATGTCTATTTTTTAAGCCAATAATATTATCAGCAATAGGGCATCCCAAAGCCCACATGTAAGGGGAAGCTCAGTGAGCCACATGTAACCCATGTGCTGTTAAATAAATATATTAGAACATCACATACTGAATATCCCTACTATCCCACAATCTTTATTAAATGGAGCCCATTCACACACTGTACTTCATCGAACAATCAAATTAGGAGAAATGAAGAGGTAAAGATTTCTTCAGGAGTTAACTAGCAATGCTAGTCACAAATGACTAAACATTCAAAACATCTGCTTCTTTTCAGTGTGTTACTAACATTGGATATACTACTCTCAAAGCACAACCCCAACATACAGTTATTATTACCAAGTAAAACCATATTACAGCTACAACTTTATTGAGATTATCAATATTTATTTGTTTACATATTTATGGCATTTCTTCCTTGCCTCTCAAACCAGCAGGCCCCCCAGTATGATGTACAATAGATTTAAAAAAAACTCTAAAAATATTAAACAAACTAAAAACAAAAACCAAAACCAATTAAAAACAGTTCAAACCCATCTTTAAAAAGCCAAGCAGTTAAAAAGAAAGAAAATCTCAGACAGCCATAAGTTAAGAACAAATATACAGATTGCACAACCTAAAAGCAAAAACAAAAGAAATATCTCAGCTTAAATATCCCAGAAGATCGAACTATTTCCCTTCTTTTGTATAAATCACAATCTATCATTTTTCTCCACCAAAAAGCTGCAGTGAATCAATAAAGATTCTAAATGCCTGGTCATTTTGGCAATACATCTGCTTCCTGAAGTAATGCTTGTGCATTTACCAAGTGGATTGGAAACAATTTTAGTGCTTGCTATTTTAAAGATTGGATACACATGCATGTACACAGATGGTAGTTACATACTCATGGAAAAAAAACAAGCTAAAATAGAAGTTTGCAAGCTTCTAGCTTGTCCAGGGATCCCTCGATTAGAAGGTCAGTAACGGCAACATAAGTGTCCTCGAAAGAAGTACACTCATCAAACATGCATGCAACATACTCAGCAGGGGAGCTCTGGGTGCCTTCTAAGATACAGTCCCCTTCTGTTGGTGTTGTATTTAGCAGTCTTCTATCTTTTCCCCAGATTGGTACTCAAGGCAGCTTTTTGTTGTGTGCCTTCAAGTCATTTCTAACTTATGGTGACCCTAAGGCAAACCTATCACAGGTATTTCTCTGCAAGATTTGTTCAGAGAGGGGTTATCTTTGCCTTCTTCTCAGGCTGAGAGTGTGTGACTTGTGCAAGGTCACCCAGGAGGTTTCCATGAGCAAGTGGGAATTCGAAGCCTGATCTCCAGAAGTGTAGCCCAACACTCAAACCACTACCCCATGCTGGCTCTACAAGATGTCTTATTAAAAAAAAAAATAGTTGCAAATTCACAAAGTACAAAATATAACATATTTGTAGCTTGATAAACTTTGTCATGTGGACTGAATATATGCCGTCAAGCATGTCTCTGAATTCTCTACAACAGAGCAGGACTCTATTGGGCCAAGGTAGGAAACCTCCAGCACAGGGGCCAAATCCAGCTCTTGTGAGGTCCCATTTATTCCTTTGGTTTTTGCCCAGATGGCCTGGCTCCTTTCTCCAGACATCGTCATTTGATAGTTTCCCAGATTTCACATGAGATGTTTCCCACTCAAGAGTATGAAATGTCAGAAAGATGTTTAAGATAAAACATGTTGATACTTTTGTTCCCTTTTGCCCATCACTGGAATGTGTCTCCCAAGAATGTCTCTACAACTGAATTTAGCTCTTAGGCTGAAAGAGGTTTCCTACCCTCGCTAGAGGCAATTAACAGATTTTCTCCGTCAACTAATTGATGTTGATGAGGTTTCTTGAATGAATGTGTGACAACCAAAACAAAGCTTGCTATTATGATGAAAGAACAAAAGACTAGAAAGGACTATTAAAGTGCTTTGTAACACTCTTGGTTAGGGGCCAAAATATGCAGTCTGAAGAATTATGTGGTTCAAATGAATGCTGGACTATACTGCTTCAAATTTCTGATCAAATTTGGATATTACTCATAGTTGGCCTGTACAGTATCAAATTCCAGGTAAAAGAACATAGGTCTGAAAGCTCAGAACAACAATTCAAAACCTATCATACCAAACATAACAAGTTTTTTTAAAAACCTTAACCTAACCTTAGTCCTTAACTTTCTATATCTAGAGAGGTTTTCTGTATATACAGCAATATCATTTGCGGGTGATGTAAAGTTTGAGCTGGAACATTATAGTTCACTTCACATGACATCAACCATTAGAAATAAAAAGGGAACAGGCTTGTTCCATTTTGGCATGTGCCAAAAAAAAAAAAAAAAGGATAAACTATTTGGAATGAAAATATCCCTCAAAACAAATCCTACTCACTGAATGGACAATAGTTAGCCCATTTGCAAACTATCTGTTGCAGAATCAAGATGCTATTCCACTCCTTGATTTGAAGCATGGCTAATTTTGCATTGTATTACCCAAAAAGTTGTAGGGAGTAAAGCAAAGATTAAATTAAAACTATATTTGTCTTCATTTAAAAATGTATCCAGACTACCAGATTAAAGACAACAAGTCGAGCATGAAAGGAACTGAACTCTGTAACACTAAATAACCCCTGCCCCCCAAATAATGAGATTTCCGAACTTCAGGACACCTGGTAATCAACCACAACTGCCTTTATACTAGCCACAAACAATTTGGAACTAAACAGGATAATTCCTTGGATGCATTCCTTGCCCAGATGCTGAACATACCTATCTTTCCAACATCAAATGCATCCCTGCTGATTACAGGTGCTACTCAAATGACACCAAAAACAAAATTGGCCAAGAGAGAATATAATGATTCTTCTTCAGGCAAAAGGTCAGAGGAACCTAAATAGAAGCCAAGAGTGTTGATAAGATCATGAAAAATGGAGATAGATTTGTGGAAAGAAGATTGCTGACATATTTCAACATTAACACCAGATTTTACTTAATGTGAAATGTACAGTGTATTTGAAGTTGCTTAGCTAAACCTAAGTGAAACTGAACCAATTTTTAGCCCAAATTACTCTTCTACCTTTTTATCCACAGTCCAATTTTATATCTACATGAAATCTACATTTCAAAATAATAATAATAATAATAATAAGGGTTTCCCAAAGTGAAGGCACATTTTCAGTTATAATGCATGTTCAGAGATCTGTTTTATTTCATTTAACTTGCCACAAATGGTGTCACAAGATAAATCAGAAATCCAGTAAATAGCTAAGTTCTAACCCATATGCATGCCAGAAAGATGGAAATTAGGTCAGTGCAGAGAGGAATTTGTGATGAATTTTTTCAAGTATGCCTAGCTGAAAAATCTAAAGAAATGGATGGTGTTTCCATTATTTTGCTACAATTGGAGAATTGTCTGTTGAAGAAGAAAAGCAAAGGGTACATGATTCAGCCTTCCCTAAACCTACTCTCCTAAACCTGTTGGATGACAAATGACATCATCCTGAATGGCGTAGATCACAGGTGTAACCCAAACCACCCAGAAGACACCTCGCTGGGGAATTATTGGGACATTAGAGACATGGGAATAATTGTATTTTAACACAAATGAAGGTGACAAGAAAAAGAGTAATGAAGGGGAAAGCAGGATCAGAAAAGCTACAATCCTCCCTCTACATTCGTAGGAGGAAGAGGGGAGTTATTAGTGGTTTTCCTACTTTCGCAAGGGTTCTGCACCCCTAAGCCTTGTGAAAGTGGAGGGGCCACTGCATCCTTCAGAATTGTTATAAGCACTCTCGCTGCTAAGTTTAAAAAGTATGAGAAATCCCAACAGGGATGTCAGGGCTGCAGAACTTTTAGATAAGTCTGAGGTGCAGTACTGTTTGAAAAATCACAATAGCTGAGTTAAATATTTGTTTATGTGTGTTAAACAGAATCACTGATATTTGTGTTTACAATGCCTTGTGGGCATCTCTATTCTGAGTGTCTTTCCTTCTTTCTTTTATGTGGCTCATCCACAGCCGAAGCAATGGCATGAAAACAAGGAAGCAAATGAGTAACACATTTAAAATATTTGAATGTTTCTACTTAGCAACACCTACTCCTGCTGCATTCCACCTCCTTGCAAAGATCAGGCCACAAGACAATGGAGCCAGCTGGCTTGTACCTGGCAGATCTCAGGAGCCGCATCAGTTCTGAACAGTCCTTTGTTTGTCTGAGTGGCAGTGTCCCCGGGCAGGGTCTTTCCTGGTAAGGTAATTCTAATGGAGACACCTCTCATTACGAAGGAAAGATACAGACAAAATCAAAGGATGATGAACCTCTTCCTGCATCCTTAATGCCTTCAGGCATTGATTGAGCCAGGCCCTTCTTGAAGCCATATATGAAATTGGTAAAAACTGGTCAGGAGGAATAAAGCTAGAAACTGAAGCACATTTTCTACCACCTTCTCCAGAAGAACATGATTTTAATGAAGTGAATGCATGGATCATGTTTTAGTCTACACCATGACATGAAGTTACCTAACAGTGAAACCCAGGGAAAACAACAGTACTTTGAGCAGGCATGTATAGGGCTGAATAATAAGTATAATCTTGTTGGCAGCCATTCTTGTTGTTGTTGTGAGTCTCCAAGCTGTTTCCGACTTATAGCGACCCAACACAAACCTATCGTGGGGATTTCTGGGGCTGACAGTGTACGATGCACTTAAGGTCACCCAGTAAGTTTCCAAGGGTCATTAGGGAATCGAACACTAGTCTCTGGGGTTGTAGTCCAACACTCAAACCACTACACAACACTGGCTCTGGACCCATTCTATAAAAAATTAATTATGAGTATATTACACTGAACACAATGGTGCTTACTTCTCAGTAGACATGTATAGCTTTGCTCTATCAAGCGTCCACCTCCACAGAAATCAATGATCGTCAGGCATTTAAATTGTTACTAATATTTTAAAATCCTGTTATGCTTAAATTTCACAGTAATCAGTTCACAGAAGGAGCCAAAAGGATTAGCTGCACCTTAAATGTGAAACAGTACGGTTATATTCATTCAGAAAACAAAGCAGAAAAATATAAAATGTGGGGGGCATTCAGAGATATGGTAAAATATCACATTTGTTAGTTTTAAATTCACCATGTGGTACATGAATTCTTGATCTATGCAGAACTTTTAGTCTGATGAACTCTGGGTAACAAATATTTTGCATACCACATTATCAGTTTTAATGCTTTTCACATTGATGTGACTAACGGACTCTGAACACATAAACATTTTTGAAATATTAACTGATGAAACATTTAAAAGAATTTTCTATCACAAAATTAAAAACGTTAAATAAAGATGGAAAGGAAACAATATAAGTTGCTTTGCTTGATTTGTTGTTCATCAATAATATTAATTATACATCAGGGATTTAGAAGACTAGTAAAATCTGTAGATTAATAATAAAGCTTGGAACATAGGTTTTTAAAGAGCAATCAATCTATCGTGTAACTTATGTCAAAGACCCTTCCCTTAGGTAACTTGTTGGTCTTACAATCACAATTTTGATGGCTCACTCCATTACTTGATAGTTTTTTTCTTCCTAGGCTGGACTGGTAAAGTGGACAAAAACATCTTTTTGATCCACAGTTTTGAGGAGCAGGGAAAGATCAGGAGGAAGAGCAAAAAAGCAATCTGGTAATACCATAATGCACTTTTAAGCTACCACCTCAAAGGAAACAGTTGACAGTCTTTTAGGAACAAGGGACCACACCTGAAATTCAAGTTAGCTCCAGATTAGTAAGAGAGCATTCACCAGCTCAAATTCTCTCACCACTTTAGGCTATTAGTTTTGGTCTAAACCGATGCTTCTCAAGCTAACTAATGGGATGAACAGGACATTCCCGCCCCCCATGTACCAGGAACTGGTACTATACTTGTATCACTTTATTTTAATATTTGCATAGTTTCCTGAAACTTACTGTAGATCATTAACCAATTACACACAGACCACCACTGGTCTACGGAGCCACCACTTTAAGTAACACTGATCTAAGCAACACAGTATTTAAAAAGCAGTCAGTGAAAAAGATCTTTGGACTATCAGCTAGTCCAAATTAAGAGAAAGTGGTACCTTCCACCTGCTTGGGAAGATGGAAATAGGAAAGATAAACATAAAAGAAACAAAACAGTTTTTCCTTCTAAATACTGTAAACTAGAGAGACTCTCAAAGGCACTCCAAACTTACATGGGTAACCATGATGTTCAGAGGATGAACATTTTCATTGCTAGAGAATGAACACGTGAATCACATAGATTTAAGAAAGGGGTAAGAAAGGCTGGGTGGCCCACTGATCAGGAATGAAAAGATGGTCATTGGCTTCCAACCCATTCTGAATGAATGAGAACCTTCCTATGATCAAGAGAGTTGGGGTAGTTTTGACACCTGGAGCTGAGCAAGTCCTGTGTATGTGAGTCCTGTGTATGTGTATATTTTGACACACAAGAGATCTGCATATGGATAGCACCTTTCTATGACCATAGGAAGGACAGATAAAAATGGAAGGATGTTCCTGGTAGGTTCACTTTTTACAGTAGGGTCTGAGCAAATGCATATTGGACTACAACTCCTAGAAACCCCAGTGGACATGCTGGCTGGAGGATTCTGGAACTGCAGAAAAGTAAATAGTCCACATTCTGAACCTTCCAACCCCGCTACAGGTAGGGAAACCCATAAACAAAACTTTCTGGCTATATGACTGTTATAGTCATAGATCAAACACGAGAGGAAGGGGACTACGAAATAGGAAAAACTGAGTTCTTAAAGTGAAAGACTGTTAACCATTTTTTCCCGTAGACAACCTTCTTCTCCAGGACTCAGATCCTCCGTCTCTAAATTCTTGCATGCATCAATAGATATATATCCAATACACTGAACACCATTCATCAAATCCTTTTCAGTAAATTTCGAATACAATAGGAAAGACTTACTGAGAGGAACTGACATCAGTACCATAGAGAAACCTGACATCCCCATTTACAAAGTCAGAATATAAATCACAAGAAATTGCTTTCAGATTTTTAAATCTCCTTATTGAGGCCACTGATCTCATGATTCTGCCATATATTAAATTTTTTGTTGGAGAAAGAGGCATACAAGGTTGAAGACTGGAACAATCTCACATTTTTTAAAAAATAATGTAACCTGTTGCCTTCTTAAGATGTATCCCAATTCTACTGGAGTTGGAAAAGTGACTTTTTTGGATGATATTTTCCCCAATCCTCCAGGCTGCATGGCCAGTGAGTCTGGGAGCTGTAGTCCAAAAAAGGTAATATTTCCAAGCTGAAGTTCTCTCCGGAAATCAGCTTTCCCTCTATTCAAAGATTTCCTCTCTCTCCCTTCCCCACATACTTACAAGTAAGGATGTTTAGCTCTGCATCCTCTGCTATCACTGAATGATTGCTGCTGAGGTCAAACTGCACCTAAGAGCAAGGAGCTAGCACTAGAAAGAAGCTGGAGAGTGCCTCTGCTGATGAAAATGGGCAACTCGGCTTTCAGTATCATGTGCAGGCAGAAAGCGCAAGGCAGCTGTGCTCCTCAAATAATAGAGAAACAGAAAATTTCAGAACTGTTCACCAGTTGTGGATGCTACTGACGATGATGTAACCCCCTAAGCTGCACAAAACCCACAAGTGACTGGACACTAACCATAGCCATTTTTCATACTGCTGCAGCTCAGTGTGGAGTCTGCACCAGGCAACTCTCACAAAGATCGCCAGTAAAGGATTACTGGTAATAATCCTTCTGCCCAGTCAACAATGACACCACATTAAAGACAGGACTGTGCCGTATCAGTTGTCATGCTGCAATATCTTAGAACACTGCCCACTGATCACTGCAGGGTATAATTGATGTGGCTATTATATTTCACAGTCAGTTTTGTGTGAGCATCACTCAAAAAACCCTTTGTGCCTCCAAATTTCTGACATAACCCACCAAGAATATTTCCTCACATATACCTCCCACCAGGTCCAACAGAAGTGGACTTACACTGTTCTAACAAGTGTGCTTTTAAGGTTAAAACCACATCCATAGCCTGAGACTCTTTGTGTTTCATCAATCTGCCCCTCAGGTCAGTAGAATTTACAGCACTTCCAAATGAGGCGTGTTCAAAAATTCCACCTCTTCTTTTCTTCCACACGTGCTTATTGACGCAAGAAAAAAAGTTATAAAATCCACCCAGATCAGCGCTTAGGGTACACCTGAGTGCCACCAAAGCTAAGGGACAGAGGGACGAGATGATCCCTAATTCAATCTCGACCTAATGTCTCTTCAACAGGGATCCCACTGGCCTGAGCCTATTAAAGCGGAGTGCGTGCCACTTCTTTTAAACTTCAACCTGTCAGACGCCGCCAAGGAGATGACGGCCGAGCTTTGCCTACCATACAAGCTCTCTGGCCACGGGGCCGATCCCCGCTTGCGAATGGCCATTCTGCAGCACAGTCCTCGCTATGTCTACTCGGAAGTAAGTCCCCCGTGTCCAGTGCGGGCTTCTGCCCATGGATCAGGGCGCTGATTTTTTTCCAGGAACCTGTTCTTTTCCTTAGGGTGCTCCTCTTTTGCTTGCCAGGGGACGCCAGAAACCCTCCAAGCCCGATCCTATATATGGGCGCACTTGCCAGAAAGAAAGCGCCCACGGAACAGAGCTCGCCGGACTTTTGGATCAGCCGGGCAGGATCAGTATTTAACTCAGGCCATTTCCGCATCAGAATGTTGTTGTGCTATTATTCCGGTTTCAACATCCTATGGAATCCTGGGGCCTCCCTAAACTGCAAACGCCAGTATTCTGTAGGATGTTGAAAGCGGAATAATAGCACGATAACAGTCTAGTGCAGAAATGGCCTCAGCTAGGAAAGTTAAGATCGCGTTGCCAGAGAGCAAGGGCGGGGGGAAATGGGGAGCTGCCATTCAACGGAGAACCTATGACTGCTCCAACTTTCCCAATCACAATGGTGTGGTCTTACTACTAATAAACAGCAGTTGCTATTTACTGGTTGCCTGTGCTCTCCTGGCCGAGAACCGCGCTCCCCGCAAAGAGCAATTCAGTCCCCGTCCCCGCAGAGGCCCGTCTCGCCGCCGTCCACGGCGCTTCCTCCCGGGCGAGGTGGACGCCCGAGGAGCTGCCTCTGCCCGCTCTCCACGCACCGCGCACGCGACCCACCCACGCGACACTCGTAAAGCGCCCGGGCGCGGCCACCCAAGGCGGCTCAGTGCGTCCCGCGACGCCCATCAACAGCTGGCCGCCGAGCGGAGCGGAGAGAGAGAAGACGACGAGCGGGGCGACACAGCCGCGCCTAAGCCCTGTCCCCGGGGCAAGGCTGCCAAGAGGCACGCGGGGCGCGTGTGAAAGGGGGCAGTAAAACGGCACTCTACCTCCTCGGTGTCTCTTCTTCTTGGTGGGGGCCCCTCAGCGGTCCGGTGAGGCAGCCTCGCCTCCTCCAGAGAAGCGGCTCTTCTTACGTTGGTCGGAGGGAGGGAGGGAAGGCAGGGCGCTCCGGCGCAGCCTCTCCCGCAGCCGGAGAAGCGAGGGAGCTCTTGGGCGCCCGCCGCTCGCTTGCGCGAGTTCGGAAAACTTCACCCAGGAGCCAAGCAAGCGGAGAAAGCCCTGCCTGCCTGCCTGCCTGCCGGCGAGCGAGCGAGCGAGCGAGCGGAGTGCTTTTGTCAAAAAAAAGCCGCCGCCGCCGCCCGCGCGGATGGAAAGTGTCAGTTTACCTCAGCGACGACGGCGGCGCGCGCCCCCGCCCTCTCGAGCGACGCGGCCGGAGCTTTCCCCTGCAGACGACCCATTTCCTCCACGTGTGTCAGCAGCGGCCGCGGCCGCCCTTGGGCGGCTTCCAGACCTAGGGCGGCCACCCGGGGCCCGGGCCGGAGGAGGCCGAGCCGCTCGAGAGCCGGGCGGGGAGGACGGCGTCTTTGCTGCCGTCTGGGGTCGCCTCAGGCTCGCAGGCTCTCTTCCCAGCTGCCTGAGGCGCGGCGCTGAACCGGCCCGGGGCTCGCAGCTGAGCTCTCAGGTTGTTATAGGGGGTGGTGGGAGGAAGAGGGCGACGCAGGAGCTCTTTACCCCGGGATGGAGGGCGGAGCGAGCGATTGGGGCTAATAGATGCCCGCCTTGATTTATTTTGATTTGCTATTAAAGGGGGCCATTCATTAGGACAGAGGTTCACCAACTCTGCTGGAAGAGTTCGTGGAGTCCATTCCTCACTCTTCCCATGAAGCTTCTTCCGCCTCCTGAACTCATAGAATCATAAAATCTTAGAGTTGGAAGAGACCCTAGGGGCCATCCAGTCCAACCGCCTGATGTGCAGGAACACCCATCAGAGCACTCCCGACAGATGGCCATCCAGCCTCTGCTTAAAAACCTCCAAAGAAGGAGACTCCACCACCCTCCGAGGCAGCGTATTCCACTGCCGGACATCCCTGACCATCAGGAAGTTCTTCCTGAAGTTCAGGTGGACTCTCCTTTCCTGCAGCTTGAATCCATTGCTCTTTCTCTTAGTCTCTGGAGCAGCAGAAAACAAGCCCTCTCCTTCCTCTACATGGCATCCCTTCAAATATTTAAACATGGCTATCATGTCCCCTCGTAACCTTCTCTTCTGCAAAGGAAACATCCCCAGCTCCCTAAGCTTCTTCCACCTTCTAAACTGAAAGGTGGCAGCAATAGCCTTGGCACTTCTGGGGGACTGGTTTTCCTTTCTCTCTACAGAATTCTACTCTTGAGGTTTTTATTTTATTTAAGAGGGAATTCTGCCCCACTTCTTCACTGGGAGTTCAGCCACTCATCATTTCTTGTTCTTAAGTACCTTCAAGTCTGCTCTGACATAGGGCAATGGTAGCACAGGCTTTCTTGTGGAGGTTTGCCACTGTCTCCCTTCAGGCTGAGACAGTGTGACTTCTCCATGGTTATTTCCATGGCTGCATGGGGATTCGAACCCTCCTGTCCTGGAGTCCTGGTCCAACACCCAGCCATTATGTCACCCAGGCTTTCCCTCTGCCATACTGGAAAGAAGTAAAAAGCAGCAATTCTAATTCAGCATGACAAAAGTTGATGGATACACAATGATTCAAAGCCAGGGTTTTAAACCCTTGAGCTTGTTTGGAGGTTCAAAGCCCTGGGCCCACATGACAGAATTTGCTGGGTTCACTTTCTCCTACATTCATTTAAAAAACAAATTTCAAGTATATGTTTATGAAACATTGATACTTAGTAACAAGGCTTATTTTGGGAAATTCATATGTTTGTGTGTGTGTGTGTATATATATATACACACATATATATACATACACACATCAAACAATATTCAGGCCTGTGGAGAAGACTGTTTGCAAACTGTTGCCCTGTTGCATGAAGAGCTTTTGTTTGGCTTTTTCTAGTTGTGAGAAATCCTCAAAAAATGAACTGCTAAATTATGCACACACACGCGTGATTCATTCCTTATTGTAATCCCTGTGCCTCCCTCCCCCAGCTCTAGGCACCAAAAAGACAAGAAGGCTTCAGGGCTGTGCTGAAACCCAATGAACAGTTACAAGAGTCTTCTCCAGAGGACTCTCTGTGACCAGCACCATAGTTGTACCCATTGGCTACAATTGTTTCTTTCTTTCCTGAAAGCTCTCTAAGGACCGGCAGCCAATGGCTCGAGGACTGGCATCAGTCCACAGATCCCACTTTGAGTAGCACCACATTGAAGGATTGTGAAGTAGAGGAAGACAGTGAAAAACAGGCTTTCTTTTCAGGCTGTTTCTCCTTCCTTAATCATTTTGGGGACAGAAAGGAGGTGTTTTCCTCCAATAGCAAAGTCATCTCAGGGCACAGGAACATAAGGATGTCTACTGGATTACACCACATGCCTATTTGTCCAGTATCCTCTTTCCACAGTGGGCACCCTGCTGCTGCTGGGAAACCCACAAGCAGGACAGATGTATACTAGTTGTGTCCCCAGTAATAAAGAATACTGAGAGGCATATTGTCCTTGATCCTGGAGGCAGCACGTATCCCTTCATTTGCAAAAAGGAAGTATAGTTGAGAAAAAGTATGTCTTTTGCTGCACATCTTCTAAACATACTTCCTCCATCCTTTGGTCTTTCAGGGCCCAAAAGCAACAGATCACTTTTCTGCTCCGGTGGGCTAAAAGACTAGACTGTCCTCCGTTGTCAGTGGCATGAAGAAAACATAAAGACTTCTGGCCAGGAGGACGTTAGCCCCCAGCCTTCTACATCTATTTCCAATCCTCCATTTTTGTCTGTTCAGTGCCTCCAGTCAGGCTTCAAAGTCATAGGTCTCAAGGAGGAAGATAAACTTTGGGCTTTTCTGCACTACATTGTTATAGTGCTGTTATTCCACTTTCAACATCCTATGGAATCTTAGGGTTTGCTGTTTAGGGAGGGGCATCTAGAATTCTCAGCCAAAGAGCTCTTTGGCCTCACTACAAGCCCCAGAATTCCATGGGATGTTGAAAATAGAATAATAACACTATAACACTGTAGTGTGGAAAGGCCTTAGGAATCTTGAATTCTATTATTGTACAGTTGCAATCCTAACCCAATAGTTTCCAGATGGTTGTATTACAATTCCCATCATTCCCAGACAGCCAAAGGCTTATTTGACAGTCTTCTGCCTCCCTCTCTGCTAAAATCAACTGATGCATATTATTTCCTGAGCTGCTACCATCACATGACTGCAAAGGCTCATATGGAAGTGGTGGTCTAAATAATCATGAGTTCCACACATTCATACGGATGGCATGTGCAACAAATAGGTAACAGTTAGCCATGTTAGTCTGCTATAGTTGAAAGCAACCAAGAACATTCTGATACTTTGTTATATAGTTTCAGGAGAAGCAAGTGGCAAATCTTTTTCTGGAATGTGCTACTTCTTGATGTAGTTGGAGCATGATATGTTTATGTCCTCATTTATATTTTAGAAAGAAAACTTGCCTTGAAAGCAAGAAATTGGCATGTCTGGAGAAAGATCCAGCCAAACCTTCTTTCTGACATGCTGTTTTACTATGTGCAAGAAGATGGTTTTGATGTGGGAGCATTCAAATATGAAAACTTCCATCTGTGGACTGAAACAGAATCATCTACAAAACCATTTACCATTTTAAAGGCATAAACTTCCTGCCTATGTGTTATCTGGCAATCCACAGGTTCATACTGCTTCATTATACTCTGCTAGTTAATGAAAAAAAAATCATACTTTGGGGCTCTAAGCAAGGTTTGTGTACCTTCGTAACTGTAGAGTAGGAAGAAATTTGAGAGAGAAAATCTTCCATGATTTTGAAGTATGGTAGCTAGAGAAACACATCATATGGTAGTTAAGGTATGGATAAATTCCTCAAAGTTCCTTTGCACAGAAAATATTGTTGGGGGGAGTTGTATTGTTTTAGCAAAACCCGACATTTTCTGTACAGAAAAATTCTTCAGAATACTTCAGAACAATTGAATAGAGGGAGAATACTGCACAAAAATCATAGAATCATAGAATCATAGAAATGTAGAGATGGAAGAGACCACACGGGCCATCCAATCCAACCCCCTGCCATGCAGGAACACCCTCAAAGCACTCTCAACAGATGGCCATCCAGCCTCTGCTTAAAAACCTCCAAAGAAGGATATTTGTTTTCTCTTTCAGTGGGGAGAATACAACAGTAATTATTAATTCTTCTATGCAAGGATGAATTAATTGTGGATATAAATCCCTACCTGCTTCTAAATCACATTATTGTAAATGACCCAGAAGTGTCACTATAGGTTCTAAAACTCCAGTCTACTATTTGTTTTTACGAGGAGGGACAGAGGATGGTTAATCAGAGCCTAGTGTGAGCTATCAGCAAGTCCCACTGCTGTAGTTATCAATCTGTCTCTACTGTATCCAAAAGAACATAAGACAGTGGTATGAAAGCAAGCATGGTGCAGAGGTTTAAACATTGAATTACTACCCTGGAAACAGGATTCATTTCCCTACCTGGCCATGGGAACCCACTGGATGACCTTGGGTGGGTCACATACACTCAACCCCAGAAAACCCTGTGACAGGTTTACCTTAAGGTTACCATAAGTTAGAAATAACTTGAAGGCACACAACAACAACAACAACAGAATCAAATGAGAGTCCTGCCAAGTCCAACATTCTCTTCCCACAATGTCCAACCAAATATCCATAGGGATCCCACAAGCAGGACCTTCCTGCCCATGTTATCCAAAAACTGGTGCTGAGAAACATGATGCTTTTGATACTAGATAGTATAGCTGTTGTGACTAGTAGACACTATTAACTCCATTCTCTCCATTCACTCTTCCACTTCATTATATGTCTCTGGGATCAAGTATTATGAAAAAGAAAGAGAAATGTCTTCCTAACCATTTTCTCCATACCATGCATAATTTTCTGCAGCTCTCACATACCCATCATTACTCACCATTCTTTTTAAGCTGAAAAGCCTGAAATGTAATATTTCCTCATAAGAAAATCTCTCTTTCTCTCTTTTGGTACCTAGAAATCAAGTAGTAGTTCACAGGAAGCAGATTTGGCCCTGGATCTCTTGATCCATAATCTTTAAGTTTAGAATTACCATTAATCTCTTCTGCATGCTATAGTAATATTGTAAACAGCTGCAAAAGTTCAGAAAATAATGACAACAACTGTATAATATACATAAAAATGTAGTAAAAATTAGGTTCAGGTAATATTAGTGAGGATTTCCAGCATTTATCAAGTCCAAAACATCAGATCCTATCTGATCTTGGATACTAAGTTGGGTCAGGTCTGGTTATTTCTTGAATGACAGACTGCCAATGAATACCAGGTTCTGCAAGTTATATTTCAGGGGAAAGAACTGACAAAACCACCTCTGAGTATTCATTGTCTAAGAAAATCCTATGAAATTCATGGGGCTACTGTAAGCAGATAGGCAACTTAAAGGCACATGTGCGCGCGCGCGCGCACACACACACACACACACACACATAGATTCAGTTAGGTTCCACAAAGCAGTATGTCACAGAAATAAAACTTGTAATTGACCAAACAATATGAAGTGTTTTTTTTGTTTTTTGTTTTTTTGGTTAAGTTAGCATATTTGGTTTTCCATTTGTTTCAAATTTTTGTTTTTGTTGGTAACTACATTGGACATGGAAATATAAAATTATAAGCTAAACTAAAATTTGGATGGACATTCCGGCTCCAATTCTACAGTCTGAATTTGAACCCCAGCTTGATTCCACACCAATATTCAATGGAATGAGAAAAATGGAAAATATAATACAGTGTACTATTCCTTGGTGTTGGTGTGTACATTAGGGCAACAAGCCACTTTCAGAGTTGAACCCCAGCTCAACTATTGAATCCATTTTAAAAGAGATGGGAAAGAAGTAAAATACACATTTTTTTAACTTGTGTGTTCATTATATAGATTTATACCATGCCTTTCTACAATAAGAGTTAGAAGCTTGATAGATGAAGGGAATACTGTGGACACAGCATATCTTGATTTCAGTAAGGCCTTTGATAAAGTTCCCCATGACATTCTTGCAAAGAAGCTAGTAAAATGTGGGCTGGATAGTGCTACTGTTAGGTGGATTTGTAATTGGTTGACCAACCGAACCCAAAGGGTGCTTGCTGATGTCTGCTTTTCATCCTGGAGAGAAGTGACTAGTGGGGTGCCACAGGGTTTTGTACTGGGCCCAGTGCTATTCAACATCTTCATCAATGACTTGGATGAAGGAATAGAGAGCATGCTGATCAAATTTGCAGATGACACCAAATTGGGAGGAGTTGCTAATATACCAGAGGACAGGATCAAAATTCAAAATGACCTTGAGAGTTTGGAGGGCTGTTCCAAAGCTAACAAAATGAATTTTAACAGAGAGAAATGTAAGGTTCTACACTTAGGCAGAAAAAATGGAATGCACAAATATAGGATGGGGGACATGTGGCTGGACAACAGTACATGTGAAAGGGATCTAGGAGTCTTGGTGGATCACAAGCTGAACATGAATCAGCAGTGTGAT